>CM044444.1:38127461-38151587 GCA_024363595.1 Xenopus borealis | reverse complement strand
CTATTGTATTGCTCTACCGTAAGTGCTAACGAACAGCAAAAAGTTGATCTTAGTGAATTTTTGGGACTTTTTCAACCTCCTATCTATTGTAATCTATTTCGGTAGCGTAAATTTGCTGGCGAATTTGCGCTAGCGTTAGACGCTTTGCGATGGCTGTCCGTGGGGCACATGCGCCGTATCACAATTCCACGGACACAGGGACTGGACGCAGAGACACTTGAACTTTATTATATAGGATAACACAAAAACTTTTCTTTCACTCATGGTTAGTGGTTGGTTGCAGCCATTTATTGTCAAAAAAACTGTGTTTACTCTTTTAAATCATATAAGAAGTGAAGGTTTGATACCTTGGTTGCATAATTAAAAAACTGCAAGATCAAGGCAGGGATGTAACTTTATTAAATTAAATACGGAAACCTGAGCAAGCAGATTTTTTTAACTGCTCACTATTTTTGCTAATTTTGGAAATTATATGAATCATGCTTTATCTTAGCTTTTTAACTATTTGAGGAATTATATTTATTTTATCTGCACTACCACTTTATTATTAACATTTAAACTATTTATTGGTAACTTTATTTAATCAATGAAATGGTGCTTCACTCTAATTATTTTAAATAATAGTTATTAATTTATAACTTATGCACAACACTTTAGAACTTATGGTATTCATTAATTAATTTATGAAATACAATTGCTTTTTTTTCTAATGTAACTGTCCTTGTGGCTACAAACAACCTATTATAATCAATTAATTTAAGCATTATTGTAATCATTGTCTTTTTATTATAAACACTTGCACTTTATATCTGACTACACAAACTACCCAAATGACAATGATCAAACGTTTAGGTACTCCATGGATTTAGCCTGATAACATGCACAAAAGGGTTAGAATGGCTATTAAAGGTAACCATCTTCCCCTGTGATCTGTTTTCTTGTAATAAGTGGGTGTATATAGAAGGTCAATGACCTTCTGGACTCCTAACAGACCCTTGCATCTTTCATCCAGTGCTGCACTGATGTTTTTTTGGATTCTAAGTCATTGGGAAAGCAAAAGAATTGTCAAAGAATCTGCGAGAAAAGGTAGTTGATAAGAAAATATCAAAGGAATTGAGAATGCCAATCAGCAGTGTTCAAACTCTAATTAAGAAGTGGAAAATTAGAGGTTCCGTTGAAACCAAACCCCGTTCAGGTAGACCAACTTAAATTTCAGCCACAACTGCCAAAAAAAATGTCCATGATGCAAGGAAAAACCCACAAATAACTTCATGTGAAATACAATAAATACTGGAGGAAAATTTGCACTCATCAGCCCAGAAGCTGTGCATGGGACGTACATGGACATTCCAACATGACAATGATCCAAAACACCACAGCTAAGTTGACCTGTCATTGGCTACAGCAAAATAAAGTGAAGTTTCAGCAGTGGCCATCACAGTCTCCTGACCTCAATATCATTGAGCCACTCTGAGGAGACCTCAAATGTGCAGTATATGCAAGACAGTCCAAGCATTTATGGGAACTGGAGGCTTTTTGCCAGAATGAATAGGCAGCTTTACTGTCTGAGAAGATAAAGAGCCTCATCCACAACTAGTGATGGCGCGAACCGCGGCAAAAAAGTTCGCGGACGCGTTCGCGAACTTGCGACAAACGCGCGAACGGTTCGCGAACGTCGCGAACCCCATAGACTTCAATGGGAAGGCGAACTTTAAAAGCTAAAAAAGACATTTATGGCCAGAAAAATGATTTTAAAGTTGTTTAAAGGGTGCAACGACCTGGACAGTGGCATGCCAGAGGGGGATCAAGGGAAAAGAAAAATCCATTATTTTCTTATGTCAAAAGTGTTACAAAGTATCTTACCTGCACCTGTTAGCTGTTCTGGACTCTCTGCCAAAAGCCAAGTTCAAATCTTTGCTTCTTTTTCTGGCTGTTCAGTGAGGGTCTTTCCAGTGAAAGAGGGTCCTCCAAAAAGAGGGTCTTTCAAGTACAAATGAGGGACAGAGGGTTGAGCTCGCAAAAGAGGGACTGTCCCTCCAAAAAAGGGACAGTTGGGAGGTATGCACATTTTTTTTTTTTGGTCCAGGGGGTGTGTGGGGGTGGTCCAGGGAGATCTTCCTGATTGGCTGCCATGTATCTGCTGGTCTGGGGTGAGAGGGCAAAAAAAATGCGGCAAAAAAATGCGCCAAATTGACGCGAACCCAAAATGCGAACGTCGCGCGACGTTCGCGAACTTTTGGCGAGCGCGAACAGCGGATGTTCGCGCGAACAAGTTCGCCGGCGAACAGTTCGCGCCATCCCTATCCACAACTACCACAAAAGACATCAAGCTGTCATTGATGTTGAAGGGAGCTTTACACTGTATTAAGAACTGAGGTATGTAAACATTTGATCAGGTTCATTTGGGTAGTTTGTGTAGTGATTATGATTTAAAAAGAGTAAACACAGTTGTTTGACAATAAATGGCTTCAGCCAACCACTAACCATGAGTGAAAGAAAAGTGTTTGTGTTATCATTCTTATTCTCTGAAAATTGGTTATGAAATCATATATTCTGCCAGGGTATGTAAATGTATGAGCACAACTGTATACTCATATTTACTGTATGTTCGAACCCATAGATTTTATATGTCCCTGTTGCTTTAATTCCCTACCCTTCCTAATTTTTTAGATAGGTAGGCAAAAGCCTATCTATCTAGTTTAAGAATTTATATATACAGTGTTATTGGCCAAGAGGTGTAATGACCACTTCCTACCACCCTTCAATATAGTATGTGTAAATGGGTGTTTATTCCTCTTTGGCTGCTGGTGTCCTTTTCAGCTGGATGTGCCCATTGAACCTCGGTACACTAAGGCCCAGTAAAGCCATTGCCCTAAAGGGATAGCACCTTTAGTGATTGAGTTGGGGACCAGGGAATCCTGGGAACGAGGTTAGCTAGAGACAGGTTCTATCTGTTATAGGGGTATATTCATCAAAGAGTGAAGTTAAGAGTGAAGTTCCACCACTAGAGTGAAATTCCGCCGCTCTCCATTCATTTCTATGGGATTTCTAAAGGGTGAACTTTCACTTCACCCATTGATAAATAGGCCTTTCAAAATCCCATAGAAATTAATGGAATTTCACTCTAGTGGCGGAACTTCACTCTTTGATAAATTTACACCATAGACTCTCTAGGAGAGTGAGATAGAGAGAACAGATATAGCCAAAGCAGCTTTGTGCTCCATCAAGGAGCTGTAGCAGGGAAGAACTTCCCAAGGCTCCTAGATTGCCTTTAGTGAAGGGACCACAGTGACCACTCACCTTAGTGGGATACAGACCACTTCAAGGTATATCTGCTGGGGATTCCTATTACTGCTTAACTACAATGCCTTATGGGAGTCACATTACTCAGTTGTATCATCCTTTGCCTGCTTCAGCACTTCTTATACCATTTGCATATATCTCATATGGCTGTTAGTAAACCTGAGGACATTTTTTTGTACAAATAAACTATTGTTCTTTTTTTCATCAAAAAAAGCCAAAAATGGCATTCAACTTTTCCTATTTTTATTGCAACATAGCCTGAGTTGTAGTCACTCTACATCATCTGCTGGAAGCTTCCAATATAGTCCAATATAACCCATGCTCCTAGCCAGGGCCGGAACTAGGGGTAGGCAGAGTAGGCGGCCGCCTATGGCGCAGTCATGGGGGGGGGGGCGCACTTTAGAAGGGAAATAATGGTATTTTATTTCTTTAAGTTTTCACTTCACCCCTGTCTTCAGCAGCAGTGTTCTGCTCTACTTCAATTGTCACCTCCCTCTTACTTGCCCTTTGCCTGGCACAGATCTGGGGCAATATTTTTGCTACTGCTCTGGCACAGGCTGATGGTACAGGTACAGACTTGGGGGGCAATGGCGGGTACAGACTCGTGGCACAGGTACAGACTTGGGGGGCAATGGCTGGTACAGACTTGTGGCACAGGTACAGAATTAGGGGGGGCAATGGCTGGTACAGACTTGTGGCACAGGTACAGACTTGGGGAGGCAATGGCTGGTACAGACTTGTGGCACAGGTACAGACTTAGGGGCCAATGCTGGTGGCACAGTTATAGACTTAAGCAATGCCTTGTGGGAGCTAAGACTCCATTTTACAGCCCATGCTGTGGAAGAAGCATGCACAGTTTCATTTCCCCCTCACGGTAGCATCGCTGGTAAGCAAATAGTTGTACCAAATCACCTCCACAGCTGTCAGCACCCCCAGAGATATTTCATGCTAGCTAGTTTTTGATGCTGCAGTCATATGTTCATTTTACATGTTTATATACTGTATAGTTCATTGCAAGCATACAGTACTTATTATATTTCCTGTTGTATGTATTACTGTTTCACCTCTCCACTTTCATCTATTCCCTTTGCTGTCCAGTAAAATCTACAGACTCCAAGGTCAGTCTCTTTATTGGATTGTGGGAGGTTTAGCTGCATGTTGAACTACACACTGCCCCAGGGTAATATGTAGTGAGAACAGAAGAGAACCAAAACCAGCTTATTGTATTTATTTAATGATTAAATGATTTTCTAGTAGGGTTATGGTATGAAGACAAATTACAGAAAGATCCATTATTTGGAAAACCATACGTCCTTTGCATTCTAAATTACAGGACTAGGGATGAGCGAATTTTCCGTTGGCACTCACAGCAGTTTCAAGTAGGGTAAACCCTTGCGTGTTTAATTTGCAAAAGATGCAATGTTTCGGGGCAAATACCTTTGTCAAGCATCTTGACAAAGGGGTTCACCCCGAAACGTCTTTTGCAAATTAAACACGCAAGGGTTTATTTACCCTGCTAGAAATCGCCATGAATGCCAGCGTTTTTTTTTTTTTTAAATCGTTCATTAGGGGAGGATGCCAATCCCTCCAAGCACTGAGCACCTGGCGCATATTTTATAGGCCACGGTTTGCGAGTAGGCTTTACTTTTTCTACATTAATTACTCTGAACTAGTTATCCATTGATGGTGGAATATTGTTTCTCTCTAGATCAAGGGTATCAGTGACTTGGCTGCCATTGATAATTATAGTAGTAAGTCTTTTTTTGTTATATCCACCTGTTCATATTGGTAAAACAAAATATTAGCTGGGGAAACTATATCACAACTTGACTACCTATAATTTCTTTATAAATTGACTTAACTTGGCATAAGTTTGCTGCTTGATGCTGCCTTTATAAGAATTACATCTCCAACAATTGTGATTTGACATAAGACCCATTTTGTGTAGGACTACAGGAGTGCTATATCTAGATAGGAGTTTATAAGAAGACTCGTGAAACCTACTACTAATAGAACATTGTTAAAAAAAAACTTTCTTCCGTTCCTCAACAGAGAGATTTAGGCCTTTTTCATAAAAGCAGGTAGGGAGTAGAATTCTCCTGTAAAAGTATCTCTTAGGGGCACATTTACTAAGGGACAAAGTGAAAATTTTAATTAAAAAAATTGAATTTCTAAGTAATTTTTGGCTACTTCAACTATGAAATAACTCCAAATTTGAATTTTGAAGTACTGTCTATTTAAAAAATTCAAATTCGACACTTCACCACCTTAAACCTGCCAAATTGCTATTTTAGCCTATGGGGGACCTCCTGGAACCTTTAAGGAGTGTTTTCAAAATTTTTTGAGAATCAAAGGATTTTTTCCAAAATCATTCAAACCATTCAAATCAAAAAATGCATTCGAACGATTTGAACAGCTTTTATTCAATCGAAAACAGACCTATTAAATCCATATTCAATTTAAAATGCCTTTCAAAAATTTGATGGTCGAATTTCGAATTTTCTTTATTCAAAATTCGACACTTAGATTTACTATTGGTCGAATTTCAAATTAAAAGAAATTTGAAATTCGACCATGTGAAGTAAAATCCTTTGAATTCAAATATCGAATTCGAAGGATTTTACCGCAATTCGATCGATCGATTTATTGTTCGAAACGATCGATTCAAACGATTTTATCGATCAATCAAATTTTTTTATTCGATCAAATATAATGGTCCCCAATTTGGCAGCTTGGATCGGGCGAACTAGGTGGTCGAATGGGGGAAGTACTTCGACCATTGAATAGTCAAATATTCGAATGAAATTTTATTTGAATATTCAAATTATTCTAATTCGAATTTTATGCAAATTTGATCGAACTTCGAATTCTTCACACGAATTTTGTAAATCTGCCCCTTAGTAAATTTGCCCCCCTAATGTGTTGCTAGGCTATGTCTAAGTGGGTCAGACTGTGATCAAATTGCTTCAAATTTTGATTTTAGTCTTCTGATTTTGTTGTATTTTTTAGTTTATTTGCTCTCAACCAGGTTTAATTTGGTTATGTCTCCACTGGTCACTGCCAGACCAATGTTCATCATTAGCACTTATAGTTGGTTCTTTACCTCTATCAGATTACAATAAATATTGTATCTGAGATCCTGTATTCCAAAGGCCTGTTTGTATCCCTTGTCTAGTTTTCCTGGAGGGAATTCTACATTGTAACAAATGACCTAATGGGTGATGGGTATGGAGCTAAGTTGTATTTCATGTTTGTTTCATACAACATTTTTGTACAAATGTCTACCGGCATATTTTCATGTTCTAAAGATGGTAGGTTTTTCTTTTGGATCCATGGAAGGGATCCTTCCAAAGATATATTTTCAATCTTTTGCCACTGTAATAAAGAGTTGTCATTAATATATTCAATAATCTTGATCAATATACTGGCTTCATAATACAGTTCACACTCTGGCATACTTATACCTCCCTGATTTTTGGGTTTATACATAATAGTCCTAACTATTCTCTTGTGTTTACCAAACAAAATATGTATATCAAATCAAGTAAAAAAAAGTATGATTTAGGGATAAACTTTTTACAGTAGAAAAAAGATACTAAGGGAGGATGTTCATTTTAATGAAGTTTATTCTACCAGTCAAAGTAAATCTTTCGTTTGCCTATTCTTGTAATGTTTTATTTGATGTATCCAGGACAGACTTATAATTTAATTCAAATTCTTGATTAGGACCTGATGGGAATTATATACCCAGAAATGTAATACTGTTGATCTGTCATTTCAATTTGAATGAGTCCTTCAAAACTTTATTTATAATTTATTCCCAATGAGAAAGCTTCAGCTCTGTCCATGCTATTTTTATAGTTATGTATTTCCCAAAGTTTTGTAGTTCTTAAAATACATTAGGCAAAATTATTACTGGATTAGTTGCTTTGTACCCTATTGGACCAATTTTGAGGTCTGAAATGTCTGTATTTTTGCTTATTGCAGTTAGAAGGTCCTCCATATATATTATGTAAAGCCTTGTTCCATTTCTAATATATAAAGAGGAAGATAGTAGCCCATTTATCCTTATCTGTGCTGAAACCTGCAATTATTTTGTTTTTTAAATTGTTTTGGATTCCAAATGCTAAAGTCAATAAAGTTCCAGTTCACTCTGGCAAATGCCTTCTGCATCTTTGGAGAAAAGCAGACAAGTCCCTCAACATTTCACATTCCATGTCATACAGTTTATTACCTTGTTAGTATTTTCTTTGGCCTCTCTTCCCATCAAAAAATGAGCCTGGTCCCTACAGTATATATGCATAGAGGAAACAATCAGTGGCGTAACTACTCGCGGGTGGGCCCTGGTGCAGGATTGGCAGCCGGGCCCCCCTTTCAGGCTCTCCCCCTATGATTTGCACACTGGAGATATCCTAGCCTCTCCAGTGGGCCCCCAGAGAGGGAGTGGGCCCTGGTGCAATTGCACCCCCTGCTCCCCTGGTAGTTACGCCACTGGAAACAATTGACTTTCACCTCTACAATAAAATCTTAGTTTATAATTTAAAGTGGACCTGTCACTCAGACACACAAATCTGTACAGTAAAAGTCCCTTTCAAATTAAACATGAAATCCAATTTATATTTTTTATTAAAGCATTCATAGCTGTTGTAAACTCATTTCAAAATATCAGCTGTCGGGGGGCGTGGACTGCTACGGAGCTGCATGGACGCGTAGTCTTTGTGCTCTCTCAGCATTAACCCGATACCGACTTAAATTTGCAGTTTTGAGATGGGGAAACCACACCGCAAACCGTATAAGAAGAGAACTCTGGCCCGACATTCACAGCCGGTCTCAAAAGATATTGCACCGCTGTTTATTAAAAAAAAAAACAGACCGCCCCATTGCCAAGATGGCGCCCGTGAGAGCTGAAGGAGATGAGGAATCAGAATACAACATGGAGCATTCAGATAATGAAAGCAGAATGGAGGAAGAACCCGACCTGCACAGCTACATCGCACAATTGCCTTCTAAATCGGACATTAAAGAGATGCTCAAGGAGGTTACTTCTACAATTAAAGAGGAGATACACAAAATTATTAAAGATATCATCTCCCTGGCAGCACGCACGGATGACATAGAAACCAACTTTGGCAAGCTCTCCTCTTCTCCTAAAGTGCTATATAAGCATATAAAGCAACAAGACAATGTGATCCAAGATATGTAAAGGCTAATAGAGGATCAGGAGAATAGAAATAGGCATAATAACAGAGTCCTGGGGTCCCTGAAGGGGTCCAAAATTATGGCATCTGCTCTGCCCTTATCCATATCTTCAACAGTGCATTACAAAGAGATCCTGACACAGAGATCAAAATTGAAAGGGCTCATAGAGTTCAAAAACCCAAAGCCCCTCTAAACGCGCCCTGAGATATCCTCTGCTCCCTACACACCTTCTCAATAAAAGAAGAAATACTGATGAAAGCAAGAGAGGTCAGTAACTTAACTTATGAGGGCAGCTCCATAAAACTTTTCCAAGATATCTCCAGACTCACTCTATACAAAAGGAAACTGTTAAAACCCCTTATGGATCAGTTAAGGGGGAATAACATACCCTACAGATGGGGTCATCCTTTTTCCCTTTCAGCATCTAAGGACGGTATTATGGCAATGATACGTACACATGAGGACACAGAATCCTTTATATCTAAATTTCACCTACATCTTATTGATCTACCAGGATGGAATCCTTACCCATCAAGACTTCCGGACTTAAGACTGGGCACAGCGGGAGATTGGTTCCAAACGTCGGCGACTAAGAGGACACCCTGTACCCCAAGAACCCCATGGGAAAGGATGAGACCAGATCAGGACTAAATCAACATTTTCAAGAAAAGAAGGCCACTCAAGCAAAGGATGGAATCACAGAGAACAGTATCCAGTTTCCTTTTATTTTTTCACCTTTCTTCACCTGGTCTCTTCAACGATATAATCCTGGCATCATTTACCTTTGACTGCTGCATAATGTTGTTATTCTGAGACTATGATGGTTATCAGACTTTGGTTATTGAATACCTCCACATCACAGGGAGGACCTGCTTGATTGGGTAAATATAATACAATACGTTGCAGTTATGTGTTTATAAAACAAGTTTTTCAACTTAACATTCTTCAGTTATGCTTAATCAGTAGAAGTGTTTTTTTATTTACTGACTGTTGATTGCGGGGAATTAAGCCATATTTGCGAATCACAAACACTGCACTTAAAGGGACTTTTAAGACGCATTGTAATAGCATGTATCTAGCCTTATGTTTTTTCCATTAGTCTACGTGACCTTTATACTTGAGGGTGAGATGTTACAATACATCCTCATCTGTTACTAACCCCCACCACAATAAGATTGCTGATCTTCAGAGTTGGTTCGGTGGTTAATGAAAGTGAGATCCAGTCAAGAAACTGCTAATCCCACTCCTCCAATGCTTCCACCAACCCCCCAATTAAAAGTGTCTAGCACCTTTTACACCACCACTTCTCTTTGGCCGAGGAGATCTACCTCATTAAGCCCAAGGTGGTTGTTGTTCCCCCATAAACCCCTTCCCCTTTTCATGTTCTCCTTTCTCTGTAATCTATTACACCACCCCATTTACCTCTGCCAGCAGATCATCAGTAAGTACAAGCTAATTACTACATATAATAAGATTCTATAGAAAGAACAGAGTCGCCAAAAGGATAAAAGGATATAAACGAGTTTATAAACCCAAAACTTGGTAATCAGAGGAGGCAGTGGTGGACTTACCTCTTCCAAGCAGACACAAAATGACTGTAATTAAGCAGTCAAAATTTATTAACGAACTTCAATCAGTACAACGTGTTTCATGGGCTCAGACCTGCTTCTTCAGGCAATAAACATAGGAGTTACAGCATCTGGCAGTAGAATACACACTCAGCGCCTCTCAACGCTGAGACACTTTGAGGATAACCATCTACCTTCCCTGAATTTGAGAGCATACCCTAAGATTTACACAAGCAACAACCCACTGAAGAAATCGCTGGGAGTAATTCTTCTGATTCATAAAGACTTACCCTTTAAATATGTTAACTCAATAAAAGATAGTGATGGTTGCTATATTATAATTAAAGGTCTCTTAGCAAACCAGATTTGCACCATTGCAAATGTGTGTGCTCCAAACTCAGGTCAAGTACCCTTTTTTAGAAATTTCCTGAGTATCCTGGAAAAGGTGGGGGAAGGTATGATTATTTTAGGTGGAGACTTTAATCTCACACTAAATCCTTCTATAGATTCTTCCTCAAGGAAAGGTAACATCTCCTTTAAGGGCCTAAAGGAAATTAAACAAATGCTTCTTGAAGGGCTTTTGGTTGACAGTTGGAGAACCCTGAATCCTACCAAAAAAGACTACACTAATTTCTCCAAAACACACAAGGTTTATTCGAGAATCGACTACATCTTTGTTTTACAACAATGGTTACATCTAGTCACACAGGCTGACATTGGCTCTCAGATTCACTCTGATTACTTTCCTGTAGTAATTAGGTTCCATATACCCCAGACTATGAATCAAGAGTTTAACTGGAGACTAAATGACTCTTTATTGCATAATGATAATAGACAACATCAAATCCGCATGTGGGTCAAAGAAATTATCCAACTTAACAATTTAGAGGGTATATCTTCATCATCCTTATGGGAAACCTTGAAATGTGTTCTTAGGGGAAAACTAATCTCGATGGGAAGTAATCTGAAAAAAGAAAAAGAGAGAGATCAATAACCTGCACAGAGATATAAATAATTTAGAACAACTACACAAAGGGACAATGTCTCAAGAAACCCTACTGGAATTAGAAAGCAAACAAATACAACTGAAATTCCTCTTAGACCAGAAGGTACAGAAAGCTTTTATGTGTTGCAAACAAAAATATTATGAATTAAATGACAAATGCTCTAAACAATTTGCTTCAACTTTGAGAAAGATCCAACCCCTATCCCATATTATGGCTGTTAAAGACAAACAGGATAATTTACAACATAACATTAGAGATATAGCAAAGGCCTTCCAAGATTATTACCAAACTCTATACCATCTTAGAAACACTGAACCAACTAAGCAGTCTATATCAAAAATATAAAGTTTTATTGCAAATGCAGATCTCCCAAAACTAAATACTGAACAAGCTAACTCTCTAGGCACACCTTTCTCAGAAGGTGAATTAGTCTCATGCATAGATGAGCTAAAAATTGGTAAAAGTCCAGGACCAGACGGTTATACAGCCTTATTTTATAAAGTATTTAAAAAAGACCTGACTCCTTGGCTTTTAAAATACTTTAAATCAATTTTCAGACCAAAAACTGAAAAGGAACCCAAGTTATGCTCCAGTTATAGGCCCATCTCATTGATTAATCTAGACATGAAACTCTATGCAAAAATCATAAGCAACAGATTAAAAAAACACTTACCTTTGCTGATTCGTCCAGATCAGTCAGGATTTGTGCCTAACAGAGAGGGTAAAGACAATACAGCAAAAATTATTTCCCTACTACATCATGCCCAAAAGAAAAATATTCCCTCCCTTATACTTACCACAGACGCGGAAAAGGCGTTTGACAGAGTTTCCTGGATTTTCCTAGAGAAAACGTTAATGGAATTGGGATTAGGATCAATCACTAGACAAAGAATCATGGCCCTTTATGACAACACAGCCAGAATAAAAATTAATGGAATTCTCTCCCTCATAGTCCCAATATTCAATGGGAGGAGACAAGGCTGCCCACTCTCCCCTATTCTTTTTATACTTACCATGGAAGTTCTTCTAGCCCACATGAGGAAGAATAAGAACATCGCTGGAATTATAATAGCTCATAAAGAATGCAAATGTGCTGCCTTTGCAGATGATTTATTAATGTTTATAACCAAACCAACCATCTCTATCCCAAATTTAGTCCAAACACTGAAAACATTTGGAGATTTATCAAATTTTAAGGTAAACTACTCAAAATCAGAAATACTAAATATGAATTTATCAGATACATTGGCTAAGAATATACAAGAGAATTTCTCTTTTAAATGGGCTAAGCCCAATATTAAATACCTAGGGGTTAAACTCCAAACTGACTTAGGGAAAGCCTTTCAAGATAACTATTTAGCACTTTTAACCTCTATCCAATCCACCTTAACAAAAATGGGAGAAAATCCAACTATCATGGTTTGGAAGAATCCAAGCGGTCAAAATGATTATAGTTCCTAAGGTACTAAACTATACTTATTTCAAGTTCTCCCAATATTAATACCACAATCCTTCTTCTCTTCAATTAAATCATTGCTCACTAGATTTATTTGGGCAAGGAAAAATCCTAGATTCAAACGCAATTATTTAATTTTACCTAAGGATAAAGGAGGACTGGGCATACCTGACATCTACCTGTACTACCTTTCAGTACATTTAACCCGAATACTAAGTTGGACATGTGACATAGATAAAAAGAGTGGAGTGGCTTAGAACAATCCTTTGTGCCATTCCCAATTGAAAACTCTCTTTGGCTGGATAATAAAAATATATACAAAGAATGATCCGATCACCCACTTATAACAGCCACCGTTAATATGTGGCATAAGAATAAAGCAAGATACAAGCTAACTAGCCCTCCTTGCCTCCTACAGCCTTTAACATATAACCCAGAGTTCAGCCCAAGCATGGAAATAGGCTCATTCGGCAAACTGAATAGAAGAGTTACCAGAATTAGTGATTTTATAAGAAACAATAAAATGACCCCCCTTGGGGAAATGCAAAAAAGATGGGCATACACCCCAGAGACATCTGGGGTTATAACCACTTGCATGGGTCTATCCACAGTATCAAAAGCAAGAACTGGAAAAGATCTTTGACTTCATGGGAACAACTACTTACTAAAACACCAAGTGCACCCAAACTGCTCTCAAGGACCTATAAACTCATCCATACCACAAAAACCTATGCATTTCCATAAGAGTTGGTAAGAGGAACTTAAAATCTCTATCTCTGATGATGCCTGGAACTATATATTTAAATATGCACATAAATCTGCAAGATCCTCAAAAACTGCAGAGGCCAGTTACAAGCTAATTACGATGGCATAAAACCCCTTTGAAACCTTTGAAAATGTTTCAATCAGCGACAATCAGCAATACACATGAAGGTTCACATTTACACATATGGCTGACTTGCCCAACTTTGTCTCATTATTGGAACAAAGTCTTAGAAATAACTAACAGAGTAACTAAGTCTAACATACTGATTGAAAATCAAGCTTTAATTCTGCTAAACTTCAACCATCTGACGGGAAAAGTACTCACTGATCCTTTGCAAAGGCACCTACTCCATGCTGCCAAAGCTATTGTGTCGCTTAAATGGAAATCTACCTCCCCCCCCCACTTTTATTGAGTGGATAACAAAAGTAGAAGAAGTCATAAATATGGAATACTTAATCCATATGCTTCATGGTTCTAGCTCTAAATTTAGATCAATTTGGTTTCCTTGGGACCAGTTCATGAAGACCCTAAGTAATGATATATCTGTCAATAACTTCAGACACAATTGACAGGGGACTGTATTCAACAGTTGCTAATAGATAGTTTTAACCTTTGTAGAATTTTAGTAATAACTTACTGCCGGATTCTGCATACTTATTTGATTTATAAATGTTGATCTGTGTATTATTGGATTACCCTCCCCCCCTTCCCTTACCCTTTCTTTTCTGTACCCCCATACCCTTAAAATTTCAATAAACAAAGAATTGAAAGAAAAATATCAGCTGTCAATCAAATATTGTCTGCACGTGTCATAGAGGCGGGACAGACAATTACTTTCACTTTCCATTCAGCACTTCCTAGATGTCACTGCTCTCCACACTTTCCTGCATTCTCTACACTGTTTAATTGTGTAGCCAGGGCATATGCATGGACATTGGTTCCCCCATTCTGGTGCACAAACATGAGTTTGAGATTATGCAAGGCTTGCCTTAATAACAAAATGGCTCCTGTCTGCTTGTTATAATTTTGAATTCCCAGACTGAAGGAAACAAAAACCAAATAATTTATATAGTGTAAATAAAGTTAATTTTGCTTTACTAATGTGATAAAATAGGATTTTGAATATTTCTTTTGGGTGATGGGTCCCCTTTAAAGTCAACATTTTGAAGAGATCTAGGTCTGTAATTCTTCACCCACTCCATCTGTAAAGTAGAAAAGTACATCGTAGTTTAAAGGAACATTAACACCAAAAATGTAAGTTTTTTTAAGTGATTATTAAATAAAAATAATAATAATTATTATTATTATTATTGTTGCTTCTGTTGTTTTTAATAATACTAATAATAATAATAATAATAATAATATATTATTAATAAAATATAATGTACTGTTTCTGTGCACTGGTACAACTGTTGTGTTTGCTTTAGAACATAGTTTCTATAAACAAGCTGCTGTGTAGCCATTCAAAGCACAGGTTACATAGCAGATATCAGCACTCTGTAGACTCCCTTTGCATTCTAGTACAGATTGTATCTGTTATCTGCTTTTCCCCCTTATTTAGCTTGAATGGCTGTCCTATGGCTACACAATAGCCTATTTACATAAAGTATAGTAGTCTTTCTAAAGCAAACATATAACATTTACCAATTAATAGCAACAATATATTACATTTAAATTAGGGATGCACCGAATCCACTATTTTGGATTCGGCCGAACCCCCGAATCCTTCCCGAAAGATTTGGCCGAATACCGAACCGAATCCGAACCCTAATTTGCATATGCAAATTATGGGTGGGAAGGGGAAAACATTTTTTACTTCCTTGTTTTGTGCCAAAAAGTCACGTGATTTAGCTCCCTGGCCCTAATTTGCATATGCAAATTAGGATTCGGATTCGGTTCGGCCAGGCAGAAGGATTCGGCCGAATCCGAATCCTGCTGATAAAGGCCGAATCCTGGCTGAATCCCGAACCGAATCCTGGATTCGGTGCATCCCTAATTTAAATTACTTTAAGATGCTTTTATTTTTTTGTTGTTACTGTTCTGTCATTCACAAAAAGTTTGTAAAGCCTATCTTTTGCAGTCTTCAAAGAAATTATCCAATAGCACCACCATTTTATACATAAGATACATGTTTTAGTACTTGTCATTTAAGGTGGCAGATTTTTTTATTATTTTCCATAAAATATTTACCCACTAGACTAACTTTTGTCACTTTTGTTTAATGCAGTTATGGTGATCATTTGCCTTAGTTGTATATGGCTTAGGGGCAGTTTTTTCAAGGGTCGAATTTCGAAGTGCAAAAACTTTGAAATTCGAATTCAAAAAGACCAACCAAAATTAAGTCAAGGTTTTTTTTGTTCGAATAGGTCCATTTTCGATCGAATTGGTCCATATTCAATAGAATTTGAATAATTTGAATCAAAGTAATAGTGCATTTGATGAAATTCGATTCAAAGTTTTTCCAAAAAAAAACTTAGAATTTTTTAAATCCACCAGTTGACTCCAAATAGTTTCTAGGAGGCCCCCCATAGGCCAAAAGTGTAAATTTGGCAGGTTTTAGATAGCGAATGGTTGAATTAGTGTACATGATACATTTCTAAATCCCAATTTTCTAATTTTTTGCAAATTTGAATCGAATGTGGACTATTCCCTAGTCGAAGTACACACAAATAACTCAAAATTCAAATTTTTTTAATTAAATTTTTCACTTCAAACCTTGATAAATCTATTAGTGTTTGGCCCAGATAGTCAAGGCCACATCATTTCATAAGGTATATTAGTAGTATTGGCCAGTATTTCCATATGGAATCTGTTTCAGTCTTCTCAAATAAGAGTTAAATTCTGCTGCAAAAGGATGAATGCTTTTTTCCCACAGCTTAAAGCAACCACATGGTGCCAGATACTAGGCAGCTGTCTAAAAAGACGTAATGGAAAGAAAAAAATGAATAGGAACTTGCTGTATGCTGGGCACATTATAGTATGCTTTTTGTGTGTTAATTGATCATTATGTTTTATATATGCTGTGAGAACTGGTGCCTATCTGAGGACCTTTCATTTACCCTGACAGTGTAAATACCTCATCTCTGTATATAAAGCCTAAATACGAATTATTTGTTGCATTTTGCAAATACCCTTTATTATAGTACAGATGCAGTCACTTGGATTTGTAAGTTAAATGCGTCGTGACTCGGGGCTAATTGAATAAACTGTGTTATCCAAAGTTATCTTAACTCATTTAATGCATTTAACCTTTTCATTAGCATACCAAAGCCCCATTGTTTTCAATGGTGAACTCTTTAATTGGATGGGATGCTGTGACACAATATTCTGTGCTAAGTGGGATAAATGGGATAAATGAGTTAAGTCACAACGCATTTAAAGGAAAACTATACCCCCCGAACAATGTAGGTCTCTATAAACAGATATTGCCTAAAACAACTCATATGTAAAACCCTGCTTCATGTAAATAAACCATTTTCATAATAATACACTTTTTTAGTAGCATGGGCCATTGGGTTATCCTAAATAGAAAATATCCATTTTAAAAAATAAGGACAGCCTCCTGGGATCCTAGGATCCAACGGTGCACACAAACATACCAAACAAACTATAAAGTTAGGTCACACGAGCCAATTAACAGACAGAGTTCTGTCTTTTGCTTCAACACTTCTTCCCTTTACAGTTAGAGATGAAATATTTCTGGTCAGGTGATCTCTGAGGCAGCACACAGACCATCACGAAATGGTGGTTCAAGGCAAGAGATGCAAAAGGGCAATATTTACTTAAATATATATTCCAGTTTAGTAAGATTCTTTAATATGTCGCTTGATTTGATATAAACTGTTGCTCAAAAATTCATTTTCGGGGTATAGTTTTCCTTTAACACACAATCCAAAGTGACTGCATCTGTAAATAACCCCCCTATACCTGTAACTGTCTCTCTACTATAACTGAGCCCCTTAGGTATGCTGCTAAATTGTTTCCCATTTGTTTCCCCAGGGGGAGACTTCTTGGCAGGCAAGGTAACTGCACTTTTACAGGTATGGAGAACAAGGAGCATAGTCTGAGACATGGGGCAGGTCAATACACCAGATTAGCAGAGCAGTACAATAATAGGAGACTGGAGCATAATTGGGGTCACAATTCGGGTCAATACATCAAATGGGCAGCACAGTACAGTAACAAGAAGACTTAGTTGGGGTCACAGGCCAGGTCAATACCAAAAATCACCAAAACGTAAACAGGATTCGAGAGAATTGGTAAAATACAGGCAGGAGTCAGGACAAGCAGAACACAAGACTTGGTCAGGAACAAGCAGTGTCCAACACAACTTAGAATTGCACCCAGGAACTAATGAATAGTCCTTTACATTGTGCAATGCAAACTAGGCAGAGCGCTCTTGGGTATTTCTGGATTTCCCTGAAGTGCCACACAACCCAGAAGAGCAGGACTCGGTGCAGCACGCAGTGTCATACAGGTATGACAGGTATTTTAATTGCAACTACTTTGTTGTTTAGCTTTACATTAATTCAACATTACCTAAATCTGTCTTCAACGACTTCAGCAAAAAGTCAGTTTTATGGGCTCGATCTATCAAGATCTTTCTCTCAAGATCTCTTCCAGCTGGTATTGGTATCAAACATATAGTATGCAAAGTCTGTAAATCTTTTACAGTAACAAACACATTTCCATTAGAAAAAACACTCACATATTTTTAGTACTTAAATAAGTGTATAGAGTGTGCCTCATCTTAGCTGTTTGAGAAAATGTAGTTTGACTACATTGTTTATTTTGTGGAATATTAACTTGAGTTTTTACAATTCAAACTTCCTCAGAGGCTTAAATATCCATTATGTATGTTCCGTTTCTCTCAACGAGTGTTGGTTGTCATATCAACACTTCCTCTGATTACTTCACTTCCTCCCTACAAAGCTTCAGTGCTAAGCCCATAACAAACAACACATTTAAAAAGTCTTTGACGAGAAGGGAACTGTGAAAACCACCCCAACCCCCACCGTTTGTTACCACCCTCCGTGCATCATCATGGCAACACTTTTCATTCATATGTTTATATATCATGAGCAAATATCAATAAATTCAAATACTTTCTTGAAATATGCTAAATATTCCCACCACAATTAAAACATTTATTTATAAAATGCATACAAAAATCATATGGAAATCCCTGTACAAATATTATAAATCAATAAAATATTGACGCTGTTTAAAAATGCTTATATTTAAACTTCTAAAATATTCCTAATATTATGTTGTTAAATACTGTAGATGGTTAGATCTATATAAATGCCCTGCAATCTATGTGTAAACCCTTTGGTTTAAATCCATCTTCTTTCATCTGTAAAGTATCCTTTACCAGATCTCCTCCTCTCCACTTTTTCTTCTATTCCCCAGTAAATCATACCTTTGAGTTTTTCCATGGGTATAATTAAAAATGTTTTTAGACACTGTATGACTTTTACAATATTATTTATATGTTCCCTAATTCAATGGTTTATAACGTGAACATTCATAGATGACATTCGATGTAAGGAGATACAAATTTTCTCCTAATTCAATTCCAGTTGTATTCCATAGACTTCAAGAGAGTTTTCATGTGATAAATTATGAAGTAAGCTTTTCTGAATTGAATTTCATTTCAAACTGAGTGTCATCTTTTTTCTCATTGAATTGAATATGGCCCTTTGTGTGGTACATTTAAAACATTGATATATTTTATATTGATTTGTTGTGGTGTTAATAAATAAATGATTTGCATTTTATTTAAGCTCTCAGATTCATGGTGTAAATGCCTTGTATGGTAGTTATAACACCATTGTAAGTATTTTGGGCTAAATAGCAGGTAGATTTAGCCCTTTGAAGCTAGCATCTCTGATCACTTCTCTTTTTTACAATTCTAACTAAAATACTTTTTTTATTAGAAGACTAGATTAAAGTTGAAGTTCTTATTACTATAATTATTATTAACATGTATTTAATAAGGTATCCCTCATCACTTTACATGTGAATGTATTTATTATCATACAAAACCTAAATCTGCTATTCAACCAATCCTTATTTACTATTTTTAATGAACATTGTAGAGATATTCAGTTTCAGTTAAGTTGCTTACCAAATCAAAAAGTCAGTTGCTTGAATGGTATACTGGAACAGAAATAGTCAACAGTCTGAAGGACTGAAGGAAAAAATCTAATTATTTAATTAATTTGTCATACTTCAAAAAATGTGCACAACAAAAAATACAAAACATGTTTTTCCAAATTTTTTCAGAATATGATTGACTTAAAGGGATACTGTCATGGGAAAACACCTCAGTTAATAGTTTCTCCAGCAGACATTTGCACTGAAATCTAGTGATGGGATCTATCCCGTTTCGCTTCGCCGAAAAATTCACAAATTTCCAGTGAAGTTCGCGGAAAATTCACAAAATGGCACGCAACTCGTTTTTTTTTTACACCAGCGAATTTTCAGCAGCGAATTCGATCGCGGCGAATAAATTCGTCCATCACTACTGAAATCCATTTCTCAAAAGAGCAAACAGAATTTTTATATTCAGTTTTGAAATCTGACATGGGGCTACACATTTTGTCAATTTCCCAGCTGCCCCAGTCATGTGACTTGTGCCAGCACTTTAGGAGGGAGCTGCTTTCTGGCAGGCTGCTGTTTTTCCTTCTGAATAGTATGCAGCGGGACATGGGTTTTTACTATTGAGTATTGTTCTTAGATCTACCAGGCAACTGTTATCTTGTATTAGGGAGCTGTTATCTGGTTACCTTCCCATTGATCTGTTGTTAGGCTGCTGGAGGGGAAAAGGGGAGGGGGTGATATCACTCCAACTTGCAGTACAGCAATAAAGAATGATTGAAGTTTATCAGAGCACAAGTCACATGACTTGAGGCAGAGGGGAAATTGACAATATGTCTAGCCCCATGTCAGATTTCAAAATGAAATGTAAAATGCACTTTTGAGAAATTGATTTCAATGCATAATTCTACTGGAGCAGCAATATTAACTGATGCATTTTGAAAAAATGGTTCAAATATGGTATTTCTGTGTATATATATTTCTGTGTATATTGTGCATGATCCACTCAGCACTAACCATGCAGTTATGTTTTGATAGCCGAGGACGAACAGAGTATAGCAGTTCTTTATTAGAAGGTTCATACAGCCATTACAGCCATTACACATCAACAACAACATAAACTATAGCACCTTAAGCAGTATAGAAAATACTGTGTATGCACAGTATAACTCATGTGCACAGTGACATCTACAAGCCATTTCTATAAACACCACACATGCCTTATAAATTGTCCTCTACAAATATTTTTAGTCCTTGTCGTGACCATTAAAAGTCATTTCATTTTTGGGCTATTCGTGAAAATCAGTGTTTATTTTGGTAAAAAGGAAAGAAATATTTTATAAAGCACATAAAGTTTCAGGAATTTAGGTCAGCATGGTGAGCTACATATGTTGCATTCACAATGCCAGAAAAATGTATTCCACACTACTGTGTCAGTTGCAGTGATTTATATTTCTGTTTTAATGCAATTATTCTGAAAGTTATGTTTTGATTGACAGGTAAATACAACATGGGTTTACTAAGTTATAACATTAATTGTCAGATTATTTTAGTTTGCAAAAAAATAGAAAAACTATGTTGTAGAATGTCTGATAATCTACACAGTGACCTGCTGATGAAGCCTGATCTTGCAAAATTGCTAATTCTTGACAAAATTTGCATTAGAAAATTGTGCATCATTTAAAGAAGTAGAATTAATTTATTGAAAAATATTCCAACACAATTAAAATAGCAACATTTATGTGGGCATAAATTGTGTTGAAAGTACATCTCTGATTTTCATTAAAATCCATCTGTTAGTCTTTAAATTATTTTCTGCAACTTAGAAAAGTTTGGATGAAACTGCTTACTAATTCAATATCCCAATGTGAAAATGGCATAAATTACATTTCTTTAGGTTAGGATTCTCGCTGCAATTCTTTCATTTATAATACTATCAATGCCATGTAAAAATTGTAAGTTGTTGCAGCAAAGGGTAAATGTCAAAAGTCATGAGTGATTTAATTGTCATTTCAACCGTATACATTTGTACAGTACACAGTGAAATGAGACAACATTCATCTAGGACCATGGTGCTACACACAACAAAGCAGCACAACATAATTGATCTCAAATTACCCAAAAACTTGTAGCAAATGTGCAAGTCATTGAACCCCTGGGTAATAGTGACCATAATGTTATATCATTTAATGTCTGGTGCAAAAAACAAATATATACTGGGGCAACAAAAACCATGAATTTTGGAAAAGCTAATATTAGTGCCTTGAGGGCTGCCCTTCAGAGTATTGATTGGGGCATTACGTTTTCAGCTAAAACCACAGAACAGAAATGGTTGTCATTTAAAATGATATTAAATCATTACTGTTCTCAGTTTATTCCCTTAAGGAGTAAATGTAGAAGCTCTAAGAATCATCCTATGTGGCTTAATACAGATGTACAGAAGTTAATAGGAAAGAAGAGAAAGGCATTTAAAAATCTGTTGGGGCAGAAGCTGCATTTAATGAATATAAACACTGTAATAAATGTTGTAAGTCAGCAATCCAGAAGGCAAAGAAAGGAAATGAAGAGTTAATTGGGGCGCAGATGAAAAGGAACCCTAAAACATTTTTTAAATATATTAATGGTAATAAGATGCAGGTTGAGAGTTTTTCCATTAAATAATGGTAAAAGTATGGTTGTAACAGATACAGAAAAGGCAAATTTGCTAAATCAGTTCTTTTCTTCAGTGTATACAATAGAGTCTGATTTCCCAGGCTCACTTCATAGCTGCACTTAATCTAGTCAGTGGCTGATTCAGGATATGATTCATAAAGCTTTAACAAAAATTTATGTAAACAAGGCTCCAGGGCCTGATGGTATACACCCACAGGTTCTAAGAGAGCTTAGTTCAGTTTTAGACCAGCCCCTATTTCTAGTTTTCTCAGATTCACTTTAATCTGGTATAGTGCCTATGGACTGGAGGAAAGCTGATGTCATGCCAATATTTAAAATATGATTTCAGCCTGGCAATTATAGGCCAGTAAGTTTGACATCTGTGGAGGGCAAATTATTTGAAGGCTTGTTAAGGGATCACATTCAAAATTTTGTTTTAGTGAATGGCATTATAAGCAGTAATCAGAATGGCTTTATTAAGGATAGGTCAAATCAGACAAATTTGATTGCTTTTTATGATGAGGTAAGTAAGATGCTGGACAGTGGGGGGGCAGTAGATGTGATCTATTTGCATTTTGCCAATATGTTTGATACCGTGCCCCTCAAACGACTGCATTCTAAATGAAGGTCTGTTGGTCTTAATGAAATTGTTTGCACATGGATAGGAAACTGTCTACAGGACCGGGTACAGAGGGTGGTTGTTAATGGCACATTCTCTTCTTGGAGTAAGGTTCTTAGTGGGCTCACCCCCTTTGCTGTAGCAAGCAATGCCAGTCAGCAGCAACAAGGGCAAATAAGGTTTTGAGCTGTATTGAAAATTGGCATAGAGTCCACATTATAGAGCAATTGTAAGGCCCCATATAGAATATTCCAGTTAGGGAAGAAGCACACCTTTGGATCCGGCAATGCCTTTAAAACATTTATTTGCAGAAGTACAAAAGCATAGAAGCACAAGCTTTCGGGGACCGACCCCTTCCTCAGGTGAAACCTGAGGAAGGGGTCGGTCCCCGAAAGCTTGTGCTTCTATGCTTTTGTACTTCTGCAAATAAATGTTTTAAAGGCATTGCCGGATCCAAAGGTGTGCTTCTTCCCTAACTGGAATTGGACTGTATATTGGGCTTGGAAGCGGCTCGGGAAACGAATGCACCCTAGAATGTGAAGTAAGTGGAGTGCGGCAGACCAAGGTGTTGTTGAACCCATATAGAATATGCCATACAGTTGTGGTCTCCATCACTCAAACAGGACATTATTGTTTTAGAGAGGGTAAAAAGAGGGCAACTAAGCTGGTAAAGGGTATGAAAAATCTTAGCTATGAGGAAAGACTGGCCAAATTGGGGATGTTCACGCTGGAGAAGAGGCACTTAAGGGGTGATATGATAACTATGTATAAATATATAAGTGGATCATATAATAATCTCTCTATGATTTATTCACCAATAGATCTTTCCTGATGACACAAGGTCACGCATTCCGATTAGAATAAATGAGGTTCCGCCTAAATATTCGGAAGGGGTTTTTTAGTGAGAGCTGTGAAGATGTGGAATTCTCTCCCTGAATCATTTGTACAGGCTGATAAATTAGATAGCTTTAAAAATGGATTGTATGGTTTTTTTAGCAAGTGAGGGAATACAGGGTTATGGAAGATAGCTCATAGTACAAGTTGATCCAGGGACTAGTCCGATTTTCCATTTGTTTCCTCTCTGAGGCAAATTGAAGAGGCTTCAGATGGTGTTTTTTTGCCTTCCTCTGGATCAACTAGCAGTTAGGCAGTTTTAAAAAAAAGTTAAAAGGTTGAACTTGATGGACGTGTGTCTTTTTTCAGTCTAACTTACTATGTTACTATGTAAGTACCGAACAGCAGACAAAAAGTGCAAGTGCTAAAACTACTACTGTGCAAATACTGTAAGACAGGACAGCATAGTGCAGGGACATTATAAGATGTAATATGTAAAGTAAATAATGCTAAACTTCAGACATGATGATTGTATCATTGTGATATGATAGTAGTTAGGGATGTCGCGAACTGTTCGCCGGCGAACTTGTTCTCGCGAACATCGGCTGTTCGCGCTCGCC
>CM044444.1:38086533-38118645 GCA_024363595.1 Xenopus borealis | reverse complement strand
TTTGACGCAAGTTCGCGAATATGTTTGCGAACTTTTTTTCCGACGTTTGCGCCATCCCTAGCGGAGAGGTCGGAGAGAGCCAATGATGTAAAATGGTTTTTCTGGTTGTTGCTATTAGTTTTTCTGCTAATTGCCTTTCTGAGCGTGTGAGTTTTAGTTGTGGGGGAGGTATCCCAAAGATTGCCCAGGTCAATGTAAAAGCACCTGTCTGTTGCGTTAGGGATTCCCAATATCTCTGAACTTCTCCCCATAATTGTTGGATGCTGGGACATAGCCAAAGACAATGAACGAGGTCAGCCCTAGGTTGCTGACATCTCAGACAATTGTCCGAGTTTATGGTACCTATATGATGTCTACGTAGTGGTGTAAGGTAAGAGTGATGTAAAATCTGTAAAGACATTTTTTGGTATGTTGGCGGCTTCCGTCCGCGGAATTACTGAGGCCCATTTGTTTAGGAAAGGGGTTTGGGGTTTCGAGTGGCAGTGTGGTCCTATTTATTAGATAAATTTGAGATGTGGTTTTCCCCGAGGTATCTCTGGGCCATAGTGTGTTTATTGCATTGTTTTTGTCAGGTTGTAAAACCTTAGTGGCATAGTGAATTATTTGAATGAAAAGTAAGTGGTCTTCAGCTAAAAATGGGAATTTCTGAAATAAATTTTCTTTAGATAAAATGGTGAAGTTATCAGCGATAACATCTTTGACTAACCTCAAGTTTTTATTGTGCCAGTTCTGTAATGTTTTATTATTTTTCCCCATTGGGAATGTTGGGTTTCCTAGCCATGTAACATATATAGAGGAACCTGAGGTGAGTTTAAATCTGTGTCTTACCGAGTTCCAGGTTTTATAAGTGTCTTTGAATAAGGGATGTTCCTGCATATCTTGGGGGATCTCTTCTAATGGCGAATGAAGTAAGAAATTGAGTGAAAGTCCTCCTGTCAGTAATTGGTCTAATTCTGTTGTGGTATAGATGTTTCTGTTGTATATCCAGTCACCCGCAAAGCGTAACAACGATGCCTCATTATATTCTCGTATGTTTGGGAAATTTACCCCACCCAGCTCCTTAGTTTTCTGCAGCTTAAAAAGGCTTATCCTAGATCGCTTTTCGTTCCATATAAAGATACGGAGCATTTGGAGTAGTTTTTTGTGGTCAGAAGGCTTGATGCTATAGGGGAGCATCTGTAATTGATATAATATTTTGGGGGGGGGGAACCATTTTTATTAAATGGATTCTACCCAGAAAGGTTAAATTCTGAGTTTCCCATTTTTTTTAGTTCCTGTTGTATATTGTCTATGGTATGACAGATATTGACTGAGTATATATTTTTTGGTAATTTGATCCCTAAATAAGTTATATATGATTGTGCTATCTTAAAGGGGAAATCTGTGTTTCTGTTTATTATTCCCTCAGTTCCCAGGTCTAGTGCTTCTGATTTGTCTAGATTGATACTAAAGCCTGCAAACTTACTGAAGAGCTGATTTCCACTATTATGGGTAATTCCCTCCGGGGGTGGTGGATAAACAACAGAATGTCATCAGCAAAAGCTGTTATTTTCTGTCTTAAGTGACCTAGATGAATTCCTGTAAAGGTTTTATTAAGAAGAAGATGTTTTATTAGGGGGTCTAGCGCAATGTTGAACAGTAAGGGGGACAGTGGACAACCCTGTCTTGTCCCTTGTTGAATTGTAAACTGTATTAACTGTAAGGAAGGTTTGGGGTGAGTCAAATAAGGTTTTGAAGAGGTTAAGCATGTGTATTCCAAAGTGTTGGAATTTTAGAAGTCTCCGTATGTGTGTGTGTGTGAAATTCTATCAAAAGCTTTGTCTGCATCTAAATTAATTAATAGACCTTGTCCACTTTTTTCTAGGTTACATTGATGTATTGTCGCTATGGCTTTCCTGATTGCTTGAACCGGTTGTCTGTTTTTGAGAAAGCCCATCTGATTTGGGGTAGAATTTTCTGTAGCCTATTTGCCATTATTTTTGTTATGATCTTTAATTCTTGATTTAGCAATGATATAGGTCTATGTGAAGATGGTATTGTAGGGTCTCTACCTTCTTTGTGTAATAAAAGTATTCTAGCATCTGTCGCTCTATCCCAAAGTGGGTCGCCCTGAAGGATGTTATTATATAGGGACATTAGTAATGGGGTTGTTTCCGGAAGTAATATTTTATAGAATTCCACTCCTAATCCATCTGGACCTGGGGATTTTACATTTTTGAATTTAGATATTGTTATTGAAACTTCTGTTATAGGTGCGTCTAGGATCTCCCTATCTTGGACCGTCAATTTCTTCAGTTGAGCATCTTTGAGGAATCTAAGACCACGTTCTGGGTCATCTGATGTTTGTTGATATAGTGTTTCAAAATGATTTGTCATAAGTTTGGTAATATCTAATGTGTCCCTGACCCATCCTGTGGGTGTTTTGAGCTTCTGAATAAATGTATTTAATTGTTGTTTTTTGATTATGTTTGCCAATAATTTCCTAGATTTATTTCCCCAATGATAATATCTGTTTGCTGTGTGGCTCAGTTTATGTTGCATTTGCTCTGTTAATAAAGTGTTGAAAAGAGTTTTTGTGTCTGTGTATTTCTGTTTAGCTTCCGATGAGTTGGTGAGTTTAAAGCTTTTGTATGCCTGGGTAAGCTCCATTTGTAATACTCTATACCTTTTGTCAAATGACCGTTTCTGCTTAATCAAATATGATATTATGTGACCTCGCAGCACTGGTTTAGCCGTGGCCCAGAGTAAGTGTTTATCGTCCCAGTGTGTTAAATTATCGTCAATATAATTTGCCCGATTTTGTTTAAGGTAGTTTTTAAAATCTTCGTTGTGGTATAGATACGTTGGGAATCTCCAATTGCTTGAGTATGGTTGTGGCCTGGACAATCTTAGGATCAATCTTACTGGGGCATGGTTTGAGATTATCTATGCTAGAAATTTCTATTGATGTCAAATGGTTAGTTGAAAGAAAGATGTAGTCTATTCTTGAGTGAGAGTTATGAGCTGCAGAATAAAATGTGTAGACTCTAGTATCTGGGTACATGTATCTATAAACATCTTGTAGTTGTAAGTGGTTACAAAGAGTGTGTAAGGGTTTAATCCTTCTCAGTGTATGTGTTGCCACTGTACCTGATTTATCTACAGTATATATGGATCGTTAACCGTGTTCATGTCTCCAACCAGAATCAATTACGATGCCCCCCAGGAGTCCAGTCTCTGAAGTAGTTCTGTAAAGAAGGTTTGGTTGTCAGTATTAGGAGCATATACGTTTACAAGAGTATAGATCCTGTCCCTGAAATGTCTATGTCCATAATTATCTACCCATTTTATCTTTGTACATTTTTCCAATTTTGCTATTTAGGGAATTGCTTAATATGATTGCTCCACCTCTGGATTTCGAGGTGTAAGATGGAACTGATCCATCTGTCACGCATAGATACCGTATCTTGTCTGCGCCAATGAGTCTCCTGCAAGAAAGCAATATGTACTTTTTCTCGTTTAAGTTGATATAATACCTTACATCTTTTAATGGGTGTATTTAAACCCCCTACATTCCATGAGATGATTTTAATGTTTTTGAGGTATTTGTCAGCTACTGTAGCTGTATTATCATGTGTACCAGACATATAACTTGACCTATTCCCTGTTTAAATGATACATGTTTGAATTTCACGTAATTCTCGGTCTGGCTGTCCCAGTAAGCTGGCCAGGGTCCAAGGCAGATTTGTAGTTCTAGGGGTTTTGAATCAGCTAGGTATAAGTCATCCTCCAATTTACATGGAATATCAAAGTATAAGACATAGTTAACATAATAAATAAAATAACTAAACAGTTTAATTAACTCAGAATTTGTGACAGCTTTTTCAGCTGCCATTATTGTACCACATCCATGGTCTCACCCTTCTATTAAGCTATTGAGTAAATCGTAAACCCAGTAATTGAATGTACAAGTTAGCTTAACTGTGGTATTGCCTAATTTAACAATACTAGCTAAATGTTTCACTATTCACATTTAAATTAACATTTAAATTGTTAATTTGTATCATCTGATCTATATATCTTGAACTGGTGTGAATTTTACCCCCACAAAATACTGTTGTGGTAAGACTCGTCTTTATTGTGGTTGAGTATTATTGCTTTGGCTATATAGAGTCTCAATTGTTCAGTTCTCCAGATGGAATTAGTATATCTTATAGTGGTAGCGATAAGTTGTATCCCATCTTTTAATTCTGACTATAGCCGTGGGTGTGTATGATTAATTGAAAGATGAAGCAGTCACAAAGTTAGTGATCTTATTGCAAATGTGATTGATTATCAGGGGAAAGTCCTCCTGGGTATCTAGATGGGGTTTGTCATGAGAGTCTATCGTATTTAGTGTAAGTGGAAGTTCAGCCTTTCTATGTTTCCTGTTGGATTCTAACATATTCCATTGCTTTTTTGGGATCCTCAAAGAATTGTGGCTTGCCATCGGTTTTGCTGAGGATTTTTAGTTTTGCTGGATAAAGGAGAGAAAATTTGTATCCAGCAGAATTTAAGGTCTTACATATTGGTGAGAACTCTCTCTTTTTGCTGAGACATAAGCCGAATAATCTTGAAAGAGGGCAAGCCGGTGGCCATCATATTGCAGTTCTTTTCCTATACGCTTCCAGGACATTGTTTTTATCTGCGAAGTTAAGTATACGAAAAATCACCTGTCTTGGTCGGGTTTCGAGTCTTTCAGAAGCGGGCTAATCCTGTGATAGCGTTCGATTTGGGGGTGGTGATAGTGGTAGTTGGAGAGCTCAGGGTAGCCAATCTGTTAAAAGGTCCTTCAATTCTTTACCTTTAATTGTTTCATGTACCCCAATGAGCCTTATATTGTTTCGTTGGCTACGATTTTCCAGAATTTTCCAAACTTTATCCGCCAGAATAGAAATTTCTTTCTGTTGTGTGTCAATTGTATTCTGTGCCTTTTCAAGGTCATCCTCCAAAGATGATATGCGGTCCTCTCCCTCCATCAGTTTCTGTGAGTGATTGGTTACTTGTTGTAGGACTTCCGAAATTGATTCCTTTATTGAAGCTAGTTTATGATCTAGCAAGGGACCGAGTATATGAACCAGATCCTCCACTGTAGAGGTTTGAATAACTCCCTGGGATTGTTGTAATTCAGGTTCTGTTTCTGTATTTTGTTGCTCTATTGACTTTATAGTGTCTTTTGGTTTGGTTCGGTTTGTTTTTGGTGGCATGTTTGTATTGTGGCCAAGATATTTTTCCATGTCCCAGACCAAGTACTGCAGAATAAGCTGTGTGTATCATATTGCAAATTTGCTTTATGTAGCCAATTTAGAGATGGGGTTTGTCACCTTAATGAGTTTTTTGAGAGATCCAAATTTATCTGTAAGGCAAGTCCATGGGTATTTGCTGAAAGGTCTTTACATGGTGTTTAATTCACAGAGAAGCTATCGGTTCAGTACACCAGAGTACAACAGTCTCTTTTGTTTGCACCTACTGTGAAGGAGTCAGGCTTGGTGGTTTTTGGTGCACAGAGGGTTAATAGTATATATTTAGCTTTTTCCCATTTTGAGTGCTTTGCCTTTGTAATTTGAGGGTTATGGCCCAACTTTTAGTCGGTGTCCACTATGTGGCTTTATCTTGTGAGTGCTGCTGTTTTTATTTTTGAACCGATCAGTTCATAGGAGGTGCTGGTGTAATGGCATATCACTTTGATGCGCTGTCTGAGTTGCGCAGCTTGACTTAGTGAAATCTGTGGGATCTGTGGGGGAGGAACTGCAGTGTGTCTCCCACTCTCTCCCTCCCGTACTTCGCAGCGTTAACTCACTATTTTGGTGGAGCGGTGATCTTTGCAGCTTCTGATGTCGGTAAGCCTCCTTGTTGTGTTGCGCAGTGAGGCTTGGCCTATCTAAGTCTAGATTTGGCTGCGGGGGCTCCCGGGGTTGCAAGGTTGAGGGGGAGCCGGATCGAGGTGCTACTCTTCTCCCCTCCGTTTATCCTTTGTTGCGGATTATGCTCTGATTTGTGCTGTTTTTCAGCTGGGTTTGTAGAGGCAACACAGAGCTCTAGTAAAAAGAGGCCATCGCTTGGGTCCGCCCCGGAAGTCCAGATTTGGTATTTTTTAGGTTCCTGACCAGATCTCCTCCAGTGGAAACAATCATGCTTATTTGTAAACCTTGCACTTATTACTTCTGTGTAATAATAGGTATCCCTGTCAGTCATGCACTGGTCCTGTCAAGGGTGCTTGTTTGCATTTTCTCATTTTTGCATTCTGGTGCGTGCACTCCCATGTGTGAGAAGGCACACTTTGATGAATTCTTGTGCACTTTCTGATTGCTTGCATACACCCTAGCTTGCTTGTGACTACACTTCAGATTTGCCTCTTGTACCATTGTACAATGATTCTGGTTTTGATTTCTGCCTGGCTTGACCACAAATCAGATCTCAGTCTACAATCTCAGTTAAGTGCCTGTGGGCTGTGTTAACTGGCACCTGTCAGGAGTGCTCCCCATCGCTCCTCCCTTCGTTGGCAGATCCAAGATGGCAGCATGCATGGACACCCCATGGGTTCAGGCGCTGGCACAGTGGCATACTTGCACAAATGCATTATGTCACAACACCGTGTTTCAGCGCCAAATTCAAAATAAAAAAACGCAGAGGATAACGGTTCAATGCCCGGCTATAGGAATTGCTACATTTATTCCTGGGTGTTCCTAAATTGTTCCTGATTGCTTTTCTGGACTTTGACACTAGCCTGAACCTGTTTCCATGATCCTTATATGCCTGCCTATTGAACTACTGACTGAATTTGACAACGCTTAAGCCTGATCCCTTGCCTGTACCATGAACTTGGACTTTTACCTGAAGCTTCCTCCTTGGTCAGGACTTCTCCCTCTGGAAGCCGCTTGGCCCCCTGACATTATGAAGACAAAAAGGAACACCAAGAGCCCCAATAGTGTAATATGTTTTTACAAGGAGTAATGGTAGAGTAAACAAATTAATACTCACAAACCAGGGTTACCAATAGGCAACCACTGTATAGACAGGTGGGGAGATTATCCTGACCCCACTCAGGAATAAGAAGTCGCTCTCTGTAGAAGGAAGAAAAAGGGGATGACACCCCTCCACTCAGGGTGGACTCGATATAGTAATAAGACAAAACAGAGGCGCCAAAAGGATAAAATTAGCTAAAAACACTTAAAAACCCAATGGGTAATTCAGAGGAGGTAGTAGTGGACTTACCTCCTCCAAGCAGACACCAATGAAAGTGGTAATTTTCAGTAATAGTTTATTCAAAAAACAGTATTGCAACGCGTTTCGCAGGCAAACAAAGTATCTGGGTGGGAGAAATAAATATTGAACTATATGGGAGACATAAAATAGTAACATAATAGAGAACATGAACTAAGGTATATTTAAAGCAAGGGGATGTAGCACAGATGACTAAAACAACAAAATAAATCAATAAAATTAAGATGGAGTGGATAAAACTTACCAGTGTCTTTGTATAAACACGCCAGGCGCCTCTGTGCTGCTTGAGGACGCCTGAGCATGTTATATAGTGTGACTAATTGGAGGGAAGTATGTGGGAGGGTATGTGGGGGGAGGGGGAAATCAATTTTATTGATTTCTTGTGTTGTTTTAGTCATCTGTGCTACATCCCCTTGCTTTAAATATACCTTAGTTCACGTTCTCTATTATATTACTATTTTATGTCTCCCACATAGTTTAATATTTATTTCTCCCACCCAGATACTTTGTTTCTCATTTAGATTAATATATACCAGCAGCCTATCCCCCATGTCCATCAGCACTTGCTTCCCCATGCTGTGAACTATTTCTCCTCCCCTTGTTTCCCCCTTCCCCCGTATACTTGGCCCAAGGGCCCCCCCAAACCCTGCCTCTTCCCCCCACCCCCTTCCTGCTCCTTTCCCTTCCCTCCTTTTTTTCTTTCCCCCCCCCAACTGCTATTATCCACCGTATATCTGCACTCCTCCATACATCACTCACATCACTCAGTATCTTCACTTCCCCATAATTCGAACAGCTGTATACAACAATGTTTTACAAACTTGCCTGTCTCTGTGTTTTTAGTTGTTTTTGCTCCCGTTCCACATTGCCTGATGAAGCAGGAAATGCCTGCGAAACGCGTTGCAATACTGTTTTTTGAATAAACTATTACTGAAAATTACCACTTTCGTTGGTGTCCAATCTGCCTACAAAATTTTGATTCCGGTTAAACTAACCTGGCCTACGGGCTATGTCAAGGTATCTGCCTTTGTGGATTCAGGGGCTGAGGGGAACTTTTTGGATGCAGCATTTGCAGCCAAACACAATATTCCTTTGGTCCCTCTAAGTTAACCCCTGAGAATTTGGGCAGTGGACAAAAGACCCTTAGGGTCAGGTATAGTGTCTAAGAAAACTGTTTTACTTTCTATGACTGTAAGTAATTTGCACAATGAGGAGATTGCGCTATACCTCATTGAGGGAGCTACTTCTCCTCTCATCTTGGGGTTGCCTTGGCTCCAGAGGCATAACCCTCTGATTGATTGGGTTTCGAAAAAGGTAGTCCAATGGGGTTCAAAGTGTGGTGAGGTCTGTATTCCTCAAGTAGTAGCTACTACTTCTCTAGATGGGTTACCTGCAGCTTATGCTGAGTTTGAGGATGTTTTCTCTAAAAAGGCTGCAGAAACCTTACCCCCACACCGGCCATATGATTGCCCAATTGACTTGATCCCAGGGTCTACTCCCCCTCGTGGAAGGACATACCCCCTTTCATTGCCAGAAGCCCAGGCAATGAAGGAATATATTCAGGAAAACCTGGAAAGGGGTTTCATTCGGCCTTCTTGTTCCCCAGCAGGGGCTGGGTTCTTTTTTGTGGGGAAAAAAGATGGTGGTCTTCGACCCTGTATAGATTATAGGGGTCTCAATAAGATCACCATTAAAAACCGCTATCCCCTCCCCTTGATCTCTGAGTTATTCGATCAGATCATGAATGCCAATATTTATACTAAGCTTGATCTTAGGGGGGCTTATAATCTAATTCGTATCAGGGAAGGGGATGAGTGGAAAACAGCGTTCAACACCAGGGATGGCCACTACGAGTATTTGGTAATGCCATACGGTCTTTGTAATACCCCCGCAGTGTTCCAGGAATTTGTCAATTACATCTTTTGGGACCTGCTGGGGATATTTGTAGTGGTCTATCTTGATGACATTCTGATTTACTCTTCTAATGTGGCTGAACACAGGAATCATGTTTGTAAAGTGTTGCATAGGCTTAGAGAGAATAATCTGTATGCAAAACTTGAGAAGTGTACATTTGAGGTTAGTTTTGTTCAATTTTTGGGGTTTAACATTTCTAACAAGGGTCTTGAGATGGATCCAGGGAAGGTGAAGGCAGTCCTGGAATGGACCCAACCCCTTTCTTTACGAGCAACCCAAAGATTTCTCGGTTTTGCAAATTATTACCACCAATTCATCAAGAATTTTTCCCTGGTGGTTGCCCCAATCACCAACCTGACCAAAAAGGGTGCAGACCCTAGTATTTGGCCCCCAGAAGCAGTTCATGCTTTCGAGTGCCTCAAGAAAGAGTTCAGTTCTGCCCCTATTCTGCAGCATCCTGACACTGCCTTACCGTTTATTGTGGAGGTAGATGCCTCTGAAGTGGGTGCTGGGGCAGTTCTTTCCCAAAGGCACCCGATAACCAACAAATTACATCCCTGCGCCTTTTTCTCAAGGAAGTTTTCACCTGCAGAGGCTAACTATGATATTGGGAACAGGGAATTGTTGGCTATCAAGTGGGCCTTTGAGGAGTGGCGACATCTACTTGAGGGTGCTAAACACATGGTGACAGTGTATACAGACCATAAAAACCTACTTTACATAGAATCGGCCACACGGCTAAATCCTAGGCAAGCGAGATGGGCGATGTTCTTCACCAGGTTTAATTTCTCTTTAACATACAGGCCTGGATCTAAAAACACCAAAGCTGATGCACTCTCTAGGAGTTTTGAATCTACCTCTTCTGACTCTACTGAGTGCATCCCCATCATTCCTAGAGAGTTGATTGTAGCCGCTTTGGATTCTGATCTCTCCACCTTATTGTCCCTTGCTCAATCCTCTGCTCCTGTGGACACTCCTTCTGGGAGAATGTTTGTGCCTGAGGAACTGAGGGAACAGGTTATGGAAAAGGTACATAACTCCAAAATAGCTGGGCATCCTGGCATTGCCAAGACTATTTCCTTGTTATCTTGCCATGTGTGGTGGCCTTCTTTTAAACAGGATGTTAAGGGTTTTGTGAATTCATGTCCAGTCTGTCAAAGGTCTAAATCCTCTCATAATTTATCCCAAGGTCTGTTAAATCCATTACCCATCCCTGTAAAAAAGTGGACCCACATTTCCATGGATTTTATTGTGGATTTGCCCCCGTCTCAAGGAAAAGTCTCGAACTCCTTTCATGTCTCCCTCCTGAAACCTGCTTCTAATTCTCGTCATTGTCTGTTCCTACTCCAGTGTTGGTTGAGGGTCAACCTGAATTTGAGATCCAAGAGTTCCTCGATTCCCGCCTCGTACGAGGTAAGCTCCAGTATCTCACCAAATGGAAGGGCTATGGTCCTGAGTAGAACTCTTGGGTCTCAGTCGAGGACATCAAGGCTGACCGCCTCAGAAGGCAGTTCCATTTGAAGTTTCCTGAGAAGCCTGGGGGTCCGGTGGCCCCCCCTAGAGAGGGGGGTAATGTGAGGAAATCGCACCATCGGCAGGGACGCCCGCCGCACCTCTCCTCCACGCCGGCATCTTCTAGTGCGCGCGCGCCGCGCTCTCCCCATATTTAAAGGCGCAGGTGTGCTGACGTCATGCAATGGTGCCAAATTTGAAATATTTAAAGGGGCATCTGCCCATTTATTGTTGCCCGTGATAGGTTTAATCCTGGTGCTTTGTACCTGTGCTGTATAGCTTCTGTTTGTTCCTGAATACCTGTTTTGACCCTGCCTGGCTTTGACTACTCTGATATCCTGTATCCTGACCTGTGCCTGTATTTGACTACCGATTCTGCCTCATCCTTGTCTGATTGATTACCCGGTTTTGACCCTTTGCCTGCCTGACGTTCCGCGCTGTCTGCCTGTCTCGACCCAGCCTGTCTGACCACGAATCTGCTTACTCCTGTTTGTAACGTGACCTTTGGCCTTTAAGACTTTCTATACAGTCGTGCCCCACTGCTGGCCAGAACTCCTGCCCTGTACCTCTCGTTAAGTCCAGGTGGCATCTGGCAGCTGAGGGCTCCTCCCGAAGCCAAAGGCGGTCACACTACTGGTGAAGCACGAGCCTAGACCAGGGTGCTTGGCATCTGTTCTGGTATTGTGTGCCGACCGTGACACCCAGTTACCTTTCAATAATATTCAACTTCCTAGAAATATTTGTATACTTAGATGACATATTAATTTTCTCTTCATCCTGAATTCATCCATTAATTTTTCATTCATATGAGGAAGGTTTTCAACAGACTTTGCACCTATGGCCTCTTTGCCAAGTTATAAAAAGTGTGAATGTGTGAATTTAAGTTCTTTATAAAATGTATGAGCTTTGTTCTCTAATCAGGAGGTACTTATGGATCCAAAGAAAGTTATAGCTGTTTTAGACTTGCCATATCCTGAGAATCATAAGGCAGTTCAAAGGTTTGACAGCTTCACAAACTTTTATTGAAAATTTATCAAACACAAAGATCATTTCTGCTATCACAGACCTTACCTTACCAGTTATACATAACCTTTCCTATATACACCTAAAGCTCAATACATTTTTCAGAATATGAAAGAACTCCATGTCTGCACCAATTCTCAGACATCCTGATCCTACTTTACCTTTTATCATGGAAGGTGTTGTAGGTTGCAATCGGAGCCATTATTTCTCAAATATTTGTAATCTCTACACTAACCTTTTTCTTTAAAAAAATTATCTGTCTGAAAAGAACTATGATGTCTCTGATAGGGAACTTCTGTCCATTAAAGCAGCTCTGGAGGAATGGTGCCATTTATTATATGATTAATTACCCCATATTCTCATCTTCTCCAACCAAATATATTCCAGATATTCCAATCTGGAATATCTCTGCATCACCAAATGTCTTAAACCTTGTCAGGCTTGATGGACATTATTCTTTTCCCACTTCAGCTTCCATATCACTTATAGACCTGGTACTCAGAATCACAAGGGCGATACTCTTATGTTTTTCTGCTGACATTGCTCTTATTGAACAAAACAATACCATTCTTACCGTTTCAGGAAGGCATTCTTCTCTTCAAGGATAACATTTTTGTCCCTGAGGAATTAAATTTGGAATTCCTAAAATTTATACATTATCACCCATTGGCTGGTTACATCGGGCATTCAGATATCTATTGATTTGGCCAAAAAACTATTTTACTAACCTCAGACAATACAATAGAATTGTAATGTTTTTGTTCTCTCTTGTGAGATGTGTGCCCGTTTCTAAATTCCCATTCTAAACCTTTGGGACTCCTTCATCCTCTACCAGTCTTCAAAATTTTTTGGGGTTTAATTTCTGTAGATTTTTTTTTTTAAAACTTTATTTGTCATTTTATATAAGAAAAAGGGGGGATACAGAAAAGAAAAAGGGGTAAGGTTAGGATAGGGATAGGATAGGGGTATTAACAAGATAAAGCACTGCCAGCATAGGACAACATACATTTGTATGAACAAACAGAATTTATAATTCCACATAAAATTTTCCCACATGATCAATTTTTTATCAGCTTGGCTTGGGCTGGTAAGAGAGAGAAAAAAAGAGAGCACTATGATCCCATCTTACTATTCTTCAGTTTTATACTATTGCTTCAACTCCTTTCAATACACAAAAATATAAATCACCCGGAGAGCGTCAGTATTACTTTTCAAGTCATCTGTGTAGTTTATTGCAATGAAGCATGCACAACATGTTTCGGCAAACCTGCCTTCATCAGGTGCATATCCTTTCAATACACATAAAGAACAAGGTATCCTGCAACGTCAGTAGTTTGGTATATCCTATATACAACATTGTGTATCTTTTATTTTACTCCGTTAAATGCATATGCTTTATTCCAATAATTAGCACTTTTATTATGATTAATTGCTGTTCCTCCATTTTTCTCATTTCTTCCATGAGTTTGACCCATTCATGGAATGTGGGTGGATCTACATTTTTACAACTTTTAGGGATTAGATTTTTTGTTGCCTGAATCATATGTCACCTTTTCTCCTTACATCATAATGCATAAAAAGTTTGGGTAGAAAATCACATGCAATATTTTCCTATGTGATATTCTCTATTATTTCCAAAATCTCCTTCCAATATTTTTCCATTGATTTACATGTTTACCAAATATGCATATAAGTACTTTCCTCGACATCTCCAACATTGGTTTGGATATATCTTCTAGAGTTTCTCTGGTGTATAGTACCACACAAATAGTAGCTTATAATTAATTTCTTGTGTTTTAGGTGCTATTGCTGACTTATGTATTGACTTATATATTGCAGTCCTATTCTCTCAGTGAGGGATATCCGTAGTTTCTTCTCCCAAGATTCTCTATGGCTAATACAAGTAGGTGCACTATTTGAAATTAGTTATCTATAGACTACATACATGGGTTTATTTAATTATTGATACTGTAGTGATTAGTTTTTCCCACCACGTTTGTGTATCAATATCAAAAACACAATCACATCTGTTTATAAAATAATGTAACTGATTATAGCACCATGAATCCCTTGGATGAATACCTCATCTTCTTTGTACCACTGCCAGAGGTATCACTCTATTATTCTTTATAAAATCACTCTATTATTCTTTATAAAATCATTTATCAAAGTTGGCCTATTTTTATAAATTCCCCAGTGGTGGGGGAATCCAGATTTGGGTTTACTGTTTGAAGACTATGTGAATAGCATGACAGCTTATGTTTCTTAGCAGCCCTGTGCCATACTTTCAGTGTTGCCCCTATTGTAGGATGTTGTTTCAAATTAACCAGGATGTTACAATCTTTAGCCCAAATTGTATTTAGCAGAGGAATAGATGTTTCTGCCTGTTCTACTTCTAACCAAATCTTTTCTGTGTCTTTCATTTTCTATTGTATAATTCTGGCCAAATGGATAGGATATAGAGATATACATCAGGTACTGATAATCCTCCCTTTAATTTGTTTAGTGTCAAAATTTTACAAGTTATTCTCAATGCTTTTTGTCCCCACATAAAGTTGGATTGTATTGCTTTAATTTTTTAAAAAAATAGTTTTGTAAAAAGAACAGGATCTTTGGTATAGCTATCATTTCGATGGTCAAATTCAAGGGTTTTTTAACCCTCAAATTCAACCCTTAGGGGTAGATTTATCATTATTCACCAATTTGAGGGCTTTTAGCCCTCAAATTCGCCAAAAATATCGTATTAAATATTCACTAGTTTTGAGCACTATTCGATTTCGAATGATCGATTTCACAAAAAAAATCGTGAAATTTAGTTCAAAATCGTACTATTCGAATGATCGGGATTACCAAAGGTCCCTTTGTGGGACCATAGGCTCTCTGGTATTGTAAAAAGCAGGTTGGGAATAGGAAAAGGTAAAGTGAAGTAAAGAAAAATTTTATAGCTTAACTTTACAAGAAAAAAGCCAAACCAATAACTTCTCAGAGCTATTGTCTTGAGGTTATCGGGAAAATTTTGGCAACAATAGTATTTGGGGGGGTTGGTGTTTGCCTGCAGCAACGGGTGGTCTTATTATAATATTTCTCCATCATAGACCTGGATGGGTGTAATTGTAGGCTTACACCCTGTAAATACAGCTTTGTAATTTTATAGCATGGGAACTGTCTGCAACACAACTTTTGTTAACCGATATTGACATTGTTATAAAAAATTCGATAATACAAAGGTATTATATACATCTCTTAACCTGGAATTATTATCTCCCTCATCTCCATCAGGACCATTTTGTTTTGGGCGCGCTAAAAAAAGAAGTGCTATGTCCATTTGGGGTAGTGTTTTTTGCTATCTGGGGTGCTTTCCCTATCGGCTCTCATTTTATTGGTTTTCCCCATGTTTTATGATGCACTGCTCACCCTTTGGAAAACAAAAAAGGGATTGCGCTCGCACACCCTAGCCGTCCAATATCGTGAGTCCTGGTGCTCGATGAACGGAGGAAAAGGCAGCCTCCAAATCTGTCAGAGAGGGAAGAAAATCAGAAATTGATGACCCCCTTTGTCAAGATTGACAAATCCCATAGTCAGGCAAGCCATGCCCAATATCTGTAGATTTCATTGTGGATTTACCTTCACTGGAACTTAATACCATTTTTGTAGTGGCTGACTATTATCTAAGATGACACATTTCATTTCTCTTTCTGGACTTCCCTCTGCTCCTGTTTCTGCTGAATTATTTATTAAAGAGGTAATTGATCTACATGGAGTTCCTGATGAAGTTGTTTCCAACCATGGAATGCAAAAATTTGGAGAACATTTTGTCATTCGTTAAGACACAAGCTAGCATTTATACTTGTTTTTCTTCCTGAGACAGTCAAATCAAAAGAACCAGGATAATTGGAATAGACTGCTTCCTCTTTCTGAGTTCACTTATAACAACGCAATATATTGCTCCACTAATCAAAAACCTTTCAATACCAATTTTGGGTTTCATCTGCAAGTTTTTACCAATCTGCCCAAGGAGGTTGCAGTCCAAGATCAACTTACCGTTATCTCTGAATATCTTTATGCTCAAACGGACTTTAAAACCTTGATTCAGGGGATTGAAGAATTTGAAGTAAGAGCTGTTTTGGAATTAGATTCAGAAGAGGTCATCTTCAATATTTGGGTTACTGGAAGTGTTATCTGCCCAAAGAGAATCTGTGGGAACCAGCATCCAATGTCCATGTCCCTCATTTAGCAAGAAGTTTCAACCAAGACTTATGCCAACCAGCCTGTACCAGGGCCCATCCTTTGACACATTCTAGTGCACTTTCTGATGCATGTGCACATTGTGTAAATACTGTAGACCCCGAGACCCACACTCTAGTGTGAGGTGATTGCCTCCCTGATCATTCTTCTATGGCTTTGATTCCTGGTTTTGATATTTAGCTTGCTCTTTGGATTTCCCTTGTGTACTGCTGCACCTGATTCCAGTTTTTGACTTGTGTGTGGCTTGACTACAAATAATTATCACCCTTCTCGGATTTCAATCTACAATCTCAGTTAAGTGCCTGTGAACTTTGTTAATGGGCTCTTCTGTTACTCTCCATTCTGGGCTCATTCCTGTTCTTTACTCATGCTCTGAATTCCAGTGGGAGGCATTGGGGAGGCTGTTAGACCCTTCACAGAACTGTGACTGTTATCAAGTAATGTCATTCATTGCATTCTTGTTTTGGCTTCCTGTGATACATGAGCCGCATCCTGTTCTCAAGATTTATTGAGCTAAAAAAGCTAGTCTGACACTAGAGGAATCGACCAGTTGAAGGCTTCCCTCAAAATTCTAGGTAACACAATACGTGGAGCATTGAATAAAATGATCAGTTAAGACATTGAAAGAGAATTAAAGAACAGGGTGCTTACACCTGACTGCATTAAACCATTACTTAAAACAATTAGTATTCCGGTCAGTCAAGATACCATGAAGATTCCCATGGGTATTCAGAAGGGATACATATACAGAACAACATACACTTCTATTTTCCTATTTTTGTTTCCTAACTCTAATTAAGCTGTTTTTGTATTTTATCTCACTCCATTTAAATTAAATAAAATGCATTTAATTTAATTTAAAAATCACTTCTACAATTAAATGTGACTAATGCAAATGATTTCATTTTGTTACATGCTACCACAGAACATATTGCCATATGTTAGGGGCTGGGTGACTTCCTACAAATCTGGCACAGCAGTGAACAATCAGACTAATTTGATGGGCTTTAAAATGAATAAAAATGGTTCCACAGTGGGGGGGCGTGGCTAACTGCACTGCAGGAGGATGCAATCTCTGGGTGCTCCTGGGGATAAGATGCCATCCTGTGGCCACCCTTGAGTCCTGAGACATAAAAACAGCCCATACAAACTCAAGGAGCTGTGGAGATGGGACTGGATCTCGGGACAGCTGGAAACAGCCTCCTAGACAAAGGCATGGTGGAGATCCAGTCCATGGTCTACCACTACATGTGAAGCCTCTGGCCTTGCATACCTGTAGATCCGGCGACCACCCAACCAGGTGCGTACATCCAGAGAGTCATAGATGCTGTGCAGCCTGTACAGCTGGGATCTGGTTAGTGGGGGAGATGCACAGATACACATTTGAGCCCAGGAGCACCCCCTTACTACAATATAAAAGGCCAGCAGCCAAACAATCTCCATTTGCAATAAACCCAGCTCCCACAGCTTATGCTGCTCTGGGGCCTAAATACATCACAATGCACCCTGTGAAAGACTGTTGGGCATTATACAACATTAGCCCACACAACCCTACTAGGAGGACATTTGGGCACTCGATTTCTTTTGAACCCACAAGTTACAGCTGTGACTTTTGAACTTATATCTCTGCTCAGACTGTGGGGACCCGGACACTCTCTGTTATACCAACTAATTGGGTCCCAGGCAGCTACCGGGCCACAGCTGTAATGGTAGTTGAGTTTGTTATAAAGCTGGTGTCCCGTGCATTACATGCTATCTGCAGAAGAATTGCACGTAAAAGGGATTTCTTCCCGCTATACGCCTCTTTTTACAATGGGTAAATACAGCCCTAAGGAAAAAACACTGGAACAATATGCTAGGAAAGCGGACAACGGTTTAGACTCTCCAGGCAGAGACACAGATGAAGGAGCTGGGGAAACAGATGCAACACCTCCTGCTACCATACAACAGGACCCAAGCTTATGTAACCCTCTGTTTCTGTTACACTGACCCATGTAACCCTCTGGTCCACACACTCCACCAGTGTAGGGATAGTCACTGCAGCAGGTACAAGGACTTGAACATAGGCAGAGATACTATAACTTTAAAATGATTTTTTGATGTGCACCTGTCTGGGAAACTGTAAAACAGTGAGGAGAACACTGCCACTTCAAGTAAATCACAGGCCACCAACCCACCTCTTCTGTGGAGCTGAAGCACTGAGTAACAGAACAGTGATTGTATAGTGGATTTTACATAACAGAGACATTTTAACATGAGTATAAACATACCTGTAAAAGGAGAACACTGCCACTTCAGGTACATCACAGGCCACCAGCCCACCTACATTACAACAGGCAGTTAATTCAATACATCCCCACTGACATATTACAGGATTTATAAAACTGTAAGGAAAAGCAGCATTGCTGATATACATGACACGTTACCATATAACAACCTCAGCTCAGTACAAGAAGCAGTTTATAACAATCAGGTGACAGTGTGAGGATTACAGTATATAGGTTTTTCCCATGGCAGACATTTTAGATCCCATGTGCACTGCCTGTCACCATTACTGTCAGGGTAGGCCTAGTAGACACCCTAGCGGAATAGTAGGGACCAAGGAGGAAGCTTGGGGGTTAAAGGTCCAATAGCGCGGTACAGGCAAGGATCAGGCAAGAATCAGGCAAAGGTTTATATAGGCAGGAAAAAGGCAATACAAAGTCCAGGCAATGGTCAAAATACAGGAAACAGGATCAAAATAACACCAGGAACTATAGCAAATGAGTCCTATAATTGGGCGCCATAATGCACCTTTAAATATTTAAATTTGGTGCCAAAAGCCGCAGCACCATGACATCATTACGCCGGTGCCTGTTACTCACGTGGCGGCTATGGGTGCCGCCATTGTAGGAGCGACGCTGGAGAAGAGAGGGATCCTGACAGTACCCCCATCCTGACAGTACCCCCCTCCTCATGGGGGGCCTCAGGACCACCAGGACTGGGACTGTGGAAAAACAATGATTAACAATAAAACAAGAAACAAACATAGGAAACAGGCAGGAACATGAACATTAAAGGGAATAGGCAGTGAGTGCAGTAAATGAGACTCCTTGGAGACTATAAACAGCAGATGCCACTGGAGCTGTTGTCTGCAAAGGCTGCAGGGAAAGCCCCTCTGGAACAGTAGGTTGCGGAGACTGCTGGGGAGGCCCCTCTGGAGCTGTGGGCAGCAGAGACTGCTGGGGAAGCCTCTCAGGAGCAGAAGGCAGTGGAGACCGCTGAAGACCCAGTTGCTGAGGGTTGGCTGGTCCTGGGGTAGCAACCAGCTGGGAGACAGGTGGCACCGAGGAGTGACGCGACAATGAAGCAATGACTCTAGAAGGGAGAGATACTGAAGCTTGTTCCTCAGGAAGATGCTCCACCAGGTGAACTGCGGGAAGGGATTTTCTTCAATCAGGGAAGCAGAGTTCAGGAGACAATGCCATTGACAAAATGAACTCCAATGGGAGACTTGACCAGAGGACCAATCAATGGAAGGGTTATGTAAACATAACCAGGGTAACCCCAAGATGACAGGAGATGAGGGACAAGAAATAATCTGGAAAGGCAATTTCTCAGAGTGTGAAGTTCAGATCTTCAGGGGTAACTCACCCGTGGTCTGGGAGATCAAGGTTGAAGCTAGAGGCTTGTCGTCAATGGCAAATGCCCATAAGGTTGAGGGCATAGGGAATAGGGAAATCCCATTTTCTTTAGCAAAAGCAATGTCCATGAAATTCCTGGCGGAGCCAGAATCTAGAAAGGCTGATACTTGGACAGTCTTATTGGGAGCCGGATCTGTAGAGGGAGAAGGAATTGGTGAGTTTTTGCTTGGAGTCCAGGAGTGACACTAGCCACTTGCAATGGCCCAAGCTTACTCTGGGGGTACGGTTCTTTAGGCTTCACAGGGCAGTCTTTGACAGAGTGAGTATTCTCCCCACAATAAAGGCAAAGGTCTTCCGAGCATCTTCTAAATTTCTCTTGCACAGAGAGATGGATGCGGCCCAACTGCATAGGTTCAACAGCAAAGATCACTGGAGGATTGGGAGACAAAGATACTGTAGCAGGAGGTACACTAGGAAACAAGGATCTTTGGAAATGAGGAACTGAAGGAGGTTGGAAATTCTTGGCACGGTCCTTATCTGCTTGGTGCTCTCTTAGCCGAGTGTCCACCTTAATGGCCAAAGCCACGAGAGCTTCCCAACAAGTAGGTAGCTTACGGGAGACAAGATCTTCCTTCAGGCGGATAGAGAGACCATTGTGGAAAGCAGCATGGTAGGCTTCGTTGCTCTAACCTGTCTCGGCAATCAAAGTACGGAACTCTACGGCATAATCAGCCACCGTCCAAGTCCCTTGGCAAATCTGCATTAACCGAGAGGAAGCAGACCCGACCCGCCCGGGAGCGTCAAATGTAGTCTATAACTCCGAATTAAAGGCATTAGCATTATCAATTAAGGGATCTTTCTTCTCCCACAGGGGTGATGCCCACTCAAAAGCTTTTCCAGACAGACGGGTAATGATGTATCCCACTTTGGCACGATCAGAAGAAAATTGACTGGGGAGGAACATGAATTGGATTTCACACTGGTTTATGAATCTTCTACAGGCTTGAGGATCGCCACTGTAGAGAGGAGGCGCTGGGATTCGTGGCTTGGAGGGATGGAAAGCAGACTCCGGAGGTCGAGTCAATCAAGTGAAAAGGCTGGCAGAGAAACTGACAACTTGTCCAATATGGCCATTAGGGCTAAGCCAAAGCTAGACTGCTGTGCTTTATAGCTCTCCATGCAATCAGCCAAACCACGTAGTGCTTGTCCGATGTCTTTAGTTGCTTCCTCAGTGGGGTCCATGGCCCAATTATAATGTCAGGGTAGGCCTAGTAGGCACCTTAGGGGAGTAGTAGAGACCAAGGAGGAAGCTTGGGGGTTAAAGGTCCAATAACGCGGTACAGGGCAGGATCAGGCAGGACTCAAGGTCAAAGTCCAGGCAAAGGTTTATATAGGCAGGAAAAAGGCAATACAAAGTCCAGGCAATGGTCAAAATACTGGAAACTGGATCAAAATAACACCCAGGAACTATAGCAAACAAGTCCTATAACTGGGCATCCAATGCACCTTTAATTAATTAAATTTGGTGCCAAAACTGCGCAGGCACGTGACGTCAGAGCACCATGATGTCATTACGCCAGCACCGCTACCCACGTGGCAGCTATGGGCACCGCCATTGTGGGAGCGACACCGGAGAAGAGAGGACGCGCCGCCCAGAGCTGCAGGTAAGTCTCCAGGCGGCACGATCCTGACAATTACACACTTTTTGGAATATGCTACACACTACTAAACTGTTAAAAGCATGACATTGCTATAGCTCAAGGTAAGACAAGTTGCTTCAGCAAAGAAATAACTCTTAAAATCAACTGTAAAACTTTTGAGGTGATTAGAGCAGTAACAGACATCTAACCTCTTCTGTGGAGCTGAAGCACTGAGGAGGGGCCAGACCAAGTGATAGGATATAGAAAGGGGGTAAGGGAAAGAACATTAAGAATTATAGTCTGGCAAAGATTCTGCTCAGCTTGTGGCTATAATTTTTTTTCCAGAAGTTAGCTGCTCTGTAATAAACTATTAATTTCCTGATTAGACCTTAATATACAGTAACATTCAAACTTGTATTCTGCACTCCTGGTCAGTATTTTGGTACATTGGTGATTCTTCCTATCAGGAGTTTAACCTCCTGCAAATCTGGCAAATATTCATATATTTAAGTTGACTGTGTTAAACGTACAGATTCTCCAGTCCAAAACAGCCCTCTCTACTCAAATAGAGGAACTGAAAGTAGATGTCTCACTGCTTAAAGTAGAACTACAGTCTGAGAGAGTGACCAGCACAGAGGGGCACATTTCAGGGCTGGAGGACAGGTGTGATCCGCTTCAGAACCAGGTACAACTTGTTGGCACTCATGCTGATCTGAAGAGGAGGATGAAAATCGTCATCGGAGAAATGATCTAAAAATAATTGGACTGTTGGAAATGGAAGAAGGAAACAATCTTGTGACCTTTATAGAAAACTGGCTAAAAGACAGCTTTCGTGGCAACGCCTTATCTGCCTTCTTCATGTTCGAGCGGGCCCACCGGGTTCCAGGGAGACCAACTGTTCCTGGAGCATCCCCAGACCATTTCTGCTGCAAAATTGCCATATACCCTGACTACTCCTCAGGAGAAGCACAACACCTTTGCAGGGGTCAAGCAGAGACTATGGGAACAACAATTGAAATAAGCAATGATGTACCCTGCAAAGCTGTGGATAACAGATGGCTCCCAGACTCATTTCTTCACTTCCTCGGAAGAGGCAGCAGTGTGGCTGGATCACAGTCCACGTCATTTGCCAGTCCATTCCGCTAACTGGATGAATAGCTAAATTCTGTCCTTAGAGATTTGGAGCAAGTATTGGTAGACAAAGTACGCACATGTTAGGTAAGCACTCTGAACTACAGATACAGTCACTTGGATTTGTAAGTTAAATGCGTCGTGACTCAGGGCTAATTGAAGAAACTGTGTTATCTAAAGTTATCTTAACTCATTTAATGCATTTAATCTTTTCATTAGCATACCAAAGCCCCATTGTTTTCAATTGTGAACTCTTTAATTGGATGGGATGCTGTGACACAATATTCTGTGCTAAGTGGGATAAATGAGATAGATGAGTTACGTCACAACGCATTTAACTCACCATCCAAAGTGACTGCATCTGTACCATGCCCCAAAAGCAGACGACCACCCACAAGACCAAGAGAAACTAGATATATCCTGACAGTCTCTTAGCACCAGTTCATTAACCGAAGTCCAACAACCTTAACTTGGTGAGAGGGGATGAGTGCTATCTAGAAAATTTGGCTGTCTGACAGGTCTTTGAGGCCCATCTAAGACCTTGAAATCATACCATGGAGGGAGGGCCCGGGCATACCCCCTTTTTTCTTAATAACTGTCAAAGGTGTTAAAATTATCCTGATGGTAATGCCTGTGACATTTTCTCTCAAGTTAATGGGTGCCCTGATGGTGCACACTCTCCAATTTATAGTTTGTGTTTGGGGAAAAAGCCCACCAAGTTGGGTGGTCAGTAGGGTGGGTCAGGGATTGTTGACATGCAATGCAAAGTTTACTTTAATATTGGTTCCTTCCTCCCCCATTTATTCCCTCTCTTTCACTTTTCTCCCTCTCCTAGTTGGCCATGGGACCTTCTGATTAACCTGTCTCTCAAGTCACCAGGGGTTGAAAGATCTCATTCAAAAGTAATCAAGTTCCCTAAATATGTTAGGTGGCCTACTGAGGCTGTGCTAACCCACGGGGATGAAACCACACTACAGTATATCACTATCATGACAGTCAAACTGATCTCTTTGAATACCAGTCTCAGTGCAAATTATTAAGCATGGGCTGGAGTTCCACTCAAAAATTATACTCCAGACCTTGTTCTTCTACAGGAGACCCATCTTGTAGGTAGTAAGCTCTTGGCACTAAAAAAAGCATGGGCGGCTAAGGTACTCCATGCATCATGGACTCAACCCAACTAATAAAACCACAAGCCCATTAGCCACCTGGTGCACAATGTATAACCTAATAGACACCTGGAGGTATAAATTCCCAACCCAAAAGGCATACACCAGATACTCCGCCTCATATAGCGCAGCTTTCAGAATTGACTTGTTTCTACTTTCTAGACCCCATACTCACAGATGCAGCAGCCTAAGTGGAATTTCGAAACCATGCCCCCCTGATGCTAGGTTTATGTTCCCAAAGCAAAATAAGCTTTCCACAACCGAGTTTTGGGCACATAAACTGTACCACCCCCACTTTCTACAAAATCACTCCTATAATCCAATCACCTTCTCTTTGAGAAAGGCAACAAAGGGGAGAAACTACTGGAATACTTTGGGAAACTAATAACCTAGCTCCCATTATGCAGATATGTTCCCCCGCAGGGATATATATATATATATATATATATATATATATATATATATAAATATGTATATATATATATATATAATGTATATAGTTCAAGCTGTGGTGCACTCCAATCCAGCAGACTTTTACTGCCTTGGTGCTGTCATATATCGTGTGAATATTCATGTTCCAAGGAATGACGCACTCCAGGACTTCATAATGAGATCAAAAAAATGTATGTATTTGTCAATTTTTCGGGCCAGTTTTTGACCTTTCTCGAGATATATATAAATACATATAAATATATCACTGGCTCCATGTTTAACACTATATATATATATATATATATATATATATATATATATGTGTGTGTGTGTGTGTGTGTGTCAAACATGGAGCCTGTGATACAACAGCTGGGTACCAACTTCACACACTGGTTGAGCCTCTCACCCAACCTATTGGGGCGAGAAAAAACGGTGGTGCTTCCTAAACTGTTATACTTATTTCACAACTCCCCAATTGCACTTTCAAACAGCCTATTTACCAGACTTGACTCCATGATACTCTCTTTTCTGTGGAACAACAAATAACCTTGTACCCTTCAAACTTCATTTTGGTACCTACTGTATCTGGAATCTCCACTAGAGAACGCTGTTCCCTTAATAGGGGTAATGGGTACCCTCTCTCTTGGAATTTGACAGTCATCTCATCCATTCTATCCTGAAGGGTACCTTGGTCAGATTGAGATACAAAAATACAGATGCAGTCACTTTGGATGGTGAGTTTGATGCGTCGCGACTTAACTCATTTATCTCATTTATCCCACTTATCACAGAATATTGTGTCACAGCATCCCATCCAATTAAAGAGTTCACCATTGAAAACAATGGAGCTTTGGTATGCTAATGAAAAGGTTAAATGCATTAAATGAGTTAAGATAACTTTAGATAACACAGTTTCTTCAATTAATGCTGAGTCACGACGCATTTTACACACAAATCCAAGTGGCTGCATCTGTAGGTTCAAACCATAAATGTAAATCGCAACCAGGGCTCTCTCCTTCCCTCAAAGTATTCAAAAAGATTCCCAAAGGAAAATGTTGCTGACTGTACCTCAAAGGCAAGAGGAGACAAAAAACAAAAAAATGAAAATATAGTGTAGTATTTAAACAAAATTAGATTTCACCCAGCAGTGTGAGCAATTTATTACACTATCAGTGTGTTAGGCATACACCCATAAGTGATTTCTTACTTATGTGCAATTTAAATTAAGAGCAACCTTCTATCACCATCAAACAGTGTGCACGTGTGATAAAGGGAATTTTTGAGATAATCTACTCGATACCCACACAGTATCGAGTCTGTGCCTGATTATACTCACGAACGTTTAAGTGTAGTATGGCATTTATCTATAGCCCAAATCGTTCCGTCAACTTCTCAATCTGGACAGATAATAAGAGCGGCATGTGTGGAAAATTTCTTAAAAGGTATTTTAATAAATAGTAATGCACTTACAAAAAACTTCTTCTTAAAACTGCTTCAAAATATGGAGTCCTTTCACGAGGTTAGATCTTTCACTTAATGTGCGGCTTCGCCTCTGAGGTCGCAGTGTCGGTACGGCGCTCTCTGAGTCTCTCTGCGCACAATTTTCCTTCGCAGACTTACCGCTTATGCGTGTAGTCCTATGCGCGGCTTCACCTCGAGGTCGCAGGGCCAACACAGCTCTCTCTAAGTCTTTCTGTGCATATATCTCCTTTCCACAGGTATAGTACTTCTGACACGCTTCGCCTCGAACTGGCTTCCTCATAGAGAAGACTATATGAGGAAGCCAGTTCGAGGCGAAACGCGTCAGAAGTACTATACCTGCGGAAAGGAGATATATGTGCAGAGAGACTTAGAGAGAGCTGTGTTGGCCCTGCGACCTCGAGGTGAAGCCGCGCATAGGACTACACGCTGAAGCGGTAAGTCTGCCAAGGGAAATTGTGCGCAGAGAGACTCAGAGAGCGCCACACCGACACTGCGACCTCAGAGGCGAAGCCGCACATTAAGTTGCGCAAGGGATCTAACCTCGAGAAAGGACGACTCCATATTTTAAAGCAGTTTTAAGAAGAAGTTTTTTATAAGTGCATTACTATTTAATAAAATACCTTTTAAGAAATTGTGACTGCATCTGTAAATGCCATACTACACTTAAACGTTCGTGAGTATAATCGGACACAGACTCGATACTGTGTGGGTATCGAGTAGATTATCTAAAAAATTCCCTTTATCACACGTGCACACTGTTTGATGGTGATAGAAGGTTACTCTTAATTTAAATTGCACATAAGTAAGAAATCACTTATTGGTGTATGCCTCACACACTGATAGTGTAATAAATTGCTCACACTGCTGGGTGAAATCTAATTTTGTTTAAATACTACACTATATTTTTGTTTTTTTGTTTTTTGTCTCCTCTTGCCTTTGAGGTACAGTCAGCAACATTTTCCTTTGGGAATCTTTTTGAATACCTTGGTCAGATGCAATGCATTTAACCTGAGTAAATTGGGACTTAGGCAAAGACCATATGAGAAGGATGAAATGATTTAAAGAGTAACAAAAAAAACTTATTAAAAAAATGGATTCACAGTAATTATTTTTATTGTTAACAATATGGAATGTATTTTATTTGGAAATACATATAAATGGTACTTCAGTAGATATATAAAGGTCTGAGGTTTGTTAGATATATAGCATGTAGATAGAAGAAAGTAACAACATTAAACCACTACTGCTTTATTAGCATTGCAGTCACATAGTCAGTTCCCTAATCTAATTACCCTAATTTAAAAAATTAACAATTTATATCTTGCTAATGCATGTAGAAAAAAATGCTTATGCCATGTCTTTTAAAAACTAAAATAAAAGCTCTGAGAAATCCAAAGCTATGTGAATTGGTATTATAAATAAAGTTGGTGACTTTGAGAAAAGGCCTATGTTACAGTACAAATCCTACGTTGGCAACTGCTAAACATTTTAGATTATCTTGCTTGGATTTAAACTCTGATATCCCAAATGTGACTTGTATCCTAACAAGACTAACATCCTCTGTAGCAGACAAGTTCTATATCGTAGGAAATATTAATGTTTTGTTCAAATTCTGCCTTTTTTAATAAAAGAGAAAAGATCAAATCAATAAATCTGAAAAAGACTATTGCGTCGTATGTGGAATATATATTATTTTTTATTTGCACATACTGTGTTCCTTAATGTATTGTTATTTGCTTCAGATTTGTCTGCCTTCACCAGTTTTCTCTTTTTATTTGCTAAATATTTCAGCACAGTAGCCTCCTTAACAATACCTTTAAAGATTACAGTCACTTTTATGGGACACTTTGTTGTAATATGAGGTCCATTTCTCTCTTTCATAATTGTTGCTGTAAACAACGGGCCAGATATACATCTCAACAGAAGAAGTGCACTTGGCAGCTAACACATAGTGTATTGGATAAACCAAGCAAATTAATGATTTTCTCTATGTCAATTGGTTGGATGCAATTGCATGCAAACAAAAAAGGAATAGGGCAAACTGGAAATGGGCGAAATGCTGTCAGTATAAAGAGGACCTTGCTTTGCAAAAGCAATGAACTTAAGGAAGGTAAAACATTTGCATATACCATTTGCACTTGATGTACAGTATCTGGTGCACACTCCAGTAAACTGGTTCAGATGAATACCGATCATGATGATTTCAACTTAAATACTATATAAGATTCACTGCAAAGTCCAATTATGTTCTATATTGCCAGTTTCCTAATAACATGTTGCTGTTAATGATATTAATAAGCTTTGGTTCTTGTGCAGGCATTTTAGTGCCAGCAAATGAATATAGGCAATTGATATCAAAACTGACTCAATCTTCTGTTTAAAGCATGGAGTAGAAGACACAGAGAATGCTATTATGAAAATAAACTGCATCAAAATGCTCAACACATTTCAGGAGATGAGAAAAGTTCAGAGCATAAACAATAAAGAAGAAGGTTAAATCGAATAAAAATAAAATAAGAACACTACTTTACTTAAAAAGGTTAGTTTAAGTCTAAAACTACCTTCCAGTACACATATAATAGTAAAGGTTAGCATTGTTAATGCTACACCAGGAATTAGTGCAAACTGATTCTGAAAAGTAGTATGAGCAAGCTATAATTATGTTTTTCACAGAGGGCAGAAGGTTGTTTATTGCTTAATTTAATGACACAAAATAAGAATGCTATGCTTTTAACAGTGAAATTGCTAAATCAAGACACTGTCAAGTATTCTGTGTGGAAATACAACTTAAACAACACATTGTACAAAATGTGGACCCGTCACCCAAAAAAAATATTCAAAATCATATTTTATCACATTAGTCAAGCAAAATGAACATTAATTACACTATATAAATTATTTTAATCTTGTTTTCTTCAGTCTGGAAATTCATAATTCTAGCAAGCAGGCAGGAGCCATTTTGTGGACACTGTTATTAAGGCAAACCTTGTATCATCTCAGAATCTTTTTTGTGCACCAGAATGGGGGACCCAATGTCTATCCCCATGTCCTGGCTACACAATTAAATGGTAAAGAGAACTGGGGGAATGTGTGGGGAGCAGTGGCATCTAGGAAGTGCTGAATAGAAAATGAAAGTAATTATGTGCTCCGCCTCTATGCCTAAGGCATAGAGGAGGGGCAGACAATAATTGATTGACAGCTGAGATTTTTAAATGAGCTTAAAACAGCTATGAATGCTTTAATTTTAAATTGGATTTCATGTTTAATTTGAAAAGCACTTTTATTATTCAGATTTTTGTGTCTGGGTGACGGGTCCACTTTAAACCTTCATTTCAGTGAAAAAGTATAAATTGATTCACATTGTAAACCAATTGTTTGTTTAATCTAAAAATCCAAACTGTAGAAAAACAGAAACCCCACTGTGATACAAATCTAAGTATACAATGTAAATCAGTATATCTGATATAAGTAATTCTAAAACAACTGGACTTGCTGAGTGAAGACGTTTCACTACTCATCCGAGCAGCTTCTTCATTTCAACTGACTGGTATGGGAGGTTCTTGGTAAATCAGTAGTATCAGTAGTTATATTGGGGAAAAAGGCATATGACCATCAAGCGCAACCAATTATGTCAATTTCAAAACTGCCTGATAAACAGAACCCAAGGTGTTCTCGCAGTATAGAAGAACGCAATGCCAACAGTCCAAAGTGTCCCATGTCTCAGCAGTACAAAGAATGTAAATGTTGGTGATACCTTTTATTGGCTAACTGAATAAGTAAAAATTGCAAGCTTTCGGAGCACTCAGGCAGAATACAGTTGAACAGGCACATTATATATTCTAATAGATCACCGAAAAAAGGGGTTTATGGGCAATGCATTAGAAAGTTACAGATAGACAGAGATAACTTGTAGAAGGTAATACAAGTAATTAGGGTGGGTTGTAAATAGTCCAGAGGTCTGGGTTCATTCAGGTCACATAGTTTGAACTAGACAAAGGCAGAATGGGGTAAAGATAACACACCAGTGCATATTAAGGAATTGGAAAAGAAAAAAGTGAAGATACAGATAAGGGTTCCACTGGGTTGGATAGCATATGAAACCAGAACGTATCCACTTCACACTCCCTTACCAGACTGTAAAAAATTAACTACAAATGGGAATAGTGACCTGTAGAGAAAAGAATATTTCAGCCCAGATGTCGATAAGCCCCAAGGGTGAGCACTTTAGCTTTAGTCAAGGAAGCAAATAGTAGTACAGTCAGGACCTTAAAGAAAGTGACTTTTCAGGTGTAGATTGTCCTTAACTGTGTTTTCCTCTAGGTGTCATATCCCTTAGTTAAGTGGTACAACGAACAGCATCAAAGTACTGTAGTATAGTAAAAGAGTCTTATAGATTTTATTTAATTACAATTGTATTCATGACTTCTATGACTTTTTCTTGCTAACACAATTATTATGTGGTTCTACTGTTTACATCTTTTGTAACCTGCATTAGTTGTTCATTTCACTATGTAAATGCCTAATAAAGGTATATAGCAACAAGAAGGAGCATGAGCCATGCAAATAAGCACACTTCCTGATAAAATATACATTCTCAGGTCTTTACTAATAGTAAACTCCACTGCAACTAGGCTGAAAAAAATTATTTTGTGAAATTTGTAAAAATGCAATGTTGCAACTTGAATTATAGCCAATATATTGGAGTAACTACCATTCAGCAGACCCCACTGCCACAGGATAAGAAAGGGGGCTCTGGCATATCATGGGGTCTGCAGTATAGTTAATCTCCCCGACCCCTTCTTCTATTTTAATCCCACTTGCAACAAAGAAACCAGCTGATGGGCAGATGGGAGAAAGGCAGGGAGGAGGGCTGCAGGAGAAAAGTGGTTGTGGGTTCAAATTGGACCTCTAAAATTTTTTATACAGGACATTCATAGACCATGAGGTAAAAGCAAAACCTGAACTTTCTATGAAAATCAATATATAAATATATTGTAAGGGTTTAGGTAGCTGAGATCAGCTTTCTGGGGCTAAACAGCCCATGGCACAATCATGGTTTGTGTGAAATAGTTGGTGTGTGTGTGTATGCTGGGTTTTAATTTGGAGGGGTTGAACTTGATGGACTTTGTCTTTTTTCAACCCAATTTAACTATGTAACTATGTAACAACTCATGAGAGTGAAGTCTCTTTTTGGCAGTTTCTTTTCACTTGCAGGAAATAAACAAAATAAACAGTTCAAAATAAAATCCTTGCCACTTAATGGGCTTCTAACTAACACAGGTCAGTTTTCCTAAATAACCAGGAGTAGGCCCACTGCCTGTCTCCCCAAAACAGATAATAATCTGTTAATAAACACAATTTCCCAAACCTTGTGGTAATTTTCAAGTCTCTAAGTGAGCTCACACAGACAGTTTTTCTGTGTCTTTTTCCAGACTGGAGCTATACACTCTGGCTTGAGCTGACTTTTTAATTATCCACCCGAGATGCCTTAAGACAACTCAAAACTCCTGGGCTGGACTAGCAGTCCCGGAACCACTCTGTTAAGAACCTGGAGTATAAATAAGCTCCGTTCTCGACTTTCCCAGGTATCCTAGTAATATCAAATCGAACATGTGCTAGATTTCAATTCTGCCTAGTGCAACTTCGTTGCTAGTTTGCATAAGGCTGGTGAATCATCGACAGCTTTAGTCACATTGTCCTTTAGTATATCTGCACCAAAGTATACTTAGAGAACATGTGAGGACAATTAAACACATAAATAATACAACTGATGAGTAGGGATATTTCAGCCGTTCTCCAAAGGATGACACACTCCAGGGCTTAATAGTAGTATCAAAAAAGTGAAGTTTATTTGTCAATGTTTCAGTCCAATACGGACCTAGAGAAAGGTCCATATTGGACTGAAACATTGACAAATAAACGTCACTTTTTTGATACTACTATGAAGCCCTGGAGTACGTCATCCTTTGGAGAATGACTGAAATATCCCTACACCTCACATGGCAGCACCCAGGCACTAAAAACAGCTGATTTGGAGTGCACCACACATCTCCAACCCCTTCCAACTATAGTCAGTGATCCTACAGGTGGCTAAACTCTTTGTAAAATGTATAATGAAGCAAATTAATTCTTAATGAATCAGATGAAAGTTGAGTATAGGACTGGCCACATCGGGAATGACTTGATGTAGTTGGCCAGCAATATATGGGGCAAGATTCGAAGTTGCAACAGCTTTGCCGCACTTTGCCAGGCGTAGTTTCGACAGCGCTGTGCAAATTCACTAAAATGCGAAGTTGTGCTCTGGGAGGCCAACAGTAAGGAGATTTTTCAGCCTAAAACCCTTAAAAAAGTAAAAGACGCCAAAGTTTTTTGGGACTTTCTACTTTTTTTAAGAAACTCCTATCTATTCTATTGGACTTCGCCTGGTCTGAGGTGGCGAAGTCAAGTCTTGCCCAAGAGGTAACATTCAGTAAAATCCGCATCTTAGTGAATTGGTTACGTCCCTTTGTCAGTGCACAACTTCGTCTGGCGTAAGGGTGCAAAGTTGCGGTAGAGTCTGTCTAAATTCGCTAGCGCAGTTACGCCAGGGACTGTTAGTAAATTGCGAAGTTCCAAAATGACGTTACGCAAACAAATTTGTGCTAGCGTTAGACACTGCATGCTTTAGTGAAATTCCCCTATGGACAAACAATCCCTGTT
>CM044444.1:38045311-38081852 GCA_024363595.1 Xenopus borealis | reverse complement strand
GCAACTAAGTCTGTGTGTGATTGGAATGCTCCTACCAGTATGGGGATGGTTAAAGGTAGAACCTGTAATGAGTGAGCGGCACGTTGTGCAAGAGGGGCATCTGTAGCAGCCAGTTTTTTGTTGGTTAAGCCACAAATTGGTAGATGTGGTGGTATAGCAGAGCCTCGGATCCGTTTTCACTAGTAGATCACGGAGATTTTTGCCACGTTTGTATACAATTCTGGGCCTCTGTCTGAACACCGGAGGTAGAGTTTTGTCTCTTTCAAGAACAGACCAGTGGTTGTAAACGGCCTGAGTGATGGATTTCTTGTCTGGGGCGTACGTAGTAATAAATCTTAATTGGTTATTTGTTGGGACCTGCCTTGTTCGTTCTGTGCACAGTAGATCATTTTGCGTAAGCTTGAGGGCTTTATCCCGCATGGTGTACAGGTCATGTGCTTTATAACCTCTTTGTAGTAATCTTCCCACAAGTTCGTCCATCTGGGATAGAAGGGTCGAGCGGTCAGAGTTATTTCTCACAAGGCGTATCATCTGAGAGTATGGCACACTCTTCATGACATGTGGTGGGTGACAAGAAGAGTGATGTAAAAGAGTATTTCTATCAGTACTCCTACGATAGGTGGTGGTGCTCAGCTCAGAGTTAGTTAGGTGTAGCGCAATGTCCAAAAATGTTATGTCTGTGTGATGGATATTCGCAGTAAAGCGGATTGTAGATGGTAAGGAGTTTAGATGGACCAGCATAGTTTCGAATTGTTCAGTAGTACCTGTCCATAGAATGAACAGGTCATCGATGTAGCGGAACAATTTGTAAATATATTTGCCAAATTGTGGTTAGATGTGGTTCTGTTCATAGTGGGCCATGTATAGGTTGGCAAAGGATGGTGCGACGTTAGAGCCCATACTTGTTCCGCTCAGTTGTAAGTAGTATGCATGCTCAAACTTAAGGTAATTTAGCTCCAGGCACAGTTGTAAGAGTTGTATGAGAAATTCAACAGGTGGTCTCCGGGGGCTCGGATTGCTGTGGAGTGTATCACTGATCACCTTGATTCCTTCCTTAGTCGGTATAACAGTATAGAGGGATGAAACGTCCATCGTGGCCAGTTTGATGGAGGAAGGAAGGGGGTGCAGTTCACGTAGTTTGACGAGAAAGTCACTGGTGTCTTTGATGTATGTGGGCATCTCCTGCACCAGAGGTTGCAAAAAGTGGTCCACATAGATGGCAATAGGTTGTAGTATAGAGTCTCTGGCACTTACAATGGGTCTTCCAGGAGGGGGGGACAAGCCCTTATGTATTTTTGGAAGTGTATACAGTATGGGACAGATTGGGTAATCCTGTGTAAGGAAATGGTAGGTATCTTCAGTAATGTAGCCCATAGTGTAACCCATATATGATATTAGTAGAGCAATTTTACATCACTCTTCTTGTCACCCACCACATGTCATGAAGAGTGTGCCGTACTCTCAGATGATACGCCTTGTGAGAAATAACTCTCACCGCTCGACCCTTCTATCCCAGATGGACGAACTTGTGGGAAGATTACTACAAAGAGGTTATAAAGCACATGACCTGTACACCATGCGGGATAAAGCCCTCAAGCTTACGCAAAATGATCTACTGTGCACAGAACGAACAAGGCAGGTCCCAACAAATAACCAATTAAGATTTATTACTACGTATGCCCCAGACAAGAAATCCATCACTCAGGCCTAGGGATGGTGCGAACTGTTCGCGCGCAAACTTGTTCGCGCGAACATCCGCTGTTCGCACTCGCAGAATATTCGCGAACGTCGCGCGACGTTCGCCATTTTGGGTTCGCGTATAGTCGGCGCTTTTTTTTGCCCCTCTCACTGGTCCAGCAGATATATGGCAGCCAATCAGGAAGCTCTCCCTCCTGGACCACCCCTACACCCCCTGGACCACTCCCCTTCCCTATAAAAACTGAAGCCCTGCAGCTTTTTTTCACTCTGCCTGTGTGTGCTTGGAAGAGCTAGTGTAGGGAGAGAGCTGCCTGTTAGTGATTTCAGGGACAGTTGAAAGTTTGCTGGCTAGTAATCTGATTGATACTGCTCTGTATTGGAGGGATTTTATATTTTACTATTTTCAGCATTTATATGGCATATTTTTTCTGTGCTTCAGTGGCTGCGACTATTTTCAGCATTTATATGGCATATTTTTTCTGTGCTTCAGTGGCTGCGACTATTGGATTTTTCAGATACATTTTTGCCCTTGATCCCCCTCTGGCATGCCACTGTCCAGGTCGTTGCACCCTTTAAACAACTTTAAAATAATTTTTCTGGCCAGAAATGTCTTTTTTAGCTTTTAAAGTTCGCCTTCCCATTGAAGTCTATGGGGTCCGCGACGTTCGCGAACCGTTCGCGCGTTTTGTCGCAAGTTCGCGAATATGTTCGCGAACATTTTTGCCGCGGTTCGCGCCATCCCTACTCAGGCCGTTTACAACCACTGGTCTGTTCTTGAAAGAGACAAAACTCTACCTCCGGTGTTCAGACAGAGGCCCAGAATTATATACAAAAGTGGCAAAAATCTCCGTGATCTACTAGTGAAAACGGATCCGAGGCTCTGCTATACCACCACATCTACCAATTTGTGGCTTAACCAACAAAAACCTGGCTGCTACAGATGCCCCTCTTGCACAACGTGCCGCTCACTCATTACAGGCTCTACCTTTAACCATCCCCATACTGGTAGGAGCATTCCAATCACACACAGACTTAGTTGCACCTCCAGATACGTTATTTATTTCATCAAATGCCCCTGTGGGCTATATTATGTGGGAAAAACCATCACCTCGTTTCGAGATAGGATGGCCAACCACCGATCGTCCATCAGAACCGCGATCGAGACAGGCCGAGCGGATGCACCAGTGGCAGCACACTTTCTGGCTTTCAAACATACACTTGCCAATCTCGGATACATGATCATTGATCATGTACCAACTCCAATCAGAGGAGGCAACCGTGATAGACTCTTACTACAATTAGAACTACGATGGATTTACCGACTTAACACACTTAATCCATCCGGACTCAATGAGATGGTTTCTTACACACCACTCATGTAAATTCTGGTACTCCTATAAATTGGGGACCTAGATAAAAACCCTCCTCTCTCCCCCCCCCCCATCACCGACGTAGTGCGCAGAATCCGGTGATAAGTGTACCCTCCTACACACAAATAATAGACTGCGACTTCCCAAACTTTAGGGTTAAAATACAAAGTATGCACAAGTCCAATTTGGGATTTCATGTACTACTACCCCCTGTGTCATAGTGGCCACTCGCCACTAAAAAGACAGAGTATGCGCCCCAAGAACGGATGCTCCTAACAGCCCCACGAACGGATGTTCTTACCTCCAAACCAGGCGATTGTTCCGTAATCGATATATACCAGTCGCCCCATTGAAGTCTCAACAATAATTGTACCTAACCTTGGTACAAGGTTTGAATAACAAGCGCCTCAGAATGAGTACCTTACCGTGTTTTTCTTTTTTTTCTTTCTTTCCCTAACAATGTATTGAAACAGCGAGTCTCATATCAGACGTGCTATTGACACGGCCCTTTTAACATGGAACATTTCTTTATGTTTTCACGGAAGGATTGTCTATTAAATTGTTACAAAGTGCAACAGCGAATGAAACATCAGAAGCGCCACTGACACGAACTTGCTAACTCGCTAACTTGTAGCATTTCTTGTTGATTTACTTGCTGTCTACTACAAAATTGACAGAATATTCTGTGGCAACTCGATAACTGTGACATTAGCATAATGTTTGATTTACACTTGACACTGTTCCCATGTTGTCCCATGTTTTTGAGAACCTTGAGAGTTACTCGAGATTATTAAGATTAATTGCTCTCACGCTATATGTGTAAAATGTATTGACCTCATATACATATTGAAGTCTAGGTTTTTATTCCTTTTGATTCAAATTTCCGCGCAATCACCTTCCATTTTTTTCACTCTTTTTCAACTTTTTTTCTTTTGTATCCAAATGCTTTATTTGTTACCCTTTTTTTTCTTTTGTATCCAAATGCTTTATTTGTTACCCCTCACATTTCCATGTCACCACTCTGTCCCACTGGTCTTCCCGCCATTTGTGTGCTTAAATACCAGTGTTCTATGTTTGTCAAACCACTTTGAAAAAGTCTGGTGCTCCAGCCGAAACGTCAGTTTTTTGCCTAAATAAAAAATCTTTACAATCTCTGCAAGACCTGCGAGTGCGGTGATTTCTTCTATTATATATATATATATATATATATATATATATAGAAGCCGAAGTGGAATGCACTACCAAAAGGGATTACAGACGAACTGGGTGCTAGCCCTTGAAGGAAATGTATAATGCAGGAAATGACAGCACTCCAAGTGAAGACAGCAGAATCAAAAAATCAAATGAGGTGGAGATTAATTGGTGATCCAACGTTTTGGCTCCACACAGAAGCCTTTGTCATATATATATATATATATATACAGTATATATATATATATATATATATATTAATGTAGAAAAGATCCGCACACCATTCTTGCTTGTGTCAATTCAAATGTTTATTCTATGCATAAATCCGACGTTTCGGCCCCCATTGAGGCCTTTTTCAAGGATAACTGTACACTTACAAAATGGGGGCCGAAACGTCGGATTTATGCACAGAATAAACATTGGAATTGACACAAGCAAGAATGGTGTGCGGATCTTTTCTACATTAATGTATGCACACTTTTTGGATCCAGCACCCGACATTAACTAAAGGAAAGATTCCGGATTAGAGTGCAGTGCACAAGACGAATTATATATATATATATATATATATACATCGATGCACTATGCATGAATAAATATATTTCGCTACACAATTGATGGACTATGCCTGTGAGTGCTTTCTCTGGACTTGCATTGATAATTTTGGTTAGCACCCGGCAACAAATTCAATGAATGGTGAGTGCCATTACAGCTATTGATTATATATATATATATATACACACACATACATACAAATCAAAAAGATGAGGAAGCACACTAGGATTTTTTTTAAAAAACATTTGTCATGCGTGTAGATTGGTCGTTCAGTCAATCGGAAAGGTTAAAAGATTTCGGTCGACTGCCAATCACATCTCTGCATGTATTGCCGATCTGACGGTTTTCAGTGGAAGACTGTCACCAGCTTTGTCGGACAGAAACTTTTGTAAGATTGCTGTGAGGGGCAGATATCGGCTGATCTGATTTTTCTACTTTATTTCAACTGAAGGTTGATGGCAGGTCGGGAGATGAGGACATCTGATCGTCCATCATTCGAATGATCGGATCTTTGTGTCTATGGCCAGCTTAAGACTTTTCTAAAGACCATAAACTGCTAATTAAAAGTTACATATATAAATAGATAAAACACACCCACATTCAACCAATCCCAAGTGATATTTAATCAGCTCGTATGGTTTACACTACTACCTCTATGCTGACGATACTCAGATCTGTCTCTCCTCCATTCTATAACCATTAAGGGCACTGGTCCCTTGCTTTTCAACTTGTTTATTAATGACCTGGATGTGGGCATTGAAAGTACAGTTTCTATTTTTGCAGATGATACTAAATTGTGCAGAACTATAGGTTCCATGCAGGATGCTGCCACTTTGCAGATTTGTCTAAGTTGGGAAACTGGGCAGCAATCTGGAAAATGAAGTTCAAGGTTGATAAATGCAAGGCAAAAATAATATAAATTCTGGGCAGTGCCATTCTGTAGCTACTAAAGCAAATAAAGTTCTGTCCTGCATAAAAAAGGGCATAAACTCAAGTTTCTCTAACTGTAACAGGAAGAAGTGTGGAAGCAAAAGACACATCTCTGTATGTTAATTGGCTCATGTGACCTAACTTTATAGTTTGTTTGGTATGTTTTTGTACACTATTGAATCATATGATCCCAGGATGCTGTCTTTATTTTTTAAAATGGCCATTTTCTATTTATGTTTACCCAATGGCACATGCTATTGAAAAGTATATATCCACTTGGATTTGTGTGTTAAATGTGTCATGACTCGGGATTAACTGAAGAAACTGTGTTATCTAAAGTCATCTTAACTCATTTAATGCATTTAACCATTTCATTTTCATTAGCATACCAAAACACCATTGTTCACAATGGTGAACGTCTTGGTTAGTTGGGATGCTGTGACACAATTTTCTGTGTTAAATGGGATAAGTGGGATATCTGGGTATAGTTATTCTGTGTCAAACACACAAACCTAAGTGTATTGCCTGTAATTTATAATTATATAATAATTTATATATATATATATATATATAAATATATATATATAGCTATATAGCTTTTCTATACTGCCCTTTTTAGCATGATGTTTTGAATGTACATACCCACTATATACTGTATGGTTAATAAATACAACACCTAGAACAAAAAGTTTTTTTTATGGTGAAAAATAAGGATCCACAGAAAGATAACTGTGCAGAAAAGAAATTACATATAGGAAATATAGAAATTACATATATCTTAAAGTTCCAACACACAAACAGTTCAAAAAAGCATGCTTTTTTAGACCACCACAACAATCTAATACCCCAAAGGGGAATTGTATGCAAAGGAATCAGGGAGGTTGTGCATCAGAATTGTCTACTTACAGGGCCCTACAATTCATTGATACTTCTTTAGACCACAACAACCATAAAATGATTTGCTATATTAGGACTTTTAAAAACTTTATGGAAGTTTAAGACAGTTTAAGTAAATTGATATAGCTGGCAATTTCTAATTTCCAATTGCAGCAATTTATATTGGAAGTCAATACTCATTTGCATTGTGGCTTATAGCTAATCTTTAAAGGTTGACTGAAACCAATAAAATATTAATAAAATTAAGTGCCCATGCTAAAAAAAAAATCCTAAGTATAGTTTACATTCTATACTGACACTGTTATATTGCCATGGAAAATATTCTGAATCACTACATTTACTACTAATTTTCATCCATAAAAATGTCAGTACATGTTATTGTTCGGGTAAATGCTGTGGAACAAGTATATATCTTTATAACTCTACCTGGCACTGGAGGTGACTGACTGATGTATCTAAAAAAGCTCTTACAAACTACTATTCTCCATATAAAAACCATTTTTTAAGACAAAGGCATCTTGCAGCCTCCTTTGAATTTGTAGATGTGGACAAGGAAATATACATGAAGTCTTATACAAGGGTGCACATCATCTAAGATGAGATGCACTAAGAGATCCCCTAATTACTTTATTACTAGAGATTCGCTACAGTACAGTACAGGCTAACTTGAGAACAGAATCCATCCTCGTATGGGGGACTCCCAGAGAATCTTCACACACAGAATTGTATTCATTCTAATTTTCTTCCTCGTTTTTGTCATTACCATATTATATATTTCATATTTCTAATTTCACTGTATTTTCATTTAAGAAATACAGTCCTTTTATTTCTTCATCAATAAAATCTTGCTCAAACTTTATAACAGGTTTGTCATATGTTAGTTTTGTTATACAGAACAATACAGTTCCCAGAATTAATATGCCGTAATTTCCTGTGTCTGTGATGTAAGTAATTGCTTATGGGTTCTGGGCTGTTTTCTGATCTAGAGTTTCCTGTTCCTGTGAGAGTTAGTGATGGGCGAAACGGCCGCGTTTCGCTTCGCCGAAAAATCTGCGAATTTCCAGAGAAATTCGCGAATTTGTCGCCGATTCGCGGAACGAGTCGCGCGTCATTTTCGGCGCGTGACTCGTTTTTGCGCGGCAAATTTTTTTTGGCACATTTTTTTGGCAGTTTCGTGAATTCGCCGCGAATTCGCCCCTGGCGAATAAATTCGCCCATCACTAGTGAGAGTGTGTCTGAGACCTCTCTGTCTGAAGCTCTGAAGCTGCATGGTGGTGGAACTACTAGGGGTGTTGGAGGTGCGAATGCACCAGGGTCCACACCCCCTTGGAGTCTGCTTGCTGGTTCGCATGCAAGTGAAACTGTGGGGAAAATCATCTCAGGAGGGTGTGTCGGGCCCACAGCACAATAACTAGTCAGATATCTGATGAGTCAAAGAAGGTCCTCTGGCCAAAATGTGACCACAAAAACAACAACAAAATAAAACAGTATAACATTGAGAAAGAATTAATCAGGGGATATTAAACTGAAGTTTTATCTATAAATATATATCTGTGCAAATATAGCTACAGGTATGGTATCTGTTATCCAGAATACTCAAAACCTTAGGTTTTCCAGATCCTGATTAAAATTGATTCTAAGGGAGATGGTTTTCACCTAATTTTGAGTTTTCTGGATAACAGATTTCAGGATATGTGATGTCACATCTTTAGAGAAATATACACAGCTATACACTGTTATACAACGCACTGGGCTAGATAGAAAGGTCTCTCTGGTCTGGTAGAAGAAACTATGAGGCAGATTTACCAAAGGATGAAATGGCTAATACTAGCGTCAATTCGCTAGCATTACCGCCCGCAGGGACATTGCCAATTTACTAATGGGCGCAGGCGCCAATTTGATAGTGGAAGAGACGGATCATTCGTTCTCTATTGCCAGTCAGATTTTTGCCCTGGCAAATTGATGTAACTGCACAAATTCACTATAAAAGCAGATTTTACTGAGCGTTACCTCTTTCACCAGACTTGCCTTCACCAGCTCAGACCAGGCAATGTAGTAGCTACATCTTCCTCAATCTTCTGTGACTTACATTATATTCTGAGGTGAAAATGCAGCAAAGTTCGAAAAACGCTGGCGACTTTTCCTTTTTTCAAAATGATCGACTGCAAAAATCCTCTTTAACCGCTTTTCCCCATGAAGCATATGGCACATACAATTTACAGTGGGCTTATGTGCAGGGCATTATAATAACTATTGTCTTTATGAAAGTTCCCAGGACACGTGTAATAAAAATTGGAAATGTTAAGTATTTGCACAAACATTTAAAATAAAGACATCCATAAAACTTTAAATGTTGTTCCCTATGCAAATGGACCCGAGCACAAGATCATTCTGGAATTTAGCTCCTCCCACAAACATTATTATTTGTACCATATAATTGTGTTTAAGTAAACAGTCTATTACATAAGTTCGGATTTGGCCAGGTATGAATGCCTTCACAACTGGAAACTTTGTTGTAATATGTTTTAGTGTTGTAGTTCAACTATAACAATCATTTTTGTTTTCAGCTTCTCACTTTTGTTTTTCCTGTAGCTGAAAACAGAAGAGTGTTCTATCTATGGTGTTTATGTTTAATAATTTTTAACCCCTACACATTAGAACAATATCCTGTACAAACAATGTAGGGACCCATAAGTAGCATGGCCCTTATGGCTTCTTCCCTTGCCCTTACTTTTGCTACCTGCTATTGGACTAAGGTCCAGGTAGCTATAATGTATCATATTATTGGATACAAGTGTGACCACCCCCTGCAGTGCTGTAATAAAAGGGCTTGAAGGGAGGGGCACTTTCTCTTTGGATCTTCACCTACCCTTTGGATCTTAGGATCTTTGGCTGCTGCTCTTGTACTGAATACAAGATCCACTGAGCCTGGAGTCAACAAGGCCCCAGAAGCATTGCCCTAAAGGAACAGCCACCTTTAGTGAAGTCGGGGAACAGGGCCCCGTGAATGAGGAATAGTGAGTACAGGATATTTCTGTTATAGCACTCTCTAGGAGAGGTGAGAGTAGAGAGAGAAGATAGAACGGGCAGCTCAAGCCCCATCAAGGAGGATAGTAGGGAGTAGCTCTCCCCCAGGCTCTACCTTGCCTGAAGTGAAGGGACCTCAGTGTATAGGGACTGCAGGAAGAGTACTTAACCCCTGAACTGACCCATATCAGCTGGTGGGATCCGGACCACATGAGGTATTGCTAACCTGGCTGGTGAACCTACCAACTCCCCTCCACACATCCTACCTGAGGGCATTCTCTATTGCTGTACCTGTGGTTATTCTGCTATGCAATTGCTGCTTATCATCTACTGGTTGTGAGTATGATGAATACCCTGTGGTGCTCTATGTAAATAAACTTTGTTCTATTTGTTTCACAAAGAACCCCTGGCGTCCAACACCTGTTATTTGATATACTTTGCAGTACTGAGCTGTAGTTCAACTACCTCACACGTGATTTTCCACTTAGCGAAAGCCCTACCTGAGAATAAAAGGGTCGCGTGTAACCAATGCTCTACTCATGCTAGTTGGTTTGGTTTAATACAGCCAAGAAAGGGTTACACATATATTTACCATCAATATATATTTATCATCAAGAACACACCATTTTGAACCTACAAAAAAATTTTTATTTTCGGGGGGGGGGGGGGTTTGGCAGATTTTGCCACACAATTTTTTTTTCTTTTTTGCCCTGTTCCAGGAGCTCCCCCCTTTTTTCCTGGCTGCCTTCCGGCCTAGCCTCAGTTTCTGCCTCCTGGCTGGATTGCCTCATGTGTGTGGAAGTAAAATATATTGAGAATTTGGTTTTGTTGTTCCCTTAATTTAATTGTTTTGCCTTTTTTTACAGGGTTTTAGCTCATCAACACTTCAAGAGAGTGATGGCCAAAGAAGCTTCAAAAAACACATTCATACTAGAAATTACCTTCAGATGTCGTGCTCATTTCTGCTGAGTGGCTAAAGTCATTCACCCAGATGTCTAAGACAAAATTATGAAAAAATGTTATTTAGACATTACACAAGATTTTAAAATATACACACATACTTGTGCATCACATTTTCTAATTTTTTGACAACAAAACTTCAATGAACTGTCAATGTAGGCCATTTAGCATCACAATATAGGTACTGGGATAGTCACAGACATTTCCATGTGGTTAAAAATGTGCCTTCCCCTATAACCAGCTCTCCTCCCTCCTCCAGTTCTGCCTCAAGGGCAGGAGCTTCTGCCTCTTCCAGATCTGGCTCTCCCTCCTGCAGTTATCCATCTCCCTCCTGCAGCTGTCCCTCTCCATCAGGAGCAGCATCTTGGACTGTTGCTGTTGGTCCTCCTCCACCACAACCCCTTCTGTCTCCTGCTGTGCAAGGGCAACTTGTCTTCCTTAAGTCAAAGAACATAGTTTTGTATTACATTTGTTACATTAAAGCATTAACCCTTTCTCGTAAACATTTAACTACTTACTTTGGAGATGCAGCTGAACATGGATGACATAGTCCGGCACCCTCCTTTACAGGATGCAGAGCTCAAAAGTATTACCGCAGATGTGCAGGATCTGCCTCCGCAGCCTGCACATCAAGTGACTTTTGTGGGCCCACTTATGCAGGACCCCCAAAGGCACATAATCATAAGAGTTGGTCAGCAAAAAGCTAACCAACTCATATGCCTCCTGCTCAATGAAGGCCCCCAGTCCAGGGGTATTTATCCTCTCTCAGTAAGACAAAGAATAAAAATGTCATAGAGTGAGATGTGACCAGGGACTTTCCCAATGTGAGATAAATGAAACCTATTTATTTAAAAAAAATTTATATGTTTATTATGTCCAGTCTAGAGAATATAATGTTCATACAGAAAGACAGGAGAAAAGGTTGCCTATTCATATAGTGACAACTTTCGTTGATGACTTAGCACTGGCGTCAAAAGAACACATGCATTCACCAGAAGTAGGTGGTACTAGCTACTCGACACAGGCGTCAGATTAGTTGCAGATGTCATAGTTATTAGACCTTGGCATCAGATTACAAATTGATAATTTGTTCAATTACCACAAAAAATATAGTGTGTATATATGTAACAGAGAGTAGAGACATGTATAAGGTACCTTAATGGCTAATGCAGATGTAATAAATGATCTGCAAAAGATGAGAGTGTTATATGGATGAAGTTGTTTTTCTTTTTAACAATCGCAACTTTCAAACAAAAATAAAATGTCAAAGCATTTATCATTTGTAACAGAACTACACATGAATGTTTCAGGGGATGCAGGAAATGGCTGTCAGTCATGGATGCTGAGCCCCTTCACTGTTAAAGGAACAGTAACATCAAAAAAATGTAAGCTTTAAAGTAAAATACATATAATGCAGTGTTGGTCTGCACTGGTAAAAGTACAGTGACCCGGAATACCTAATCAAATGTGTTTTTAATTAACAATGTAGCATGTGGTGGGTTTTTTACCTTAACAAAAAAAAATTTAAAGAATCCAAACATTGCATTTTGACATTCAGATATGTTATTTTTATCAAGAAATGCATGCCACCAATGCATCATAATTAAAGCAGGGTTTTTGTTTGGTCCCCTTGATCAAGGTCTGCCCTTAACTTCAGGGAAAACCCTTTTAGAATGCCACAAGCATGTAATAAGGAAGGGCTTAAATGTACTCTTAGTAAGTATTTCCATTACTTCAGAATTTGTCTGATGAACAAATTGTACAAATGTTGTGGTTGAACCTTCAGCCAATTCTGGTGCTATATGCTCATATGAGCAAATACCTTGAACCCTTGATGGCTACAAGTCATGCTATACCTGGGATGTTTAAGTTTCTATATGTGTTATATTTTCCAGCTAATGGCAGCTTCTAGAATGTCATATCTGAAGTAATGGGAATCAGCCAGTCAACTATGGGGTATATTTAGGAAAAAGGCAAGTCACATTGGCAAGTCTGCTACACTGAATTTGTGCCACTCATTTTCTATGGGATTTTTAAAATAGTGTTCACCAAAGGGTCAGCTCTCACTTTCACCCATTTACCAAAAAGTCTTTAAAAAATAGCTTAGAAATGAATATACAGTGGTGTAAATTCACTCTAGTGGACATTGGAAACGTGACAGTTCAGTTACAGAAATATAAGGCACTATTGTCTCCAATTATTTCCTAATTGTTTTATGCTATCCTACAAACACACAATTAGCTATTCTTAGGAAAAATAGATAGAAGATGGACTGCAAAACCAATATCTTAAAAATACAGTTTATTATACAATTACTAAAACACTGGCTGGCCATAGAACACATTGTTTCAAGTCTACTTGCACTCAATAGTGAATTGGCATAGTCAGAGCACATTTGTGTCTGCCAAAGTTGTGTGAGGTATGGCGAAGTGGTCACTGACGACAATTCACCCTTTAATGAATCTGCCCCTATGGCTTGGAGTCAAATTGTAAGGTGGATGAAAAATAGTGTCAACAGGAAAGTCTAGTATGTGATAGTCTGAATGTGAAAAATGTCTTTTGTGTATGTGCATGAAAGAATGAACTGAAATTTTGAATGGCAAATGAAAAAATTGATGTTGGTAATTTGGAAAGTCAAAGAGTTATAGATTAGTTAAATGTAGTTTTACCCCTGGCCACTAGAGGGAAGCAGTGGGAAAGGGTATAAAAGGGTTGGTTCCACCCAGGGTGTGGTCAGTTGGTTTTGGAAGGTACAGAGAGAAAGAACAAAAATGGGGCACTAAGGGCTGTAACTAGTGAGGGCTAAGTTAGCATGGATAGCTGGCACCCCACCAAGGAGTAAGAGGCTTAGAAGCCGTGGCTCAACCACAGACAGGCAAATTATGCTAGTTAGGACAGTGTGGACAGCTCAGGTCCAGGTGGAAAAAGCCTACCCAGAAAAGCCAGAGGGCACTGCTGTGGTGGTTAGCTGGCTGAAGGAGGGAGGTGGCATATGAAAAATTCCTACTAGGTCAGGTGGAGGGTCGTAGGATGCATGACGGACTGCCTGATGGAAGGTGGTGCAGTAAAGGCCAAGGACTGGGCTCGAAAGTCTAACTAAAGTGAGGCATGGTCGACATCTGTATGATTGGAAGTTTGTGGAACCGATTATTTGTGAGTCTGGAACTAAATTGTTATTTGAAGAAAAATATATATATTTTTTGGTTAACTTGGACTTTAGTTTATTGTGCCATAAGACTCTACTATCCAGTAAAGGCCCCTACAAATTCACAGTGGGGTTTGGGAAGTTTGGGAAGGAAGTGAAATTTGGTGGTTCTATTTTATCTAAATGTACATTTGCTTATCACTCCTGGTTTCCAAACTGACTTAACTGGCAAGCTGATCAAGTTTGGACAAAAAATGCCTAAATGCAAAAAAGCAGTTTGGAGCATAGGAAACCATTGATTGGGTGACACATTGCTCAGGAAGTGCAAACCCTGTAGCACCCCTGACAATAAAGCACACCAAGTATGGTATATGCTTTGTACATTTTCTTTTTTTCCTATTAAAAATAATGGGCGCAAGCATACCAGCCCTAATACCAAAATATGAATGCCCAAGGGTCAGGTCAGGACTGAGATTTGAAATCCTGGCTCAAATAACCCCCCACTGGCCCAATAAATAGCGAATGACTATGGCATCTTACAGCAGCCCATCTGGCATTGGCCAGAATCCACATATTGCCAGTCCAGGCCTGCCAAGGGTTATAGCACACATACTGAAAATGCAAAGAAAGTATACTTTTTTAAAGCAATTTTCAAAATACCTCGCTTGATTATCAAGTTGCTGGCAGTTGTAGTTCAGGACTGACTGATATAGGTCCAAGGTTTCAGAGCCAGAACTCGGTGAAGGCTGGAGAGGCAGCTGCCTAGGTCACAGTGATTGGGGGGCACTGGGTAGCTACCTCTACTGCTTACCTCTAGACTGGACCTGACACTTGTACTGTGCCTCTACTGCATTCAAACACCTCTACTGAACATGTGTGCGAGAACACAGCAACCACACACCAGAATGCCACTAATGTGCATGCATGAACGCAGCTCCTGCGAGACATGGAAGCAAGGTGCCCAGCCAGCCTGGCCAGCCTCTGCAAGGTTTTACCAATCTGCAGGGAGTTATTATTACCTTTAAAGGCAATATTATACAGTTTATACAAATCTAGCAGAAGAGCAGTGAACTACTGTATATTGTGATCTCCAAAATAAATACAACTTTAATAACTTGAACTTGCAACATCTCTACCATTACACAATTTCTCTCACTCACTAAGACACAGGAGCACTCATATGTAGTGATATGCACATCTGTCCTATTTCTCTTGGTAAAAAAAAAATCCTGAAACTGATAAACTCACAAACTAGTTAAAAATGTGTGACTTTTTTCCTCAATTCAAATGCATTATAGTCATTGGGTGTTTTTTTTTTGGTACAAAAATTGCATGCTGCACAAAGTCAAAGTATTCATACTACAAAAAATATAATAGAAAATTAGGACAAAAAAATATAATATAAAAAATTAATGTTCACAGGAAGGTATGCTCAGACTTCACCCCAGTCCAACGGTGCAAGTCCACAATAACATTCCAATAATTGTGAGTTCCTCCAAACAAATAAAGGGCCAATAGATTAAAAAATTACAAAATGTTGGACAAAAACCGATCACGTTTTGTGCCTGTCGGGGCACTTACTCAGGCTAAATGGCACATAGAATATTTTACCACTTAACACAATCAATGGAGATACATAGTTTGGATACTTATTTGCGTAGTTCATTGGACTACAATATATTCCTGTGAGGGTTACATAGTAAAGTGGATGAACAAATTAATAAAAAAGTATGATTAAGATTATACAGTAAAATTTGTATATAAAAATAAATAACACAGAGACTTGGAAAAAAGGTTTTCTCCAGTTTCACCCTAAACATACTCAGAACGGATTCGGCTTTTGATTTGGTTTTGGATAAAGGCTACAAAACAGTTACCCACTGCACACATACACACAGTAGGCAACCATTTGGCCCCTAGTTTGGTTCAATCACCCACCATTAATATAATTTTGCTTAATACCAAAGGTATGTACAAGTGTGGGCAGTAAGTTGCCTTACTTGTGCACATGTCAAGAAAACAAAAGTGTTCACCTCCAGTGTCACTGGACGGGAATACACCATTAAGTGGTATATAAACTGTAATACTGAATTTATAGCTTATCTTTTGGAATGCAGCGTTTTCCACATTCAGTATGTGGGCCAGACTCCCTGTACATTAAAAAAATCATGTTAGAGAACACATTTTAGATATAAAAAAGTACATCAGGATTCCCATGTGGCCAAACATTTTCAGGAATGTAATGGGGGAATGTCACCAAACTAGCCATCCTGGGTATAGACAAAGTAGTTAGTGGAAAATGGGGTGGAGATATTATACCTAAATTACTTCGTCTGGAAACAAAGTGGATCTTGCACCTACAAAGTAGTTCTTAATAACGACTTTGACATCACAAGCTTTCTCAAATAATCAGTGCTTCTTAAATAACTAGTGTATATATATATATGTATATATATATATATATATATATATATATATATATATATGAAACAGCAGCAAAGAAGGTCCGCACTCACAGGACTTAAAATATCTTGATAGAATATTTGCTGAAATGCAAACGTATTTTTGATAATTGGAAGCCAATCCACATTCTGCCTGTCCCTTCCAGCAACTCCTGGCACATTATTTAAGCAATGTAGCATTCTACAAAGATAGTTTGATAAATAACTACAAGGGCTACTTTACAGGTCACATACCAACACTCAAATTTAGATGTTTGTAATGACTATGTAGCAGAATACACAACAGTAGTCTCTCCATAGGATTGAACTACTGAAGATACATTACACCAATTCGTTACAGCATCATGTTTTTAACCATGCAATATTAGTTTTAAGTATGACATTGTTTTAGATGCATGTTACTGTGAGTTATAGTTCAGTGGTAGTAATTAACATCATGTGTCTGGTTTTTGAATCATGTGGGTATTATGTCAGCTTGTGTTGTTGTAAGTTCCCGCCAAAAACTTGTATTTAAGGCAGTTTATTCTAACCATTAGATACTTTGAGAAAAGCCTCGGAGGAGGCTGAAACGTCAGTCATATTCATTAATAAAACTTTTTTATTTTCATTTTAAGTCCTGTGAGTGCGGACCTTCTTTGCTGCTGTTTCGTATATATTTTGGAACTGCACCCAGGCACATTTGATTATTTTTTCGAGTGTGCCGACTTCTGTACGTATGGAGATTTATTTATATATATATATATATATATATATATATATAAAAAGTATATCATCTCCTTTGATCATAATTCTGTTTAATTACCTTATTTAAAGGAACTGCCAAATTCCTAATTACAAACAAATCTAGTGTGTTTGGATTCTACACTAATTACAATTACAGCCAAATAACATAAACTGCATATGCAGTTTGACAGTTGTTATAAAAGCGTTTAAATTTGTTAAACACCTCATAGTTTGACCACAATAGACAACAAATTGGGTATTTAAATTGATTTTTATTGAATCATTTAAACACCCTTTAAGTTAATGTACAAATGACATCAAATTAATATGAATTGTTCTGAATTTAATGCTGATAGCTCAGAAAGTGATAATTTAATATATGTAGCAATTGAGTCAACAAGAAACATCTCTCATAAATAATGATTTTAATTTTGATCGAATAGTCTAACTGGTCAAGGAATCCAGGCAATATAAACAAACCAATTTGATCAGTCTATAAAAAACATGGAAATTTAAAAAAATTTAATTTATAGGAATCCTGCAGTATTCTTAATCTGCTCTTTGACAAAGCTGCCTAAAGGTATCCAAGCTAAGCGAAAAGATTTAAAATCAACAAATCAAAATTTGTAACTATTTAATAAAATACTTTTATCAATAGCAAGTGCTTCCAAATTCACATTTGTAATAGTATTATAACATCTAAAGGTTTTTTGCCAATTTATTTTGTATGTTTTGCCTTGAAAGTTACATAAGTTCTGAATATACAGTTGAGTGAAACATTATCAGTGAGATAGATGTTTGAATGGGAAACCAGAACTGATTCAGTAAATTAAAAATTCAATGTTGTATTACTTTGTGCAAAAGTATGTATTTATCATAAAAGCAGATCAGCCTGACATTTCATTCCCTTTCAAACCTCACATGCACCAAGGTCTTTAATTTATTCTGTTGCCATCTTCTGTAAAATTTCCAAGGAGACAAAGTAGGATATTGTATTTTTTTTTTAGAAAGGCACTGCATATTGATAAAAGCATATTTTTAAAAAACTTTTGCTTAGGCCTCACCCATGATACGGTTTTTATTGAGTCTAATTTTTGTTAAATATTGATTGCAAAATGTGTGGTCTGATTAAGATGGTTTGTATCACCTAGGGGCAGATTTACTAAGGGTCGAATTGTCGAGGGCTATTAGCACTCAAATTCAACTGGCGAATATTTCTAATGGAATACTCGCCAGTTTTGTACTTTGAAATTTGAAAAATTTTAATTTTTTCAATTTGAATCAAATTTTGGGCTGTTCAATCGTCGAAGTAGCCAAAAATTAATTAATCGTTCGCATTTTTTCATTAGAATTTTCACTTCGATCCTTAGTAAATGTGCCCCTAAATCTCATTTGCAATTTAGCTGCCCAGATTGCCAGTTTGTCAAGATCCTGTTGCAAGGATGCAGCATCCTGGATGGAATTAATTGGGCTGGATAGTTTTGTGTCATCTGAAAAAACTGATACATTACTTACAACACCCTTCCCATAAGACAGTAATTAACAAGTTAAATAAAAGTGGACCCAATACTGAGCCCTGTGGTACCCCACTAAGAAAATTACTTCAAGCTGAGAATGTTACATTAACAACCACCCTCTGTACCCTATCCTGTAGCCAGTTTCCTATCCATGTGCAAATAACTAATGAGGGTGAATTTATTCGCCAGCCACAAATTTGTGTCAATTTCCACAATAATAAATTAGTGAAACTCCTGCAAAAATTCAAGTCAATGGGCGTGGTAAATTGTCACCTGCTTCCATTTTGACGATGGCATCCAATTTAAAATTCACAGGAAAGCCTATCAGGGCAAGTGGACTTTTTCTGAGGTGATGGAGCCAGTCACCAAGGAATAGCAATATATTGTACAATGAGCCTCTGAACAGGATGCCCACATAAGCCCTGATCTCTATGGCTATCTACCAGAAGGATTCCCTCCATCTCCAGTCCTGTCTTATCTTAATTTGCAGTTTGTGGATGCACCTGGTCTCTTCCCAGCAGATGGTGTTGGCATAGTCATACTGTACTCAACAGTGTCTCAGTTAGAAACATTACCACAAATTCAAAAATACTGTATGGATGATCTGAGGTCACAAATAGTAAACTTGTGGTTTTAGTTAATACATTTAATAAAGAAAAGGGGAAAAGGAAATGGTGGTGGTTCTGTGTTTCTGTTGTGCCATGCTACCTTCCCACAACCCCAGTTATCACAAAACTTAAAATGCTCCCCAAATCTTAGGCTAACTGCTATGGTGGAAATTGGGCTTCTGAAAGCTTAATACCAGATTTTCCTGCACAAGTGTGGAATCTATGGTGTCATGTCATCTACAGTATATATAGTTTAATTTGTGGCAATTATCCAATTAGGGACACTATTCAGATCAATGACACAGTGACATCTTGGCTTGTGGCACAATCCTTCTAAATATCTGTAGAAATAAGTCAAATCAACTGGACTTGCTGTGTTTTTTCCTTGAAGTTGTTTCACCAGTCATCCAACTGGCTTTCTCAATCCAGAATAATTGTACATAATTGCTATATATCCTCTGGAATGTTGCTCCGATCAGCATAATCTATTCATCATAATACACAATGATGTCATTAAATTAGGTGTTGATTGTATTAGCAAGATTTGAGCTTTGATGTGTTATTAAACCTTCCAGGAAGCCATGTCAAAACAGCATTGTATACGGCAGGCAATATATGTCGAACCCCCCCCCCCGCGCCTTTTTTTTTCAGTTTTTACATATATGGCTTCTTTAAAGGGGACCCATCACCCAAAAGAAATATTTAAAATCCTATTATATAACATTAGTCAAGCAAAATGAACTTTATCTACACTATATAAATTATTTGATTCTTGTTTCCTTCAGTCTGGGAATTCAAAATTATAACAAGCAGACAGGAGCCATTTTGTGGACACTGTTATTAAGGCAAACATTATATAATCTTAGAATCTTGTTTGTGCACCAGAATGGGGGACCCAATGTCCATCCCCCTGCCCTGGCTACACAATTAAACAGTAAAAAGAATGGGGGATTGTGTGGAGAGCAGTGACATCTAGGAAGTGCTGAATGGAAAGTGAAAGTAATTATCTGCCCCGCCTCTATGCCACAGGCATAGAGGAGGGGCAGACAATATTTGATTTACAGCTGATATTTTTAAATGAGAGTATAGCAGCTATGAATGCTTTAATAAAAAATAGAAATTGGATTTCATGTTTAATTTGAAAAGGACTTTTATTAGAATATGTACTAGATGTAAATGTAGGCACAGAGGAGCTGGCTCTTCATTGTTATGCCATCCACCGGTGTAACTGTTGTTTGGTTTCTCCAACAAATCAGAACACTTCTCACACCCCCCTCCTAACTGATTGGGTATTTTGGGTGAACTAGTTGCTGCTTCAGTGTGTTGCTGAGGCAGCAAGTGTGTGTTAAACCCAGCAACACACTTGTGAAATGTCTTCAAGGAAAAAACACATCAAGTCCAGTTTATTTGACTTATTTCTACAGATATACCATGACCTAGATGAATGAGAATCTTTACAAACTATCCTGCTAAATGTTAGGTGTTATGTCCCTTTTGTGTGAAAGGATCTGGGGACTTTATCATGAACAATGGAAATGTGTACACAAATTTGAGAAATCTATGCAGCTGTACATGCATTAAATGAGAACCAATATTTTAGCATAGAAAAGAATCAAAATAAGTACTACAACTACTACTATTACATGGTATGACAACATATAAATGGCTTCTCTTTAAGCATCTCAGCAGTAATGTTCTGTTTTGGTACAAAACATTTTATTATTAGTCAGTGAGGTGTGAAATTGACCATTCTTGGCATGACCAATCCATGAATTTGTAATCAGTTCCTGAAAATTACATATGGTCCTTTTTTAATTTCACATTAATAGAATGATGTGATTTGGAAATTCTTGGCCTTGAGTTAAAGCTACTTAAAATTTATTCCCTGCAAGTTAATTACATCCTTTGACCCAAGTTTTTGCAAAACTAGATATGCTAGAGTAATGCATTAATACACATTACATTTACAATAGGAATGGAGCATAAAGCTAATAAAGAGAGTGAATATTTTAAATATTATGAGTGCACATTTAATGCCATTCTAGTTTTTATATAACATTTATTTGCTACAAGGTAGGGGCATCTTAGATGTGTCTTGGACATTATGACCTTTTAAGGCACTTTTTGCATTAGTAGACAAACTGCAGTGTGCAAAAAATAAGGCACTGTGTTTTTTTGCCAAACAACATAGCAGCTCACCCCTGAGGTGTGCCTGGAATGAGGCACACATATTTTGATGAGTTGTTAAGTCCATGATGAATGAATAAGAATTTACAATCAATTTAGGTAAACATATTGTAACTTTTTCACATCATATCAGAGGAGGTATGGATGGCACTATTATTATGGGTGGCATGTGGGCAGGACACACCCTAGCTGCATGTTATCCCCAAAATACCTATAAGTAGTACATGTAAATACAAAGCACATCAAACGTTCTGTATTGTTCCTTTGTGCACATCATTCTGTACTCCATGTCTGGCATGTGGTATTGTATAGTATCAAAAGTGCAACTTGCAAAAATATGCAGGATGCAATGGTGCAGTTGGTCCAAATGCAACTATTTATTAATATTTCTAGTACTAACTTTTTTTTTACATGGTGTCACCAGGGTAGAGAATAGAAAGAAGCTCCTGTTTGCAATAGCAACTATACCCCAATAATAACAATAATTAAGGGGGCATAAATACAAAAATGGAGTAAAAAATAATAACAAGTGTCCCATGCACTGATTATATCAGCTACAGATAAAGCAGGTTCACCAACACTGGTTTTCAGGTCAGGAAATGGAAGAATACTCTCAGTGTGTCTAATGTACCTGAGTTAGTCACCCCAGTGATTGCATTCACTTACTTTACATGAAACTCTGGGCTGGTGCCACTTTCAGCAGAAACTGGATGTAGCCCTGGGTCCTTCCTAGTGAGCACCAAAAAGCGATCCTCTTCCTGCTACTTCTGTCTTTGTTCAGGTGTGCACATGCAGTAAAAAGCATGAAAAGGGAAATGCCAAACTTTAATAAAAAAGCTGGCTTTTTTACACTATGTCACATGCGTAGACCTCAGAATTTTGAGGGAGGAAGAAGCAGAAGAAGAGGAATACTCCATGGTGCATGCCAAGAAAACCCCAGTACAAGGGACACTTTTCTGCTAACAGGAGCACCTGCCCTGGGTATACGGTAAGAGTTTACTGTGACTTAGAGGTTTCCTTCTCCTTAATGCACAGATGGCAATGTGTAATGCAAGATGAAATGTTTCCTATTGAGAAGAAATGGTTGTGGAGGTCAGGCTACTGGTTCATCACCACTGCAAGAAGAAACTGTTCAACTATGATGAGTATGCACAGTGCTTTGGAGATTTAAAATGTTTATGCACTTTTCCTCTATGACACATTTAATAAACTGGTAATTCACTAAAGCGTCTAATTCGCCAGTGTGGCGTCAATTCGTAACTTCGCAAATTCACTAACACTGGCGAATTTTCGCTAGCGAAGTAGATAGACTTGCGTAACTTCGAACCCTTACGCCAGGCGAAGTTGCACACTGACGAATGATCGTAATTATGCAAATTCACTAAGATGACCATTTTCCTGATCGTTACCACTTACACTAGACGTTACTTCGCCAGGTCTAACCTGGCTAAGTTCAATACAATAGATAGGAGTTTGCAAAAAAAAATTGGAATTTTTTTCCAAAAAAACGCTGGCGTGTTTTACCTTTCTAGGGTGATAATTTGAAAAAGGGCAAAATTTTTTTTGGGGAGTTATCCTCCTTCCCCCCACATTTCCTAACATATGGCAACCCAACTATATAGGGGGCACATGTAGGGCAATAGGACAATTTTATTTAATTTATTAAAGGTTTCCTGGGCTTGTGTAGTGCAATTTAGTGGCTGTAACATATACTTCTATTATACATATACGTATGCAAATTAGGCATTGCTAGCGTAAATGCGCGTTGCCTGGCAAAGTAACACTAGCGCAACTACACTACCATTTGCCGACCTTATCGTAACTTCGCACTTTAGCGAATTTGCGTAGCGCTGGCGAAAATTCCCCTGGCGAAGTGTGGCGAACATTAGCAAAGGCAACACTAGCGAATTTCCGCCACTTAGTGAATTGCCCCCTATATAGAGGTTATGGTGCTGTTTAAAAGTCAGCATTACATGGGGAGAAGATTAGATTCTTGTAAGGACAGATAGAACATGTCCATTACTTTGAGATGATATAGATTTTTGTTTTCCTTTAAAGGAGATTATAATAAAAATAATCCTTTTCAACACGTAGGCTTTGTTTTTAACTATGAAGAGACCCCCAGCAAAATGTTGTGTTTTAAAATCCATGTTCAAATGTACCTGGCATTTCCAATTATTCATCTTTATATAATAGCTTTATCTTTTCTCAATATTGAAAGGAGAAATGAACAGTAGTAAAAATCAGAAAACAGAAAATATATTTGGTTAAATAAAAACAAAAATGCGCAGTTCAAAATAAAAAAAGTTCGGACCCTACAGACTACTTTGCTATAATAAGAGAACAAATGACACTGAGTATTTGTATTGTTTTTTTTTTTATATTCTTCATTATTATGCTGTTTGTTTTAGTTTAACATAAAGCAACGTCAATAAGGATTAATATGAACAATGTTAGATTGTAATACAATCTGTTTTTTTTATTCTTTTTTTTCTGTCTGCTGAAAAACTAATAAAAAATTTTAGTAACAAAAAAAATAAATAAAAAAAGTTCAAATATATAATTGTGAATAGGACATTTTTAACGGTCATATTCTTCAATGTTAAAAATAACTTTTTAAGTTGGAAGTTTACCTATAATTAAATTCCTGTCTTTCCCTTGGGTGAGGGTCATTAAATACTTTCCAAAAAACCTATTTCAAATCCACACAAAGGAAAAAATGAAAATTTTTTTTTTAACTTTTATTACATTCCACTCTAAATATATAACATCTTGTTTTAGTCTTGATTCACAGCTTTATTTTAATAGCACTGAAGATTTCCTTCCACACACATTAAACATAACAGTTCGTACTTTTCCTGAGCCTAAGTTAAAAAGCCATCCAGATTGCTCAATTCTTTCCACGTTCCAGCACAACAAGCTCTTCAAAAATATAATCTTGAGCATGAAAAGCATCTGAAAATTAAGACATAAAATAAGAATGCAAAAGAAGAAGGAGTACAATTCAGCATCTACAGGGTGATTTTATTCATTATAGATTTCTTGCTTTAAAATGGAATATGGATTTTATTTTAAGAAGAAAATCTTGCTTTGCAATTGAACACATTGTTCAGTTTAACATCCTTTGCCACTGCTATGGATTAAAGACTATCACAATGTCAGTAAATTACAATATTTTCTCTCTTGTTTAAGAAAAGATTAAGGCATTCTTTGATTCAGGCTGGTTAATGATATTACTTTGTTAAGTATTAAACACTGAACTTGCCTGGTAAGTACAAAGCCTACTTATGTGTTTCCATTAGCATCTCACATATGCTTTTTATGGATTTTTTATTGCTTTTTTCTATTCTATAGAAAATGTATGGTTTTGCAATAGGGTTATATAATTTAAGGGGATATTTACCTAAATAAGAATTTAAATATAATTTCATTCATGAAACAAGAAACCTATATGTCAGTTAAGTAGATATTGTTTTACTTTATATCCATATAATCTTTTTATATTAATACAATGGGTATTTCATATGGTCTCCTTCGCATGTATAAGGCTGCCACCCTTCCTGTAAGGAAGTGATTAGCCAGTTGATGTGTTCTTTGGTTTAAGGCTTCTTTCACATCCTGAAAATGCCCTCTTTCTGTAACCTTTTATTCCCAGCGGAGAAGGGGGATATATTTATTTGGGAATGCTTCTAAATGATGGGTTTTCCTCTTTCCATGGGAGATAGTTAAGTTGCACTGATCTACAAAACTGGTGTAATTAAACAATGTTGTGAACTAGTCAGTATGCAGAGATGTTGTCACAGCCACAATATGAATACCTGATTAAATGAGTGTAGGTCTTTACTTAAAAATTCCAGTGCAGACTATTGCTAATTTTATCAGTTATTGACTTTCTTCCCATTTCCTACTTTTCTGTTTGTGGCCTGCCTCATTACCTGTTTTTATACAAAAATGTTATTTAGCTCTCTGTATTACTGAATACAAGATAGCACATATTCTTCCTGTAATAGCTAAATCATAAATCATAGCTAGGTAGAACAGGATGCAGCACAGATCCTTTAAGCTTACTCCATTAACCACAGGTCCCCTATCCTTGCAGCAATTGTTCTCATTGCACTAACGTTTGGCCCAAATTGTGCAGTTTCTTAATCCTGTTGTGCCAGACAGTATCAAAAGAACTTCTGAGTAACAGACAAACAATATCAACTTTTAGATTCTGACATTATTTTCAGAAGGAAGGAATCAATAAATTAACCTACATATGAAGCCACTTTGGATTGTGTGTTTGACACAGAATAACTAAACTCAGACTTCACACTTGTCTCATTCAACACAGAAAATTGCTGTCGCTCTCCTTACTTTCACTTTCAGTGTAAACTTGTAAATCAGTAAGCTATTTATATAATGACTATTAATATTTTAGATTCTCCACTTAACTAGTTCATCAGTTTCTAATATCAGCTATGTCTTCTCTGTTTAGGCTCTGGCCCAGCTCTAACTGTGTTTGGAATGACTATTACAGTAAATGGCCAGAAATCACATTTGTTTCTCATGTAACATCAGCTACAGTAATAACATTTCTGTCTACAGTCTTCAACAGAGAAGGAAATCCAAAGGAGTTAATATCAGACAATGGACCACAGTTTGTCTCATATGAGTTTGAATCCTTTCTGAGAGGAATATTATGCAAAGGAAATCTTCAGTGTATTACCCACAAGCTAACAGAAGTCTGAAAGAAGCACTACAGACAGCAAATCTTACTGGGAAATCTTGGAAAGTATTTACAACAGAGTTTGAACATAACTACAGAGCAACATGCCATGCAACGACCCAATCATCTCCAGCTGAATTATTATGGAAGACAGATGCGCACTAGGTTACATGTTGCAGACATCAAACTTCCACCAAACACTGTTCCTACAAACTCATCTACTGCTGACATTGTCAAACATCAACAAGCCAAAAGAAGTGCACTTTCAGCCTGGATCTTTAATCAGAATTAAGAAACCAGGAATACTGCACCACTTGAAGTGACATGCCAGCGAGGACCATACACATATGAACTGTCTGATGGACGCATATGGAATGCAAGTCGTCTTGCTCCTGCTAGATATGACTTTTCAGATGTTCCATTTCATGAAGGACATTGTCCTACTCCTAATGCCAACTGCAATAGGGCAGAAGAAAGTGAACCTATAAGGCTTACTGAGAGAATCAGAAAACTACCTGCATGGACCAAGGACTATGTCATGTGAAGAATGTATATATTGCTTTAAGAAAGATACTGTTTAATTGTTACTGTTTATTATATTTGTCAAAATGCTTTCCTACTATGGGTAGAATATGTGGTGTTTATACAAATGGCCTGCAGGTGTCACTGTGCATACACAGGACTTTCTGTATAGCTTGAAAGTGAAAGTAAGAGTTACTCTGTTATGTAATGGCTGCATGAACCTGCTAATAAAGCACTGTTATACTCTCCTCATCCTCGGCTACCAAACACAACAGCATTGACCTTAGCCTAAGCCTCAACTATGTCTCCTTCCTGTTCACATTATGGTTCCCTTGTCTGCCCAGACTTCTCCCCTTGGTCTTCTCACTTTAAGACCTGGTGGCATCCAAGTAGTGGAGTAGAAGCAACAGGTGGCTGTTATAGGCAGAAGCATAACCCGGAACCTTGGAGTCTGTTCTGGGTTCTGGGATATCATACTTTACAACTACTTTCTGCAACTACAGTAATTATATATTCATGCAGTCTTTATTTTTTTTTTCAAAAAAGGTTCTCCATATTGAAGTAGCGCTGGTCTACTCTACACACCAGAAGTGCAGTAAGTTAAATCCCTTCCTGCCACAAATTAAATAAAGTAGAAATGTATTTATTATTATTATTATTATTGTATAGTTTAGTATTTATAAAGAGAAATATGATTAAGGTTAGAAAAACTAGTATGGGGAATGCAATAAAAATATCAGATAATAATAAAAATTTATATTTCATAATGTAATATTCTTCCTTAAACTGTTATTGCATTGCAAATTTTAATTGCACATTGTGAATTTTAATTGCACACTTTTAAGAGGTGCTTGAAGGTGGTGTAAAATTTTGGAGCCAACGTAACTTTCATTATGATGTTTTATTACTGTACATTCACTACACACTGGCACAAACAAGTTTCCTGCGTCACAAAAGCTATATTAAATCACACAAAGGAAAAATTGTTCACAAAAAAAGCATAACTTTTAGTATTGCAAACATTTTTTCCATTATCATGCTTACTACATTCCACCATATGTTTTGTATCTTGGTATCATTAGAACGCCACTGACAAAACACTAAATTATGTCACTGTCATCACATACATACACATTTTACATTACGCTTACCAGGATAATACTTCTTTTTATGCTTGGTTACACATTTATATGTAGAGTATTTAAACAAATTTCTATAGATGCATTATATGGCTTACCATGATGTTAAGGTAGCAATGCCTTGTTTATTTACATGTCATTTTCTTATGCACCTTTATAAATAGCCACTGAAAGTTAATTATAAGCAGGCCCGAATTTGTGGAAAGGCCACCAAGTCCTGGGCCTAGGGCCACAGGATTTTAGGGGGCTGCCAAACCACACCATCATTGGTTTAGAATAACTGGGAATGTGCAGTTGATATGCTCATTTTTAAACTAACCATGCACCAATACCCATTACTCTGAACAACAGCAGGCCTAGGGGCACCAACTATGTTAATCTGTCCCTGATTATAAGGTGAACCTCCTCTTAGTTGATAATATATTATCTCATATTATATTTTTCAACTGTAGAAGATGAAAACATAGAAATATAATATTTAACAATAGTGAATATATGAAGAAAATCAAAGTTGCCACACTTCATGGCAACCTGTATTCCCCAGAGTATGCTGTATTGTATTGCTATTAATGTGCCATGTGAACATCAACTATGTACTCCATTTTTAGATTTAATCATTGCTCATTATGATGTGCTGATGAATTGTTTCATTCATGTTAAACTGGAAGAATAATTCAACAATTTGCATAATTAAATAACAATAACGAATGCAAACAGTATAATTCATGGCATTTCAATTAGTTTCATTATTGTGCAAAAAATCTGCAGAATATTTCTGGCTACATTGTTAAGGAATGTAGTGATGTTTTATTAATAATCAACTTTTATACTTTGCTTTGAAAAATAAGCAACAAAGATTCCAGGATATTTTTGGTGGGAAATCCGAATAAACCCTTAACATATATTTTTTTGTCAATCTATAAATCAATCATAATTCAAATACTGTTTTCCAGATAAGGGTCTTTCCATAATTTGGGTTTCCATACTTTAAGTCTGCTAAAGATTCATTTAAAATGAATTAAACTCAATAGAATTGTTTTGCCTTTAATATGGATTAATTATAGCTTAGTTGAGATCAAGTATGAGGTACTTTTATTATTACCGTGAATTGTTTTAATTTTTAATCATTATTAAAATATTTTTCAAAATGTGGACTTACTGTTTGCTAGAGAACAGCAAAATAAACAACATAATAAACTAGAAAATATACAATTATTGCAAGAGGTAAGTGAAGACTATTAGAGATCACTAATACAAAAAGGTTCAGTTAATTGAAGCTTTGCTGATTGCTAAGCTATTCTTTTGCAATGTTTCAACTAAATATATTGCAGGGAAAAGGAACATAACTGCACACATTGTATTTCAAATACAAGTCTGTCATCACCAATTCATATGTTAAGTAAAAACACATTCTACAGCTAGATGCTACAAAGTCTACATATTTTTGCTATGATAAAGATCTTCTGGCCTTTAATTTTATTATTGTGGTATGAGACTGCTGCAGTAATTTTTGCCCTTGCCTACACTGCTATAGAATTTTGTGGTAAGTGAGACTAAAACTGAAACAAATCTTAAGGCCCGATACATGGGCCAATAAAAGCTGCAGACAGAGAGAGTCTTACTGGCCCATGTGTGGGGCCCTCCGACAGGCTTCCCAATCGACATCTGCTCGAAAGTCAGGCAGATATCGATTAGGAAGGGTTGGAGACACACTTTCAAAAAATAATTAGGGCTGGGAAGAATTCACATTTCTATACTACAATGCTGATTATATAGCATAGGTCTATGGGGCTGATTTATGAACCTTTGGTATTTATTACAGAGTGGTAGCAATGATTACCACTTGGTAAAATACCAGTATTATTGATAGTGCTTTTTTTCAGAGCTGGAATCTCTGCACTCTCTCCAGCTCATTTATATCCCTCTTAAAGGAAAGTTCAGGGTAAAAATAAAAACTGGGTAAATAGATAGGCTTTGCAAAATAAAAAATGTTTCTAATATAGTTAGTTAGCCAAAAATGTAATGTATAAAGTCTGGAGTGAGTGGACGTGTAACATAACAGAATACAACACAACATCCTGCTTTTCAGCTCTCTAAATCTGAGTTAGTCAGCGACTTGAAGGGGGGCCACATGGGACATAACTGTTCAGTGAGTTTGCAATTGATCCTCAGCATTCAGCTCAGATTCAAAAGCAACAGTTTTGACCAATGTGGCCCTCCCTCAATTCACTGATTGGTTACTGCCTGGTAACCAGGGCAACCAGTCAGTGTAAACAAAAGAGAGCTGAAAAGCAAGAAGTAGTGTTCTGTTCTCTTATGTTAGACATACAGCTACTCCAGCCTTTACATTAAATTTTTGCCTAACTAACTATATTGAAAACATGTTTTACTTTGCACAGCCTATCTATTTACCCAGTTTTTATTTTTATACTGAACAATTCCTTTAAGGACTGGACTCCAAAACTGCACTGCATACTCCAGCAGAGGTCTTACTAGTTATCGATAAAAAGGTATAATTATGTTTTCATAAATCCATTCACTAGGACAAAATTTTTAATCTGATCTCTTAACAAGCCTTCAAATAATTTGCCCACCACAGATGTCAAACTTACTAGCATGCTGAGATCGTAATAATCAGAAATAGGGGCTGATCTAAAACTGAGCAAAACTCTCATAGAACCTGTGGGTGTATGCCATCAGGCCCTGGAGCCTTGATTTACATAATTTTTTTATTAAAGCTTTATTAATCATATCTTGAATCAGCCTGACTTTTCTTCTGGAGAAATTCCTCAACACTCATCTGACTCATTGAGTACGGACTCTGATAGCTCTAACTCTGAGTTAGATTCTGAACAGGGATGCAAACTGTTAAAAGATATGCTGCAAACCTTAGGAATTTGGGGCAAAATGGGACAAGCCACCTAAGGTCGATTTGGCCATCTCCAGATTGTCCAGATATACCACACTCCCCACAGAGGATGCCACAGCATTTAAAGATCATATGGATAAGCACATAGAAAATAATCTCAGAAGGAGCTACGTGAGTATGGTGGGCACTTTCAGACTGGCAACCGCAACAGCGGGCTTAGCCCGTAAAGCTAAGTTCTGGACTCAGGAACTCATAAACCATTACGATCAAGATGCATTCCTCCAGGCTGAACTAGGACGCATTGCGGCTGCTTTGGATTTCATAAGTGATGCCGCTATGGAGAACATTAGATTAACTGCAAGAGCTTCAGCTAATACCATAGTGGCCAGGAGAGCATTGTGGCTACGTCATTGGTCAGGGGATAATGCTTCTAAGGGAAGACTTATTACGTTACCATTTTCAGGAGAATACCTGTTTGGGCCAGAACTTAAACAGATTATCACTGAGGTCACGGGGGGAAAGAGTGCCTTCCTTCCCCAAGGGAGAAAATACCGCCCTGACTCAAATCGCAGAGGTTGGGGTGCACAAAGTAATAGGAGTCATTGGGGTTTGGCATCCCGGTCCTTTCGCATCTACAAGAACCAGAACCAAGGCCAAAGAGTGGAGATGCGCGCGCGTGTGTGTGTGTGTGTGTGTGTATGCTGGGTTTTTAATTTGGAGGGGTTGAACTTGATGGACTCGGTCTTTTTTCAACCCAATTTAACTATGTAACTATGTAACTATATGTAACTATGTCAACAGCCTCTTACCCAAATCGGAAAACCACTACCTGGCCTTCCCGCCACAGACAAAACAGGAAACCGGGAACCCAAAAATCAAACTCCTGAAGTTCGACTCACGCCTGGACCAGTGGAAGCCATTGGGGGACGGCTTCTTTGGTTTTCCAAGATGTGGCAAGACAACATACAAGACAACTGGGTGCTTCAGATCGTGCTGCAAGGTTACAAACTTCCTTTTGCATCCTTCCCTCCCAGAAGAGCGTTCATACCGTCATCTATCCTCCGAAACCCCACAAAATACAAAGCCCTTCAGGCTTGTTTGTCATAAATGTTGCAAAACAACGTGATTATCAGAGTACCAGTAGATCAACGGTTCAAAGGCTTTTACACCAATATCTTTCTGGTCAACAAGCAAGGAGGTCAATATCGACCAGTACTAGTGATAGGCGAATCTCCCGAGATTCGCTTCGCCGAAAAATTAGCGAATTTCTAGAGAAATTCGCGAATCGGCGAAAAATTTGCGAAACGAGTCGCGGGATGCTTTTGCCGCGCGTCGCGTCAACTTTGACGTGCGTCGCGTCGTTTTCGGTGCGTTGCGTCGTTTCCGACGCGCGTCGCAACGTTTTCGGGGCGCGTCGCGTCGTTTTCGACGCGTTGCATCAAAAACAACGCGTGACTCGTTTTTCCGGCTGGTGATTCGCGACCCTGGCGAATAAATTCGCCCATCACTAACCAGTACTCAATCTGAAGCCATTAAACAAATTCATAAAGAAACAGCGCTTCAAAATGGAGACGCTGCGCTCTGTCATCAACAACATGGAACCAAATCATTTCATGAGTACCATCGATCTAAAAGACACGTACTTACATGTGCCGATTCACCCAAATCATCAGCGATTCTTAAGATTTGCCATGGGAGCAGACCACTTTAAGTTTTGGGCCTTGCCATTCGGGCAAACAACAGCGCCCTGAGTATTTACCAAGGTCTTGGCAGCAGTGATAGCCATTCTAAGAAGGAGAGGAATCATGGCATTACCTTACCTAAATGATATACTCATAAAGGGTCCAACATTAGCAGTAGCAATACAGCATACACAGTAAACACTCCAAGTTCTACAACAGTTCGGTTGGGTTATCAACCAGAAAAAGAGCAAGTTGCATACCTCACAACAAATCCGGTTTCTAGGAATGATGTTCGATTCAAGGGCACAGACAATATCCCTGCCAGACGACAAACGAAACAATTTACAATTCACAATACGACGATTCCTGGACAAAGAGTCAACCTCAGCAGAAGATTGCTTAAGGCTACTAGGCCTCATGGTCAGTTCATTGGAGGCGATCCCGTATGCTCACTTTCACATACGGCCATTACAGACAACATTCCTCCAGGTTTGGAACAAAAACCACAAAGATCTCTCCCAAGTGATACTTTTCAGCGAGGAGGTAAACCTGCAGATCACTTGGTGACTGAACAGTCAATACTTGACTCGAGGCCGCCTTTGGACACTTCCACCATGGAGAGTGATCACCACGGATGCCAGTTTGACAGGCTGGGGAGCACACATGGAGGAATTAACCTGCCAGGGCCTGTGGTCCACAGAAGAGGCGAACCTGCTCATCAATATTCTAGAACTCAGGGCGGTTCACAGGGCACTCTGCCACTGGTCACATCTTCTGGGCCCCAACCCGATACGAATCCAATCAGACAATGCAACAATGGTGGCATACCTCAACCACCAGGGAGGGACTCGGAGCAGAGGGGCCATGCTAGAGGTGTCGAAGATCTTCGACTGGGCGGAGAACAAGGTCCCAGCGATCTCTGCAATCTACATCCCAGGAGTAGAGAACTGGGAGGCCGACTACCTTAGCAGGAACACATTGGACCAGGCAGAGTGGTCTCTACATCCGGAGGTGTTCCAAGAAGTGGTTCACAGAATGGGCCATCCGGAGATAGACCTCATTGCGTCTCGCATCAACAAAAAGCTGCCAAGATACTACGCAAGCTCAAGAGACCCAGGAGCAGAGGCAATAGACGCCCTAATGATACCTTGGTCATTCCGACTAGTATACGTATTCCCTTCATTTCCACTCTTGCCAAGAGTGATAAGAAAGATAAAGAACGAAGCGGTACCAGCATTACTAGTGGCTCCAGACTGGCCGAGACGGTCTTGGTACGCAGACCTAGTAGCCATGTCAGCATCTCCTCTGTGGCAACTGCCAATGAGGAAGGATCTGTTAAGCCAAGGGCCAGTATTTCACGACAGGCTAGAAATTATAAAACTGTTGGTATGGAACTTGAGGCCCAACTCTGGAGAGATAGAGGATTTCCGGACGGGGTGATCAACACATTACTCAAGGCCAGAAAACCATCCATGTCACGATCTTACCACAGAATTTGGAAGATTTTTCACACTTGGTGAAGGGACAGTGGTTTAAAATGGCAAGACTGCTCTACTCCTCAATTCCTGACATTCCTTCATAGAGGGCTCGAAAAAGGCCTCAGTTTAGCATCATTAAAGACGCAAACTTCAGCATTGTCTACACTTTCCATTTCCAGTGGGCCCTGGAACCAGAAGTTAAACAATTTTTTGAGGCGATGCTCCACATCAAACCACCTTTTAAGGTCCCCACGCCCCCGTGGGACCTCAATGTGGTACTTAAGGCATTACAAAATGAGCCTTTCGAACCTTTGAATTATGAATTAATGTGAAATTAAGTTTCTTACATGGAAGGTAACATTACTCCTAGCGATTTGCTCAACAAAACGAGTTTCTGAGCTCCAAACCTTACAAATCAATGAACCTTGGTTGATATTCCACAAGGACAAGGCAGTGTTCAGAACACCATGAACATTTCTACCAAAAGTGGTATCCTCATTTCACATCAATCAGGAGATCGTCGTTCCGTCTCTTTGTCCCGAATCGAAGAATGAGGCAGAAAGACGCCTTCACTATCTTGATGTAGTGAGAGCTCATATCAAGAGATCTTCGTTTTGGCTCCTTACTAGTCAATTACGGACCATTAAAAAAGGGCCTAAGGGCCTCAAAAAGAACAATCACACGATGGCTAGTAGATACCATTTCTTATGCCTACAAACAGGTGCATAAACCAGTACCCTTGCAAGTTCGAGCTCATTCAACCAGAGCAGTCAGTACCTCTTGAGCTTTGCACAACTTGGCATCTCCAGAACAGATCTGCAAGGCGGCAACCTGGTCTTCGGTCCATACATTCACAAAATTCTACAAACTCAACACTTTTGCCTCAGCAGAGGCTGCTTTTGGGAGAAAAGTGCTCCAGGCAGTTGTTACTGCGTGAGTTACTACCCTCCCAGTCTGGGCACATACTGCTTTTTTTTTGTTTTTGCCAAGGGTCCTTTCGGCCCAATTACCGGTACTGTTATGTTCACGTTATCAGTTATTCTATATTATTGTTATTTATCTATGCTCCTCTCTAGTCTCTCTCTTTCCTGTCTCTGTTACATAAAACTGATTATTGGCAGAGAGAGATCCCAAGGAGTAGGAGGAGCTACAGACTTTATTCTTTTGTCCTGCCTCCAGAGGTGACCAGCTTAAACCCCAGACTTCTGCACTGACAGTACGGGCCCATAAGAAAAAGAAGAATTAAGATACATTACAAAAAAGTTAAGTAAAGCTTTTAAACTAGCTTTATTGTTACAAAGGTGAACAACTCCTTTAAGGTAATAAATTGAAAACAGTAACAATTTAATATCATTTTAAATGACAACCATTTCTGTATTTTTGCCTTCAAAATACAGAGGGGCAAATTCACTAAAGCACGAAGCGTCTAACGCTAGCACAAAATACGCCAGCGTGACATCAAATCGGAACTTCGCAAATTCACTAACACCGGCTCTGGCGAATTTACGCTAGCGAAGTAGATAGACTTGCGCAACTTCGCACCCTTACACCAGGCAAATTTGCGCACTGGCGAAGGATCGTAATTACGCAAATTCACTAAAATCAACTTTTTGCTGAACGTTACCACTTACGCTAGACTTCACTTCACCTGCTCAGACCAGGCGAAGTTCAATAGAAAAGATAGGAGTTGGAAAAAAAATTTAAAATTTTTCTAAGTCCCAAAAAAACGCTGTGGTGTGTTTTACCATTGTGGGTGATAGTCTGAAAAACATAATTTTTTTGGGGGCGGTTTACCCTCCTTCACCCCTACATTTCCTGACATATGGCAACAAAGCTATATAAGGGGCACATGTAGGGCAATAGGACAACTTTATTTCTTTTTTATTAAAGGTTTCCTGAGCTTGTGTAGTGGCTGTAACATACACTTCTGTTACATTTTGTAATTCGCACCATATGCAAATTAGACTTCGCTAGCGTAATTGCTCAAGGCACCGAAAGGTAGAGTAAAGCAAGGCAAGACAAGGCAGGGAAGGACAAGGTAGATCAGGGCAAGGCAGCAACAAGGGAAAAGGGCTAAGGGTGATGCCACAGTACGGAAGGCCATATAATACTCTGGCAAGGAATGCTTGGAGGGCTGTCCTTAAATAGGGTAGAGTAGGCCCTGATTGGCTGACTGCAACCAATCAGGTTGCTGCTGGGCTGGGGCTGCAGAGGCCAGAACCACAGTGAGCAACACTACAGGCTGCTCTCCTGGACCAATAGATAAGTCATCGAGCCAGAAACCCAAAAGTCCCTGGCTTGAAGCCCAGCAGAGCCTGACAGTCAGAAAGCGTTGCATACCAGTATGAAAGAAATAAACTAGACTCCAAATGGGAATTTTTGTAGGCTATGACAAAAATAGTCCCTCATACCTGGTGTATTACCCAAGTTTGGAAAGGTATTTCAACACAGGCTAGTAAAGTCCATTACAAAAAGTGTGACTGAGAGACAAATTCAAACTGATGTGTTGGATGTTGATGATTTTTATATGGAACTGTGTGTATGCCCTATGTTAGACTCAATCCAGGGGAGGTAGTATCTGAAGTTGAGTGCAGAGGGCAATGATAATGGCCAAATAAAGGACAGCCATTGTACAAGATACACCAAAAGGGATAGAAAAGTCCCTCAGAACCTAGATGACCATGCACAGTACAAAAGTCAGATTGTAATGATCAGATACTGGCCAATATTGACTACTTTTACAGAGCACATGCTGTACCACAAACTTTTAGAGAAGCCATAGATTCACCCCAGTCACAGATATTGAAGAAAATGATACATTCACACCGACCACTCTACCAGAAGGTAAGAACGCAATGGGGGGGGGGGGG
>CM044444.1:38029256-38042713 GCA_024363595.1 Xenopus borealis | reverse complement strand
CAAGGTCCTTTTCCATAATGGATTTGCCTAGTGCAGTCCCATTAAGGCTATAAGTGGCTTCAATATTTTTACATCCCAGGTGCATAACTTTACATTTATCAATATTGAATCTCATTTGACACTCAGCTGCCCAGATTGCCAGTTTGTCAAGATCCTGTTGCAAGGATGCCACATCCTGGATGGAAATAGTCGAATAGTCGGTTACCAGGCAGGGTCAGGATCACAGAAGTCAGAATCAAACAATAGCACAAGGCACTAGGAAACTCTTAAGGAGGAATGCCTTTAATGGGCAATGAGAAAAACTGAAATGCATCTTTCAATACTTTAAATTTTGCGTCATTGCGCACTGACGTCACCACAGCAGCTTGCATGCGTCTATAAATAAGGAAGATGCACGCCGCACGCTCCCTAAGTTATCTTTGCAGGAAAAGAGGAGAAGCGTGGCGGTCGTCCCCGCCACACCACTACACCACAAGGGTAAGTTATTACAGGCATATAGTGATACTAGCTGGGCCTCAGACTTCAATGACAGAAGAAGCACAACAGGATATTTCTTTAGTTTATCCACAAATGGTGGATAAGTCTTCTTGTGGGGCTGAATATATAGCACTGTCTGCTACCATACAGGAGAGTTTAGACAATGGACAGTGAATGTCAATATGAGACAGTCACATTTTTTGAAGATAATCAAGGTGCAATAAATTTGCAAAGAACCAGGTTTGCTGTCAAAGGTGCACTTTGATATCATATACCATTTTCTTAAATCTGTACTAAGTGAGGGAAAGATAACGAGTTTTATTCCACAAAACAAAATGGTAGCAGATGTTATGACTAAGCCAGTAACAAGATTTAAACTGGGAGAATTTTTACATTACATATTTGTATATGTAACGCTTTTCTGAGCTATGCAGCACAGATTAGTTTAAGTGTCCAGCTAGTGGATGAGCATGGGTTGGTTACACTATGACACTACACAGCAGGGCAGGGCCTTCGCTAAGTGGAAGCTATCACTTTAAGAGGTATTGAATACACTAATACACAGGCTACTGTAATAAAATAGATGTTGGACGCCAGGAGGTTCTTGGTGAAAACAGTAACAAAGGTTTATTATGCACAAGGCAAATATCACCAGGTTTCAAAAACTCACATAGGAGCTTGGAGCGTAGCAGATGATGAATACAGGAATAGAATATAGGTTAGCAGACTTCCATAAATGGCATCACTGGTGCAAATATTCCTCAGAGTCAGGTTAGTCAAGGTACATCAAATCCCATACAAAGTTCCTGTGGCTATAAATGGAATTGGAATACCAGGTAAGGCTGGATAGCTGCTGCTAAATCCTAGTCCCTAGCACAATGATATCCCTGCACTAAAAGCATCACAGGGGAGCTTTGTAAGGAAGATCTCTTCCTGCTAACACTCCTCGTTGGAACATAGAACTGTTCATACTAAATAAACGAACTATCTTTCTCTCTCTAGAGAGACTATGACAATGCTATCCTGTATCTTGCTAGCCCTCGTTCACGGGGTGGCCTAGTCCCCGACTTAGGTCTCTAACAGTACAGATTATGTTAGGGCATGTGGCTTACTGGGGCCTTGGTGATCCCAGGCTCAATGGAAACACCTAGCTGCACAGACACCAGGAGCCCAAGAGCCAGAGGCCCCTCCCTGCACACATTATAAAGCTTTAGTGGCAGGGAGTGGTCATTGCACCCTTTGTCCAATAATTACTGGTGTTGAATCAGAACTGTTACAGGTAGTTACACCCAATAACAGAAAATGTACTAAAGGCAGGGGATTAACTCCATAGATGCTGTATAAAATCTATGGGTCCGTACATATAAACCAGTGAACTATACCTTAATGCTAAATATGTGTTTCTGTAATATGAGAGCAAGTGGGGGTGTTAATGTGTGTGCTCGAATACAGATCCCATAGTAACCTGATACTAACCCAGTGTCATTTAGCATGATCTTTGTCTGATAATGCAGAAGTGTTTATAAAGTTTTGTCTTCTTGAAGTAAGAGAAACATGGTATCTGAGTGTAGTTTCTTCTCTGTCTAAAAGAAAGCTGCAGGCTCACTTGAGCTACCGGTTATCCCATCTCTTTAGCTGAATGGCAACGATTATACAGCTACTGGGTTAACACTTGCATATACAGTATCTGCATTCCCATAAAATAACGCTGTAATTATGCACATCAGACATACAGTATGCCTTAAAGAACTTAATGGCTGCCTTTAGCAGGTGCTAAGTACTCAGTGTCTAGTTTCCTTTATTTTCATTGGAACAGTACATTAGCTTTAGCCTAATAGATACAGCTGCTTGATGGCAGGCACAACTTTCATCCAAATGCACAAATATCTGTTCTTCTGGAATTTGGTGTAGAGATCCTGTATATGGTGGATGCTGGAAAATATAAGGCACTGTGGGAAAAAAGCATGTCAATGCTCACCTGTTTTTGAGCTTTTCTATTAAAAACAAATGTAATGCAAATCCTTTGGGAGGGACCTGGCCTAGACAAAGAAGCATATGAATAATGCTCTACAGTAGGTAGAAACATCCACTATTCTGACTGGCAATCACCAAGATTAATCAGAGGATTTGAAAATTGAGAAATTGAATGTGATTACTTCCTCAGCTATAAATTAGTCCTGTAATTTCACTATTTGAATTATCTTCTGTTCTTATGCATTCTTTCAAAATGAAAGGGAAGTGGGCCAATTTGCTGTCTGAAATGTACTAATGACAGGGCAGAGAGAAAAATATGACTGTCACACATTACTGCCATAAATGTGTTTATTGCAAACTAAAAAGCCAGTATAGCAGCGAATAGAGAATTAGCTAGCAAGTCCAATTTGTACTAAGTGCTTTCAAACAAACAATTCAATAAACACTGTACAACAGCAGTGTTTAATTGAGGGGGAACTTAATGCCACATAATGTAAGTAAATATATATTTCATATTTTTTTTTTTTAAACTGCAAAAGAGGTTTTAAAATAGAGGCCTTCTGTGTAAATGTTTAATCGTCTGCACACAGTGTTGGACTGAGGCACCCAAGGTCCACTAAAATCAAGGGCCTTCCAAAAGAAGCCCTTAAATATTTTATTATAGCTGAGATTAACACTGGTACAGGTATGGGATACCTCATCTGGAGACCTGTTATCGAGAAAGTTCAGTATTATGGATTGTCCATCACCTATAGACTCAAACAGAGTTTTTACCCCTATTTTTCAATACATTTTCACAACGTTTCTTGTGCAGAAAAAAATCACAATAAAATCATAAACAAATCTGACTCCTATGATTTTTTCGTAAAATTGCACAACTAAAATTGTGCACATATTTGTGCACAACTTGCACAAATCTTCCAGTTGTTAATGGGACGTCTGCAATTGACTTTTACATGTTCTCCGCTGGTCTAAGTTGGAGTACTTTTTTCATCGGACTTTAAACGCCATTGCACTTTAATAAATTCTGAAAAAATCTATTTTTTTTCTCCAAAAATTTGGTATTTTCCCCTTTAAAAATGCGACAGAAAAATTTGGAACTTAATAAATACATTGAAACCTCAATTTTAAGTCCCTTGATTTTAAGCTTTTCCACATTTTACATTTTTTAGTTGTGGTCCCACCATTTTAGAATGCATTTCAATGGGTGCATTTCCCTTCTTTTAAGTAATGTTTTCCCCTGATTTTACATCCTGAAGTTCCCAAAATCTGCTTTTTTCCTCTATGAATGTTATTATTTGTGAAACCAGATGTATATTTTGCAATGGTTCTGTCTGTAAATGGTCAATTCCAATTAGTCTGCCCCTTATACAGTCCTGCACCAAATCACTTATTGCTTAAGGCTATGTATGTGACTGACAGAGAGACTTGCAAATGCCTCCCCATAGGTTAACATTAATGCTACAACACTTAACCCTTGTTATTAACACAGTAAATATTGTATCTCAAAGTAAAACTGACTCCTGTGCTTACATCTGTTCAGTACTGGAAGAAAAAGTTACTCTAACACATTTCCCTGTTTTGACATTTTCTCGGATTTTGCATAATTTTTTCCTGGTCCCCTGAAAAACATAAAATGGGGGTCCTAATGTAACCCAGTAAATGTTTATATGATTTTCTATTATATATATACTCTATGAAAATCCAAATTACTGAACGATCCGTCATCCAGAAAACCCAAGGTACCAAGCATTCTGGACAACAGGTCCCACAACTAACAATTTGATGCCATACTTTAGTCTGTGAGAAAGATTTTATACAGTACATGCAAAATCACAGTAACACCAGAAACCAGCTGCCAATGAGGCACATACAGGATTCATTTTGGGCAGCTGTGGTCTCCTTTGCATTGGTTTGTTGCACTTGCGCAGTCATATCCTATGTATGTAAGATATTTGCAGGTTAACAGTTTGAATATAGCAGGGATTACTTGTAAAATTCACATAACTTTAAATGAACCACACCTTAACAAATTCACCATTTATTTTACACAGCTTTTTTTCAGCGAATTACATTTTATACAGCACAATAAATAGGCCCCATGTGTTTCACCTCTTGCACACATCAGCAGGATGTGTGAAAGCAAATATTCAATTGGTTGCTATGGGTTACTATAATTTGGCAAATAGCAAGTGATCTTATTTACAGAATGCAGTGCAAACCTTCCCATTCAGCAAAATGCTATTGTAATTTGCGTCCACATCTTTAGACTGTAAGGGCCTCTTATGTGCAGTGATACAAATATTATATGAATTTTTTGAATACATACAATAAGGGTAATAATGTTACTCACAATGTTCCAATATCACACTTGTATAGGCTAGATGCTATCCACTGACCTTCTGTCTGAATTTTACCCCATGCTTAGTTGTCTATAATAGTGGAAACTAGTTTCCACTATTTGGGGAAAAAAACAATAAAAATGAAACAAAAAAGAAGAATTAAGGAAAAAAGGACATTCAAAAGAAGAAACAAGTAGCAGAGGGAATAGAAGAAGTAGGAAAGAAAATAAGTTTGTTTTTCTTAGTGTGTATATTAGTGTGCAAGTGCATAATTTTTTGTTAGTACTCTATGCTGGAAACAGATTACTTTACAGTATTTGACAGTAAAAATCATCTAGCTAATCAAGAATAAAGTATAAATGGCATATGGCCTTTGCAAAATGAAATATACAAAGAAGATTTAATGAGTACAATGTATGTCCTTTCTAGATACAGTTAATAAAACATGATATAGTGCAGGTGCAGTCTGTATCCATGAAGTTATTTGTGCTGCCTTTGTTATTTGGTTCAGTTATGAGTGAAGCTGCAGTACTATTGTTTGCTCCCTTAGATATTATTTCTGATGTTCTCATCAGCTTCTAAAAGTGGATACCTAGAAACGTATATATATTTATATTTATCTCAAAATTGCACATCAAAATTCAAAATTGCATTATTGACTTCATTGCATATGAACTGATCTACTTCTGGTCTGGACTGGTCTGGATGCTAGAAGTTCTGTGATTTTGTGATTGGTTAGTATTTTAACATTTTACATTTTACAGTCCATCTTTTTCTTATATAATATTGAACAAAGTAATTTAAATCCAAGGGGACACAAATCTAATAATCACCCCTAGTGATTAATAACGCTGAGCACTGACCTTTTGCCACACACTGACCTTTTTAATTGGCTGGGCAGTGCTGCATTTCCTTTGACTTGTTCTGCTAATGTCCCCACCAAGGACTACCTGTAAAATCATGGCCAATTCTTTTCAGTGGATAAATTTCATAACTGCAAAGAACATAATCAAATCATGAGGTTGCAGCTATTTAAATACACCATTTATTTTACACAAAATAATAAACACATTTTCAAATAGACCTCTATTTTGCTATGGAACATTAAGAACACTATGAAAAACCAGGCCTCTACTAGATATAATCATGTATATTCTTGCATTATAATTTATGCCATCTTTCTATTTACTGCATTTGGATTAAACCTTGCAGGATAATGCTTATCCTGTTAATTTTGCAGTCTTTTTTTGTTAGTCAGCTTGTTCAGCATGCCAATAAACACTACCCACATTTGGGCAATTCAAATAATCAATGAGTTAATCATGCATCTATGGGCAACAAGCAGTAAAACAAGACAGTAATTTATAATAATGTGTACAGCAGTAGGTCTGGAAACAGCTGTGGTGTTTAATTAAACCAGCAGTACTAGAAACCATACCATTTTCATTTGATGGCTGATTTTTTCTGTCAGGGGCATATTTTCCTAAGAAGATTTGATCTCTCATTAATGTCCCAAACAATTATAATAAATAATAGATTTTACAATTAAAAGGTATATTTAGATTGCCTAGTTTTACTGAAATTTATGTCGAAAAAAATAAGCTTACACTCATCATCTAAATAAACACAACCTGTACCTAATTAATTTAAATCCATGAAATGTATAACCAGTCATGATTACAACAATTTGCTAAACATTGAAAAACCTTTTATAGGGGGGCGGAGCTAGCCGCGAACAGGAAAATACGCGTCTGCTTGAGCTCCTTGTCAGCTACCGAGATTCAGGAATCCATTGGCACCGGAAAGGAGCAGAGTTGAAACAGCTTGATTATAAATGCAAACCTCTTTCTATATAGGCTCAATTGGAGACCAGTTAAAGTGGAGCTGGACACTACCCGTTTTGAAGCCTTTGAGTCCTACAATGAGTTTTGCCATGTGGTCCTAGGAACATTGCAACAAAGGTGGCCAATAACAGGGAAGCCCTCTAAACCACAGAACATCTGATTCTGGTACTGTGCCTTCTATATAGTATTATATAAAGGATGCTAACTTAATTGATTATGGCACAAAATATTTCAATGCCCTTGATATATTGATATATTGGACCTCTTGTATTTGTGTGCACTAAAAATTAGTGGTGAGCACAAGTTTCCCTAGTTTGTTATTGCTCCAGCTATAAATGCCAAAAGGCGATAATTTAAAACCATAACATCAACCTTACAACAGTTTAATATAAAATATAGATGGGCTTTTCCTTTTCCTCTATTTTATACATCATGGGAAACAATATTCTGCACCAACATTAGAAAAAGTAACATAACTATTATAGCAGCTTTATCTAAAGCAGCAATCAAGTACTTCTCCACCCATCCGGGAAGAAGACTGAATGACAAACTTGGATAACAGCAAAAACAATATAGTTTTCACAGTCATCAATAGTGAAATCTTCTCTCCAAGGGGCAAGTTCATTAACCTGTGTAGTTGCACCTGCGTTGGCTTCACTAGCATTCGCCGTACTTCGCCAGGAGTAGTTTTGCCAGCGCTATGCAAATTCACTAAAATGAGAAGTTGTGCTCAGGGAGGTGAACAGTAGAGAAGTTGCACTACCGTTACTTCATCAGGCAAAGCACATTTACGCTAGCGATGCCTAATTTGCATACAGTGCAAAGTTAAACGTATAATAGAGGTATATGTTCCAACCTCTACATTACACTACACAAGCCTAGGAAACCTTTAATAAATAAAATAAAGTTGCCCTATTGCCCTAAACATGTGCCTGCTGTATAGTTGAGTTGCCATATGTTGGAAATGTAGGGGGGAAGCAGGGTAACCCAAAAAAAAATTACGCTATTTTTCAGACTATCACCCTAAAAAAAGTAAGATGCCAGCTTTTTTTTTTTCAAGTTTTTTTTTTTTTAAACTTATCTATTGTATTGAACTTTGCCAGGTCTGACCTGGCAAAGTAAAGTCTAGCGCAAGAGGTAACGTTCAATAAAATGGGCATCTTAGTGAATTAGTGTAGTTACGTCCCCTCATCAATGCGCAACTTTGCCAGGCTTAAGGGTGTGAAGTTGCGCTAGTCTTTCTACTTCACTGGCAAATTTTTGCCAGGGACACTGTTAGTAAATTGGCGAAGTTGCAAAATGATGTCACGCTGGTGAATTAGGGCTAGCGTTAGACGCTTCGCGCTTTAGTGAATTTGCCCCCAAATCCTCTACAGGAGTAATAATGTAACTAATAATGAAATGTAAATGGCAATTTTGTGCTAAATGCTACAAATTAAGAATAATAGAGAGCTGACCTGCTGCTCCACTCATAGCAGGATTATAACATGGTACGTCACATAATTGTGATATCTTAAACAAAAGCAATTTATTTTATACTGTATAAGTGTTTGTTTATATTTTTCAGTAAAAATTTAAGTTGTTTACAAATAGGTTCACCCTGATTGCAAAAAGGTTCTACTCCTAAAAATGAGTAACCTACTGTATGTATGTACCATAGACTCAAACACCTCTTTCTTATCTCCCTATTTTCCACTATACTATTTGGCATCGGCCCTAGCAAGAAAAATTGTGTGGCAGTTTGTTTACGCAAAGGTACAGTATATAATTCTTCAGGTATACAAAAACTTCAGAACGTAAAAAGAGATCCAAATGGCAGATATATATTTATAGTTGGCGAAATTCAGGATAAAGCAATTACCCTTCTCAACTATTATGCACCAAACACAGACCAGGAACAATTGTTTGAAATATTAGAAAAGGTATTACAAACAAACTTGACAGGACCATTGATAATGGTGCGAAACTCAAACATTTGTCTAAATGCTGTTCTTGATAAAACCTACAAAGATATTTCTTCTCTGTGTGCAGAAACAATGGAAGTCAAGCAGGTATGAACAATATTACAGTCTTTGTCGGTGTAAGGGTGCCTATTAATCCCTGCCGGAATGGGCGCACGCGTGCGTGCGTCTTGATGCCATCACGCCGGCGTCCGTTTGGCGCCAATTGGGGCCTATTTAAGGAAGCTATGGATGCTGGACTGGTGCCCGATTATGGGTCAAGTTTCCTTGCTCCTGGGTGTGTTTCTCTACTTCTTCAATTGATTCCTGTGTATGACCTTGCCTGAACTTCGGACTTCTGAACCTTTGCTGCCTGGACTGATTATTTGCTTGGACTTTGGTTACTCTCACTCTTGCCCCTTTATTACCACGAACTTTCCTCGGATTGGAGTTCCCTCCTTGGTCCTCACTATTTCGGAGCCTTCGGGCCTTACAGGATCTTGGCAAACTGTCAATCTTTATAATCTATATTATTATTAATATAATATATGCTTAATACCTCATGGACTCCAGCATTGATATTATCCTTAAATATTCATAAGGCTTTTGATACAGTCACCTGGGACTATTTATATTACTATTTTGAAGATATGGAATTTTGGAGAAAAATTGGGACATTTTGCATCTACATTCGCTACTATTGTTTTGATTGAACCTCTAGCTGCAATGATCAGACAGGAACCACATATTACTGGGATATCAATATATCAATATGTTGTTTGCAGATGATATGTTAACGATTATAACCAAACCATTATCATCTTTACTGCAATTATTCAATAATCTCTGTTACTTTGGAACTATTTTGGGGTTAAAATGAACCCCCACAAAATCTGAAGCCCTAGCTTTAGGAATAACTCAGGTACATAAAAGTTAACCCAACTTAATTTTGATTTGGAATGGAAAGATAAATATCTTCATCATTTAGGGGTAAATATAACTCCAAACCTGAAAAAAATATATCAAGCAAACTATCCCTGACTTGAAAAAATGCTTTTGAAGTTACAATTCAATAAAAATGGTGCTCTTGCCCAAAATGTTATATTTTTCAGGTACTATTAATAGAGATCCCAAAGCTAACTATTTTGAAAAGGAAATTTACATATTTATGTTAAGCATTGGGAAAGGGAATTTAATAAAACTATAGATGGAACATCATGGCAACAGATTTGGGAAAATACAGCCAAGAGCTTTATTTAACATTCTAGCACAAGAAACCATGTATAAGGTTGTAAGCTGATGGTACAGTGTATATGGTTCCCATTAAATTACATAAATATTATCCTTACTGTAGCCCACTTTGTTTTAGAAATTGTGGCGAGGAAGGATCAATGCTGTATATTTGGTGGCAATGTAGAGTGCAGTAAGATTTTGATCCAGAGTGTTCATATTCACTCATAATCACAGGAATCAAACTTCAAAAAGATCTCTCTGAGGTACTACTCAATAAAACGATCCCAGTACAGAAACAGTCAATGCAGATTGATGCAATTTATCTTTATAGCAGCAAAACAAACTATAGCTACTGTACCTCTTGGATCAAACCAGTGGATATATGATATTGTATTTTAAGTTTAATTTGTCACAGCAGTGATAAGACCTTGCCAGAGTACTGCACAGGACATTTTAGAAGAGGGAGAAAGGGGGTTCTCTCCTGTGACTGCATGGTGGGTTGATGCTACTATTTCTTGTGCTAGGTGACAGCCTGCTTGGGTTTCCTATTATTGAGACATTGCAGATGCAGGGCTGCTGAACTTCTCTCATGGTGGAAGATGCAGCTGCTGCTGCTTACCTTCTGACTGTCCCATTTTCTGTGGGACAGTCCTGATTTTTACAGATCGACCCTCAGTCCTGGATTCTTATTAAATGCCAGAAAAAGAAACACATTTTCTGAAACCTAATTAAAATGCTTTTTGGCAGAAAACCCATCTAAAGCACCTGCTTAATTACATTGGTAACAATTTAACATAAGAAAAAGTACTGTTGTAACTATTTAAAATAAGCAGGTGTAAGGACCAGCTGGAAATCAAACTTGGGTGTTTGCATTTCTGAAACTCTACACTTACCATCTGAGCCACTGGGTGCACTTAAGGTAAGCCCTGACTAGCACTCCTTACACACTCCTTGTATTTATTCTGTGCACTTTCTTTCCTAGTTTCAGTTTTTAGTTTCAGTGTGGATCATCAGGCAATTAAGACCCTTTAAGTCTGTCCCTGGCAATTGGTCCTTGCTTGATCATTGAAGCCTTATAGCCTGATCCTGCCTGACCCATATCCTTGTTCCTCCGTCCCAGTTTCCCTTGCCAAGTTTCTATTGGATCTCCTGATATTTGACCTTGGCTTGTTTATGGATTCTCCTTGCCAGCTACCTGCCCTCTGACCTTAGCCTGTTATATAGACTTGTCATTGTATTCAGCCTGCCCCCGACCTTGGCCTGTTATACGGACTTGTCATTGCTGCTGCCTTAGAAGTTACATAATCTTATATCTTGCTTTCATCTGTTATATTGCTATAATCTTCATCAGTATTCAATCATTATTATCCATTACATCATGTTTCCCTCCTCAAATACCCGTTTCACCCTTGTTATGCAGCACCTAGACCTCTTGGGCAATTCACCTTCATTAACAAAACTGTTATAACACATAAAACATGGCCATAAGACCACCCAAAAACCAGCAAAAATGTGTCCAAACTTTTATAAACTGGCAAATTGTGTAAAATTATATGGTGATTAGGGAGTGTGGCCATACAATGGGTGTGGTAAAAATGCTGCTGCACTTCGAGTTACAGATCAGAGTTTGAAGCCATCCTCTCCCCAGAGGCAGCCTAACACTCAGTGGTGGATATGATGATGTAGTGCTGATCTGAAATGGCATCTATGGAAGTGAAACTCAAGTATTCACTGAGGAATGGCAGCGCATAGTAGCAATCTCTTATAGACTGGCAAGTTCCTATTTATTTGATAAAATATAAAAAAAACTGATGTGTAGTGATGGGCGAATTTATTCGACAGGAGCCGCTGGCGAATAAATTCGCGACACGAAAGCGAAAATTCTCTAAAAAAACGAGACGCGCATCAAAAACAACGTCAAAAATGACACAAACGTTTTTTCGGCGAAGCGAAACGGGGTAGATTCGCCCATCACTACTGTTGTGCCCATTTTACCCCATTTCTGGCTCCAGGTGTTTAATTAAGGTGTCTAACTATGGGATTCAGTCGAATGGATCACAGTGAAGGGTAAATTGAGGAGTCCCCTTGCCAATAACATTCTTTAAATTTCATTAAGAAAACATTTTACATACTTACTTATTAACATAATTCAAATGCAAATTTGGAACCAAACACACATTTTCTTACCATTTTCTAGCTGCATGGTGTGTCTCCATATGGGCTGCACACCAATTAGAAACAGGCACCGTCCATGGATTACTTTTTCCAGAAATATAGCAACTTGAAATTAAAAAAATTAAGTAGGAATACCTTGGTAGAAAAAAATATTAAAAAGGTGTTGCACTGAGAAAATATACAGTGGGCCCTGTGTTTTTTTTATAGTTATAAAGCTGGACATGATTGGTACATTTAATGTGCAGGCATAATTGAAATTTTTTATTTGCAAATTAACATTAATAAAAGGGACTCTCCTGTGCTTTCCAAAAAGCAAGTGAGGAAAAGAGTACCAATGTTCCTAACATTGCTTCTAGAACAGTTATGGGATCCGTTATCCAGAAACTTGTTATACAGAAAGCTTACAATTACAGAAGAAAGGCCATTTTCCATAGACTCAATTTTATCCAAAAAAATCCAAATTTCCAAAAATGATTGCCTTTATATATTGCCATATATAACCAATCCTAATTGGACAAAAAACAACCCCATTGAGTTTTATTAGCCTTGTTATTATATTGTCATAATGTCAATATTTAACTTATTTAACTTTAGTTAGGTCTCATTAATAAATATATATTTAAGAAAAATAATTATTTGGCCAGATTTGTAGGACATCTGCAATTTGTTCTCACTCATAATACGCCCAAAATAAACTAAAACAGGCAGATAGTTTCATTAAAAGCTTTTGGTTATTAAAATGTCAACTTACTCCACATTACAAAGAATAATGAATTTTAATGTAATCAGTAGGAATAGGGTAGTGGCGATGTAGCCACTTGATCAAACACTTATGCTATGACACTAATTGCATTATTTGTGCTAATAAGAAGCATCATTGAAATTATCATTGTGTCGATTCATATACTTTTGAACAGATTAATGGAACATATTCTGCAATTTTGAATGCACATTCAGTTTTGCTATACATTGTCCAAGATCAGTGTTTTCTTAAGGATTCTAGGCTTTTGTGCAACTCTTTTCTTTCATTTAGTCTCAGATTTATTAAATTGTCACACTTTTAGTTTTGAACTTATATCATACAGGCTTATTGTCTTGTGATACCGCTGGGTCAGTGTATGTGCAACATGAGTTTAAACTTTCCCAAGACATTTCACTTATTTTAAAACCTGATAATATATAGCTTCATTTAAATGGATTATTATTATATATTGTTTGCATTATAATATTGAAGTGACACAGTGTCCTATGGTACATCATTAATAAACAAATTGATTAATTGATGTACTACTTAAGTCCAATATGGCCTTTTTTATTGACCATTATAGATTTCATGACTCCATGACATACTGTATATTATTTTCTGTTTAAGATCTACATGTCATGGATCTGTTGATATTGCAACAAGTTTTATAAAACAGTTATCAAGAAGGTTGAACTTGATGGATGTGTCTTTTTTTTTTTTTTTTTAA
>CM044444.1:37982838-38013610 GCA_024363595.1 Xenopus borealis | reverse complement strand
GGCCAAAGCACGTAGTGGCTACGTGCTTGGCGCCCTGAACTTTTCACTGCCAGCACGTAGCAGTGAAAGGGTTAAAGGAATTGTTCAGTATAAAAGTAAAAACTGTGTAAATAGATAGGCTGTGCAAAATAAAACATGTTTTCAATATAGTTAGGCAAAAATGTAATTTATAAAGACTGGAGTGACGGCAAGTCTAACATAACAGAACAGAAAAGTACTTCTTGCTTTTCAGCTCTCTTTTGTTTACATTGACTAGTTACCCTTGTTACCAGGCAGTAACCAATCAGTGAATTGAGGGAGAGCCACATGGGTCATAACTGTTGCTTTTGAATCTGAGCTGAATGCTGAGGATCAATAGCAAACTCGCTGAACAGTTATGTCCCACGTGGCCCCCCTTCAAGTTGCTGACTTCACTCAGATTTAGAGTGCTGAAAAGCAGGATGTTGTGTTGTATTCTGTTATGTTACACATCCAGCCACTCCAGCCTTTATACATTACATTTTTGGCTAACTAACTATATTAGAAACATTTTTTATTTTGCACAGCCCTGTTTTTATTTTTACCCTGAACTGTTCCTTTAAATGTAAATGGAGTCCCATGTAGATCAACTTGCATCAGCTGAAATTTCATACTAATTGAAGGTCCACAACATACTGTTATTTCTAATAAAATTGTTGTGCTTTGTATCTAGCTATACCATGTCTAGCTACTACTTTAGGCTAAGGGTACATGGAGCTGTAGACTGAGAGAAGTGGTTCTGCTCTGTAGCAATGGGTGAATCTCAAATTTCAATCATTATTACTGCTCCATTCATAGTTACTGTAGATAGTTATATAACTTCAGCCCCTCCAAATGAAAACCCAGCATCCATACACACACACCCCTCCATACTTTCACATAAGTTATATGTACCCATATCTATACTAACTATAGAGTTTAGTATCATAATAGCCTTTGAAATTATGTCTGCCCTAGAAATCATTGAAGCCATTCTTAAAGGGGGGGGGGGGGTCACCTAAAGATTATGTTCCCCTAAGCAAGCTAAGCTCATTTTCATACAAATTCTGCCTCTATTTAGCTAAATGTACCATTCAGAACTCACCATTACAGCTGAAATTTTCTGTGGGAGGAGCATTCTTCTTGTATGCAGAACTGGTTACACAGAGCGTCCTGACATCATAGATCTTCTTCCAATCCATGAGAATTAGTGGCAGAAGACATATACCTGTCTGGATTGTTCTGAAATATGCTGAGTAAAATGCTTTGACTCCCTCACCCTTCGTCCCTCCAGCCTTCCTCCCCAGCATTTGTGGCAGAAGATCATTCCATACAGTAACATTTATATGAGACCACTCACTAAGACAAATTGTGCACTCCTTGCTGACTCCTCCCACTCTCCCTCAAAGCAGAACAATACACATCAAGAAAAGTTAGCAGCTTTCATATAACTCAATGTACAATATCACTGTTGAAGTGAAGTGGTATGTTGACATGTAGCGAACCTGTTAATCTTTGATCGGGAAAAGTGTGTTACTTCCTGACAAGTTAACCAACCAATCAGAGGAGAGCATGAATAAGATGTGGACAAGGGCAGTAGATTTTGATGCCCTACTGCCAGTACTAAGCGTCATGCTGAGATTTAACAAGCTGATACAGTCCTGTGCAAAAAGGAGTCGGCGACACCCTCCCCTGATTCCTCTACAAACACTTGCCCTAAAATATAAGGCTAATTTCACAGGAAATTTTTTTAAAAATGGTAGAGATTTTCTTAATAACATACATTACATATTTAGTAGCCAGAGAATGACACTGCCCAGAATTAGACAATTTGTTATCTATAAAAACCCATAAATCCTTCTCAATTAAGGAAACTCCCAACACACTTTAGTGTATAGCTTGCATTTATATTTATGCCAAAGTGCATAACTTTGCATTTATCAACATTGAACATGCATGTATTAGCATGCTGCAGAGTGCAGACCGGCCATAAGATATTTCCTTTTGCATATGTGTGCTTTACATCAACTGCATGTGAGGCAGGCCCAGACTGACCATTTGTGGGTTAGGGCAAATGCCAGAGGGGCTGCTATAAGGTCCCATAGAAAGTCAGTGTTTAGTGGGCTGGTGGGGCTGTTTGGGCCTTTATGTGGGCTGATGGGCCTCTTGTGTACCTGAAACGCCAGGGCCTATTTTAATTCTCAGTCCCGTCCTGATGTGAGGGCATGTAGGGCATGGGGTTCCACAGAAAAATTTCCAGGGGAGGGCAAGGAAGAAAACATATTAAAATATTACTTGTACCCATCTTTTGGTTTTCACACAAACCTAACAACAGCTTTTCTATAAATATATAAAGTAGTAACTGTTGCACATGTACAGCTTAGCTATTCTACTGATGACATAAACTCCTTGTTCACCAGGACGTTACTTGGTATTTTCTTCTTTCTTAGCACAATTACTAGCTGGAAGATTGTAGAATGTTATTTCCTCTAGAGTTCTAGTTAAAGCTGCATGCATATTGTACATTGAAGCCTCTATTTTTACATAACCTAATTTTAACTTTTTATGTATGTTATACCATTTTTGTGGTACCACCAATATATATAATGCATAATATATACTTCAATTTACACCATTTGTATGGTCTCCTGAAAAATGTAAAATGGGGGCTTCTACTGTACATAAAGTAGAGTAGAATACATAACAACAGTAGGAAGAGGTTGTGCACAACAAAATGTTACTAGCATAGAATCTTTAAACATGTCTATTTTAATCTAGGGGAAATCTGCTTTCTTCCCAAAGTGGCAGAAGAGTTAAAAGATAAAAGTCATCTAAAACAAACAATGAACTTGATACAGGACAGTTCAACCAAGGCCTCTCTATCAGTCAAATGCACAACCTAAACCAATAAGTGATTGGTGCAGGACTGTATGTGAGGCTGGACTGAGGAATTGACTATTTACAGGCAGAACCATGGCAAAATATACATCTAGCTAGTATAATAAACCTCTTTATTTCACTAATATAAACATTCACGGGGGACAAATAGCAATTTTTGTTAACATCAGGACAAAATGTGTATGTAAAATCCAGGAAAACATGACTTAAAATCAGGGAAAAGCACTCCTTGAAATGTATTATAAATTGGTGGGACCACAAATAAAAACTGTAAAATGTGGGAAAGTTTTAAATCAGGGTACTTAAAATGTATATATCACTTTAGCTATTTCTGTCTATAAAAATATATTGATTGAGGCAGAGGGTTATTAGCATCAGTGAGGGTAACTCAGCAGAATGAGAAAGGAAAGGGTAAAAGAGTACAGTGCAATAGAGTGAGGCCATAGATAGGTGGGGATTCAATTGAGCAGCGGACAAGAAAACAAAAAAGAGATTACAACAACATTGCAGTACTATCAGGACTGCTGGAAAAGTAAATAAAAATGATCAAACAATGACAACTGTAGCACACCACTTCAAGATATTCCATTATATGGATCCTTCAAAACTAAAATTCTGGGCACTGGAAAAAATAAATTTAGGAATTCGAAAGGGAAATTTAGAGCAAGCTCTCCTAAGATGGGAGTTATTGGATCTTCAAGTTGGATACCATCTCCCCCAAGGGAATCAATGAGAACAATTTGTATACAGCCTTTATTTAAAATAATATGAGAAAAATATAGGATAATGTTAGATCCTGGAACAAATCATTATCCCTAACTATGGGCTGACGTGAAGATAATCAGCGATACAGCACCTTTTTTTTATTCATTCTTGATAATTCATTGAAATTGTTATATGTACTGTATCTAATTCTAATTTATTTAACAAATGTCAAATTACATTTTGCATTATTTAAATTATTTTAATTAATTGATAACTATTAAAAATAGTTTTTAACGGAAAATAGTAATTTAATCAATATTTTAATTAATTTAAATAATAACAAATATTTGATTTAGGTAATTAATATGATGCAATTTATAAGCATGAAATCATATGAGTATAGATTTCAATTGATCTACAGCAGAAAACAATGGCTGGCTTATAGTGAGCAATATTCAATTAATAATATATCAATTCCTACTATTAACTGCTCTAGATCAGTGCAGTGGTTGTTAAAAGTTGGCGCGCATGTCAGAATGTCATGTAAATGGAACACATGACGTTCCCCCGAGTTCATGCTAGAAGTTGGTACAGTATGTATGGTGTAGTGTTAAATTAATGGAACGCATGACGCTCCCTAAGCTCGCGCTATCTCCAAATGTGGAACATAAGTGGAATCCGGCAAGACTAGAAGGATGACTTAGGAGGCCGAATTGATTTAAACCACAATCCACAACACAGCCACCATTTGCCTTTGAGAAGGCAACTTGCGAAACGCGTGTTGGCGTTATACTGCTGTAAATATCGCTCATGTTTTTAGCTTAAAACCTTTTTTAATCCTCCAAAATTGGAACTGGTCAGGGAGGGTGGGTAATTGGTCTAGTCCTACAAATGGTTTCAGTTCAAATTCTTCTTCTACCTCTGATTGCAATCCCGCACTGGGAATCTCATGGGACCAGTGATTTGTGGTTTTTTAAGGTAAATTAGCCTCTTTTAACATCTAGCACAAGTTAAAATCCAAGACTACATCTTTGTGGTGTCCCAGAAATAGAAATATATAGGCAGGGATTAGTGGGACAACTCCACCTCATCTTCTTTTCCAATGTCCTACTCTTTTCCTGAACTGAAACCCAACCATACTTGTAGTCTTATTGAAATTTGGAATAATTTCCTTAATTTCACATAAGATCCAACAATAAATGTACACAGGTTAATTTATAGTCACTGTAACTCACACACAGGGTTTGTCAGACTGTCTTAAAACACCGCTGTAAGGACACACATTAACACTTATAGTTAATTTTACATAGGGACATAGATACACACAAAGACACACACATACACTGGCATTGACACAAACATATACGCTGGCATTCACATTCTAAGCTTAACATAACATATTCATACTCACCTGCCCTGGGAAAGAAGCTGGTTCATCAGGAGGAATATGCTCTAATGTGATTCTAACAGTATTCCTCACACTGGAGGAGCAGGAAGCATCTCACATAGGGAAGGGGTGGAGCTAAACCAGGCTACTGCTCTGAGCAGTAGAATAAGTATGGTCCATTATTTGAAGGGGTGTGACCATAAGATTTAAGCCTTTTAAGTCTTGTAAGCTTATTGCAGGTTCTTAACGCTAATTTTAAGAAATGTTTTATATTAAAAAAGTATATACATACAGTATGGCAAGTGAAAATCCTTCATTATGAAGTACAAGTCCACAGAGGGGCAAAGGGGTGGCCTCTGGTCCAATGATCCATTTTATGGAAAAAACAGATTTCCTGCTAAGTGGTCTATAATGCTCTCTAATGAACCTATGTACACGATTAATCATGTCCCCTTGCAAGTGTCTTTTCTCCAGAGAAAACAACCACAACCTTGACAATCTACCATCATAATTTAAATCGTCCAACCCCTTAACAAGTTTAGTGCAAGCTAGAACATATATTTATTATGTAGAATGATTTACCATTCCCAAGCCATAGAATCTCTCTCTGTAGTGATGTGTGACGCGTAAAAAACGTGCCGCGACTCGTTTCGCCACTTTGCAAATTTCACTGGAAATTCACGAATTTTTCGGCGAATCGAAACTGGGTAGTTTCACCCATCACTATCTCTCTGTTTACTTAAATTAGCAGCTGCTATTTCAATTCTGAGTCCTGCCTGTGTCTCTCACTGCTGCTCCACTCTCAGCTCAGTACAGGATGGAGAAGCGAGGAAGGGAGGAAGAAGGGTGGGAGAGGATGAAGTTGTGCAGGTTTTTTGCAGGTGGAGGGTTTGAGAAGGAAATCTGATACTAAAAATTCAATATTGCAGGAGGAAAGGAATGCTATTACTCATTTTTAGAGGACGACTCAGAGCAGCACCACTGTAAGTGTTTATGGGTGTATTTCCATAGACCTTTCTGATAAAGTTTATTAGTTTTACTTTCAATATGTTTATTGTTTTTATAAACATACAGTACAATACAGTAAATAGCTTGCCTCCATGAGGCCAATGTATGGCATATAAAGTTTACAGTTTGACATTGTAAAAGAATAAAACCCAAAAAGAAAAGACAAAATAAAACAAAATTACAAACAAACATAGCACCAATGTGGCTGTAGTTCATGAACGTATTACTTAAGAAATTGGCAATGTTAAGTTACAGCTCAGTGAACTATACCTTTGCTTTGAGTATAGATCTCCTTGTAGCGAGGGTTTTAGAACAGGTCTATATACAAACGTCAAAGGGGAATCTCAGAGTAGGTCATATAGACAGCAGCTGTCTGGCATTGGGGTCATAATGCATATAGTCTAACCATGGTTGCCAGGTTTTTAAAAATTTAGCAAGGACTTCCAGGCCTTAGTTATGGATTTCTTTGCTGCCAAGAAAATTATAGTAACACATTTATATTGTATTTTTGTAAAACCAAGGCATTTGCCATTCAGCAAGGCTACCAGGTGCTCCCTTTTGACATTAATTTGAAACACAGAGAAAATAACATTATGTACTCTTACCCAGAATCAGACCTCCTTAGGGCATGTCCACCAGATGTTTAGTAGAAGTTACCTGAGTTTTGTGGATCAATAGCAAGAGGCGCTGTATGCCTTCACTTGCTTGCCATCCAGGTATCAAACCGACCTGATCTTTATGAATCCACTGAGACAGATAAAGCCTTGTAGCTAAGATAGTAGATAAGATCTTAATTTCACTGTTTGGGGATAGTTATAATTTTTGCCCACAGAGATATGTTTGAGAATTGGGCACCCTGCTGAAGTGAGTTAAATACGGGACTAATATTTTGGCAAATTTTTTATAATAAATGACGGAAAACCCATCTGGGCCCAGCTCTTTGCCAGATTTCAACTTAATAGCTGAAGTGATGTCTTCAATAGTGATGTCAGCTTCTATGTTCTCAAGTTGGAGTAAAAGAAAACGTTTATATTGTGCTGGTGTGGGCTCTGTTATTTCAGTGTACTGGACTGTACATCAATTTATAAAAATCAGAAAACTCCTGTTCTATTTTTGCAGGATTGTTTGTTAGTCCTCCTTTTTTTTGTTCAGGGGATGGACTACTGTAGTACAGGGTTATTTTTTAGTTTTTTTGCGTTTCTGTAGAATTTTTGTTGAGACCTCCTTTTCATCTTAATAAGTGAGTGCTAAGTCTAGGTCCATATGAATACATTTTTTATCTTGTTTGAAGTCTATCCCAGGATTGTCTCACTGCTGCTCCATTTCTTTGTTCAGTCTCTGAGTCAAGGTCTCTATTAACTAATTGCATTGTTTTTTACGTTGGGAGTCCAACTGAATGAACATAACTGACATGTGGGCCTCCCAGAGTGTAAGGATACAGTAAGGATAAAGTGATACTGATACTCTGAATTTTACCAACCTGGCTGTCCCATCTCAGCCTGTTAGTTACAGTTTCTAATGCTAACAGACTCCTGCTGCATAAATATGGCAGCCCCCTCATACAGAAACATGGGACAACAGACAAGTTATGTAAAAGCATCATGCAAATACTTTATGGCAAAGTAGCTTTCAAATCCAATATTATAATGGACATTTAAAAGGTAATCGGGGAGTGATCTGACCCAGAAACATTAATATTATTCGCTGCTCGTACTTGGGGTATATGTTCCTGCAAAACAAAAATATGATCTATACACATGTATACCTTGTGTGGATAGGAGTAGTGGATTGATTGTCGTTCAATCAATCATCTAATCAATCATCTAAACTGGCAAATTGAGTATATATTTTAGATTTCAGAAGTGGAGGTAGGGGTGGTTTTCTATCCCATCCAGCATCTAATATCAGGTTGAATTACCACAAATTATCAGGCCCCCTTCCCTGTCTGCATGATTCTGTTGTCATCTGAGCCAAGAACAACAAGGGGTTTTAGTTTGGAGCATAATACGTTACTGTTGTATACAGAGAATCATGTAATAATATTTTTAGTTGTACCTTCCGAGTCTGCCACTGTGTTTTCCACTGTGACTGGTAGCCCTACTCTAAATAGAATGGCAACCCCCTCAGTTTACTTAGGCCCATTGGCCACATACCATATAGGGTATCTATGATGAAAATATCTGGGAAAGGAAGTGGTGGAAAAGTGTGTCTCTAGTAGACAGACAATATCTGTTGCTAGAGAGTTATAAAAAGAAAAAGCTTTCGACCATTTGGTAGGAGAGTTGAACCCATGCATTATGAGATACAATAGTTACTGCCATTTTGGGTTCATTTTTTCTCTATACCATTCGTTATTATGGTTCCCATATGTGTCAAACACTTGCTGCCCCCTGAACTGGGTAGAGCTCCAGTCTATCACTGTACAATGGTGCTGTTTGTCAGGACTGCCGGGAATGCCCTGCAACACATCTTACCTTCCCGGGGGCCACGGCGGATCCAAGATCGCAGCACCGATGCACTGCACGTGGGTGCTGCGCTCCCAGTGTAGTGACACCAGCATGATGATTTTATTTGTACCATCAACTTGTACTTTGACCGATGGGCTTCCTCCTTGGTCCAGAATACTCCCGCTGGGAGCCGATAGGCCCCCTGACATTATAATTGGGCCATGGACCCCTCTGAGGAAACTACGCCAGTTGTGAGAAGAGCCCTCCAGGGGCTGGTGTCCTGTATGGAAGTGTATGAGACTCAGCAAGTCCCCATTGGGCAAGTACTTGATACGCTTATTTCTTGCTCAAGATTCCCTTCCTGGGGTATGTTATTTCTTCCAAGGGTTTCAAGATGGATCCCGCCAAAGTCTCAGTAATACAAAAGTGGCCTCTCCCCTTAAGTACCAAAGAAATACAAAGGTTCATTGGATTAGCAAATTACTACCACCAATTCATTAAAGGTTTCTCCTCTTGTATTGCACCAATCCTTGCTCTCATTCAAAAGAGAGGTAAACCCAGTTCCTGGCCATCTCGTGCTCTGGAAACTTTCCAAACATTCAAAGACGCTTTCTCTTCAGCCTTGGTTCTCCATCATCCAGATTCTCAACTTCCCTTCTTCATTGAAGTAGATGCTTCCAAGGTCAGAACTGGTTCCATTCTTTCTCAAAGACATTCTCCCGATGGTAAGTTACACTCCCCAGCAGAGCAAAACTATGATGTGGGGAACCGCAAACTCCCGGCTGTGAAATTAGCTCTTAAAGAATGGTGTGACCTTTTACAGAGAGCTTCTAACCCAATCACTATCTATACTGACCATAAGTACTTAGTATTTATTCAAACTCTTAAAAGACTGAATCCCCAACAGGCAGGGTAGGCTCTCTTTTTTTTATTTCTCGCTTCAAATTCATCTTGACCTACCATCCTGGCTCGAAGAATCGTAAAGCAGATGCCCTATCCCGCAGTTTCACTCCAGAGGACTGTCTCCCTGAAAGACAAGATCCTATTATTCCCCCCACCAGGTTTATTGCTTCTCTTTTTCCTCAGTTTGCCAAACAAATCGTGTCCAGTCAGTCTTCCGCACCTACTGAATCACCCATTGGGATGGCATTCATTCCTTCAGAGCTTCGACTGCCCATCTTGCAACAGACTCATTGTTCTAAGCAGGCTGGACATCCTGGTCCAGAAAATACTCTAGAGCTTCTGCGATGCTTAGTTTGGTGGCCGAAAATCCATAAAGATGTCAAAGACTTTGTCGCTGCTTGTACTGTTTGTGCTACTTCCAAGGCTAGCCACTCCCATCCCAGTGGTCTGTTACAGCCTCTGCCATTCCCTCTCATCCATGGACTCACCTAGCAATGGACTTTATCATAGAGCTAACACAGTGATTTGGGTAGTTAATGACCGTTTCAGCAAGATGGCACACTTTATTTTTCTGTGAAAGCTTCCCTCAGTGGTAGAACTATCCTAACTCTTTATCCCTTTATTTTTTGGTTGCATGATTTCCCGGCAGAGATGGTCTCTGACAGAGGATCTCAATTCACAGCTAAGTTCTGGCATTCCTAATGTAAAGACTTGATTATTACTTTTCAGTTCCCTTCTGCATACCATCCCCAAACCAAATGTGGCAGTGTAGCGGGTGAATCAAGCATTAGAGCAATTCCTGAGGAATCATATTTGGTGATGATCTCCTCCCATGGGAGGAATTTGCTCATAATAATGTATGCCATGCTTCCACTGGAAGGTCTCTGTTCATGACTGTATGCGGACAACATCTTTAAGCCTACCAACAGGACTTTGTCTTGTCAGACATCCCTGCCACAGATAATCATGCAGCCCATATGTCTGCTATTTGGGCTGTGACTAAAGTGAATTTGGAGAAGAGCACTCTGGTGCATAAAACTTTGCTGATCACAGACAGAAATCCCCTCCTCCATACAAAATAGGTGACAAGGTGTGGTTGTCCACTAGGAACATTCACTTAAAGATTCCTTCCCCCATGTTGGGTCATAAATTTATAAGTCCATTCTCCATTGTGGAGATTGTTAATCCTGTGGCTGTCAGACCCTAGCTTCCCCCTGAGATGTGAATTCCCAACGTGTTCCACATATCCCTGATGAAACCGGCAATCACTCATCACTTTTCTTCTGAACAATCTCCTCCTGCTTCTTTCTCCATGGATGGCCAACAGGAATACAAAGTGGAAAAGATCCTAGACTCAAGAATCTCCAGAGGGTCTCTACAATTCTTAATTCAATGGAAGGGTTTCGGTCCCAAACAATGTTAATGGGAAAAGCACCCTGATGTGCATGTTCCTCGCTTGGTGAAGGTATTCTACAATCAGTTTCCCCAGAAGCCAAGGCTTGGTGGTCCAGTGGCCCTCTGTGGGGGAGGGGGTAACACAAGAAAGTCAAAACAACCACAAGGTCAATTAAATGCATCCTGGCATCAAATTGTTACCAGCAGATCTCACCATCACCCATCTGCAAAGTTACTCAAGTAGAAAGGCTTCTTGAGATTTATAACGTCAATCATATGTCTCTAGTTAGTTGATGTCCGTCATGATGGTGCCACTCATTGCCAGATAGGCAGCTTTTTTAGTTGATGTGCCTGGTGAGGTTGTGGAAGGATGTTCCGTCCGATTTAATTTCAACACAATAGTAAGGCCTTCCTGTGGAGAATCCATGCTGTATGTTTTATTGTTGTAAATAAAAACCAGTCGAAAAGAAAAAGCCCATTGATAACTTATTTTGTTCTGCTGTAGAAGTTTGGTGATAGGTTGCATCATTTGTTGTTTCTGCAAAGTTGTATGAGTGATGTCTAGATATAGTTTGTATGCTTGACCACAGAATTCTAGAGATCTTTGATCCCTTGCAGCCCTCAATATCTTGCATTTAATGATAAAGGAACTTTATTATTATTTCCCAGGGTGGATCTCCAATCTCTTGGTGTTAACATTTGGAAGCAGGTTTTTGAATAGCTTGATTAAGTCAATGTGCAGGTCCATTATCATTTAGGATAGGCCTCTCACCCTGACATTGTTAGATTGCGACAATGTAGTGACATTGTCACTGTCTTCAATCACAAGAATAGCTTCCTTTAGTTGTTGCTGCAATTTTAGTATCTCCGTTTCATGTGCATCCAACACGGTGACCATATGACTATATCATTCATTCTACAAGGTCAGTGCATGCCCCTAAATCTTGGAATTGTCTGATGAGATCATCCGTAATTCGCTTGGCTGTTGTGACCAATTCAAACTGTTGAAGCCATAGTAGAAGGTGTAGGCATCACTGGGCGTGGCTGATTAAGGTAGTGGCAAGTGAGGGAGCCTGATGTCATGAAGTTTGCCTTTTGTGGGTGTTCGCCATCTCTGTTGATGTGCCATCTAGCTTGGACTGGCTTGGAGTTATTGAAAGTTGGTAATATGCTGCTATTTCCTGTAGGTTTCATCGGATGATGCAGAGCAACGTCAACATTTGGCCATCTTGGTTGTTTCCACCCCGCCTCCCCCCAAGCTTCTTAGTTTTAATCTTACCTTCTCCTTCCCCTGAGGTCCGAGGGTGTTGGTGTGCAAAGTAAATTGGTTAGCATTTTGTTACTTTAAGGGTTTCTAGAGATTTACAGGCTTCCATGTTGTAACAAAGTTTACATAATTACTGATATTTTTAATTCTAAATAGCCTGAATGCTGAATATGCACTTCACACAGGCATTTAGAAGCGAGACAGGTTTTAGCAGATTTTTTCATTCAAGTTTTTAGGATTTTTTCACATAAATAAAATGCTCTCTCATATTTTAATAAATTGGCCCCGATATGGTGTAATCAGATGAAATAAAACTTCCTGACTGGAACTTTTATTAATGAAAAAAGTTACTTTATTTTTACCTAAGTAATCAATGCTGCTCAATAGCAGTGCTGAGCCTGTCTCCTTTCTCAGTTCTTGCTCCCAAATGTTAATTGGATGCAGAGTGAAGGGATTTGGAAAATTATTTCATGTGTGAAGTAAAATATTATAATAGCATTAGAAAATAAATATTAAAATCCTTAGGGGCACGATTTCTTAAAAACTGTGTTATTTGGAACAATGTGAATGTGACTATACTGTTGCTGTATACTTTTTTCTTTAAAAAGATAATGCTCAAGGAAAAAAGTTACATGAGTTTACTCTCAATTTATTTCCCAAAAGTGATTTTTTTTTCCCTCAGAATTTCATAAATTGGCCTCTCCAAGTTGATTATGCTTTATTTCACAGTATTATGGTTTTGTAAAAAAGTACCAAATTTTAAATTAATCAGCCTTCTGGACAGAATGAGATATTGCTGAGACAAAATGCTACATTGCTCCCAGCAATAAGACCTTTTCAATATGATCCAAAGTAATACTTTACTGTATTCATATTTAACATATGATACCAATATGGAATCTTGATATCATTATTAGAACTTTTTAACTGAATTTGGAGGTTTACGTTACAGCACTGTTGGTGTAGTTTACTGTTTAAGTTAAATATATTTACAGTATTTATGTGGATATTTACTGTTTAAGTTAAATATATTTACAGTATTTATGTGGATATTTTAACAATTTGGAAAACTGAAAGGACTTCCAGTTACAATACCAACTGATGTGGGCATACTGTATGGATTAAATTAATCTTTTATCCACTTTGGTTTGCTATAGTCTTTCTAGATTTTCAATCCTGCTACCAGTGGAAAAAGAGTTGATAGTATGACGTCAAAGGTTTTAAGTGCTTTGCCACATAAAATCCTAGACTTCATTATAAAACCGATTTAAAAAAAATGTTCTTGCTCTTTGATTCTTAAAAAAGGTCAGCTCTTGGAAGCTAAAATATGCTACAACTGCTGTGTGAAACTACAAAATATAATTTTTAAAGAGGTACTACACCTTTTGTCAAATCAGAAATCATAAAAAGCCACATTAATGAAATGGTTTCTATATTATGACTTTATTATGTTATATAGTATGATATTATTATGATATATTATTATAAGGTAAATGCAAACAAAAACTGATGTAGAGATATTACAGATTTTAGCTGCTAGGTAGATTTCATATGTCTTTGAAGGCCAAAAGGACCAGTGTCTCTAACTGCCTGATGCAGATGTAGCAATGGTTGCAGGTTTGGGGAAAGTACTGATAATCTGGGATCTTAATTACCCAGATATTGACTGGAGCAAACAGTACTGCCAGATCAGTTAATGGGAACAAGTTTATAAACTTGTTGCATGACAATTTTATGGAGCCAACCAGAAACCATGCTATACTGGATCTAGTGATCTCTAATGACCCAGAACGTATAAGCAAATGTCCATGCAATTGAACCCCTGGGTAATATAGTGACTTTAATGTGATCAAATTTAGAGGCATATGTATTACAGTATGCTGTGTAAAACAAGATTTGCATGAAAAGATGTAAAAAGCTATTTAAAATAAAATTTATCAGGGTTTGTAATTTTATTCCATGCAAACCTCAGATTTGCACCCATTATTTTAAAGTGGTTTTAGCAGAAGTCATTCTAGGAAAAATTGTGTAAAAAATCTATGCTGTTTTTTACATGGCAATGTGTTGTGTATTAACCCACTGTTTTTTACGAAGCTTGATAAATATGCCCCCTAATGTCTGGTGAAAAAACATATATACACTGCGGCAATAAAAACCCTGAATTGTAGAGAGGCAAATTTTATCTCTTTAAGGGATGCCATTCAGAGCATATATTGGGGTGTTTTGTTTACTGCTAAAAACACAGCATTGGTTGTTATTTATCTCTTTAAGTTCCAGCAGAATTTCACATTTTGGTTACGTGAAATGCCAGCCATTTTTGAAACATTTGTGCTCTCTCGCTTTAGGGGCATTTTCTGAGGGGAAACCTATAGTTTACCTAGGAAAACTATACATTGTTTTTTTCAGGAGAAACTGAGCTTTCTAAATGTGCCTGAGTTTTCATGTATTTCCACCTCTGCAAAAAGATTTATAGCTCTAAATACAAAAAAAAAATTTTTATGGAGATTTAGGACTCCTGTACAGCAAAAACTCCTGGCAGCACCAAATTTGGAAAGCACCAAGGCAGAAAACGGATTACTTTAGATTCCAAGGCCAAAAAATCCTGAAACAGTACATTTACCCCAAAAAAACATTTATTTTTGGAAAGTACACATTCTGCCGATTCCAAAATGGGTAAACATATCTCTCTACTCTTAACTACCAAACATAAAAGCTTGTCTGAACGTAGCAGTTTTTATAAAAATTTTACAAAACTTTGAAAAATCCCTTCAGAGGATTTATTTGCTGCTCTGCATATCCCACACTGTATTAGGTAACAAGAAAAAACACCCTGGATACGATTGCCATGAGTCCACTGAACAGTTTGATGCCCATTGTACATACAGATGCAGTCACTTGGATTTGTAAGTTAAATGCGTCGTGACTCAGGGCTAATTGAAGAAACTGTATTATCCAAAGTTATCTTAACTCATTAAATGCATTTAACCTTTTCATTAGCATACCAAAGCACCATTGTTTTCAATGGTGAACTCTTTAATTGGATGGGATGCTGTGACACAATATTCTGTGCTAAGTGGGATAAATGAGATAGATGAGTTAAGTCACGACGCATTTAACACACAATCCAAAGTGACTGCATCTGTAGGTTTACCAAAGTATCTGGCATTTAGGGACCCCAATATGAAGTTAGAGCATCCAAATTGTCCAGGACTTTACTTTAATCAACACATTTGACTGATTTTTTTGTGGGGTAAAAACACAGAAAAATAGGTTTACCCACAAAACCATATAATTTTGGAAAGTACACATTCTACTGAATCTAAAATGGGTACCCGTGCCTTTCTGCTACAAACTACAGAGTCGCAAGGCTTTCCCACAATTGTCGGTTTTGGTGAAATATCTGAAAATTGCCTCAAAGCTTCAACTTTCCAGCATTATATCGCCCGTGTATCACTACATACCAAGAATAAGCGTCCTAAATATGGTTGCCAGTGGTCCTTTGAACAGTTTGGTGCCCATTGTGAATAGGCTTACCAAAGTATATGGCATTTAGAGGCCCCAAAATGAAGTTATCACATGCAAATACTCCTGTGGGTAACCAGCTAATGAAAAATCAACACATTGACTGCTTTTTCTGTGGGGTAAAAACACCAAAAAATAGGTTTACCCAAAAAACCATATATTTTTGAAAGAACACATTCTACCGAATCTAAAATGGGTACCCATGCCTTTCTGCTCCAAACTACGGAGTTGCAAGGCTTTCCCACAATTGTAGGTTTTGGTGAAATATCTGAAAATTGCCTCAAAGCTTCAAATTTCCAGCATTATATCACCTGTGTATCACTACATACCAAGAGAAAACACCCTAAATATGGTTGCCAGCGGTCCTTCAAACAGTTTGGTGCCCATTGTGAATAGGCTTACCAAAGTATCTGGCCTTTAGAGGCCCCAAAATGAAGTTAGCGCATACAAATACTCCTGTGGGTAACTTCAGCTAATGAAAAATAAACACATTGACTGCTTTGTTTGTGGGGTACAAACACAAAAAAATTGGTTTACCCAAAAAACCATATATTTTTTGAAAGAACACATTCTACCGAATCTAAAATGGGTACCCATGCCTTTCTGCTCCAAACTATGGAGTCGCAAGGCTTTCTCACAATTGTCAGTTTTGGTGAAATATCTGAAAATTGCCTCAAATGTCCAGCATCATAATGTCCATGTATCCTTACCAGCATAAAATATGCTAAATAGGAGCACAGGGGTCTACTAAACAGTTTGATGGGCAATATGCATAGATATACCTAACGATGTGGCGCACAGAGACGCCCAAATGACAATAGTGTATACGAAGCACCCTGGTATGTGCATTATGTGATATAACACCCCCTAACAGTACAGAGACCCTAGAAAACCATATTTTTTCAGAAAGTACACATTCTGACGAATCCAATATGGGTACATATGTGTTTCTACTGCAAACTGACAAACTGTAAAGTGATGCTGAACATAACGGTTTTTATCAAATTTCTGAAAATCATCACAAAGCTTGGACTCTACCTTATTATATGCCCCACGTTTTGTAATGTCGTAATGTATCAGCATAAAACATCCTAAACATGAACGCCAGGGGTCTACTGAACACTTTGATGCTCAATATGCATAGATATACCTAACTGTGGCGCACAGAGACGCCCAAATAACAATAGTGTACATACAGTTTCACAACTGACGGGCTGGCTGCTGCAATATAAGCACCCTGTTATGTGTATATGTGACATAAGACCCCCTAGCAGTACAGAGACCCTAGAAAACCATATATTTTCAGAAAGTACACATTCTGATGAATTCAATATGGATACATATGTGTTTCTACTGCAAACTGACAAACTGTAAAGCGATGCTGAACGTAACGGTTTTCATCAAATTTCAGAAAATTGTCACAAAGCTTGGATTTTACCCCATTATATGCCCCACATTTCGTAATGTATCAGCATAAAACATCCTAAACATGAACGCCAGGGGTCTACTGAACACTTTGATGCTCAATATGCATAGATATACCTAACTATGTGGCGCACGGAGACACAAAAATGATATATAGCAGATAAAATTTACAAAATAAGACAGAAAAGTGTGAAATGCAAATAAATTACTAAACTCCACTAATACCACAAAAATCAATACTTTTTTACAGACTAGTGTAAACGGCCATCAGAATCACAGTTTGAATATTTTAGCTTGACAAAATAGGTTTTACGGACAGATAAAAAAAGCAACACCTATGCAGAGCTGAAAATGCAATAAATTGGCTAAAAATGCACCAAAATCCACAAAATTGCAATATAATCAACATAATAACATACAAAAGGTTTTGCACAGTACGGTTAGCGAATATGCTATTCGCAATGGCAATAGAAAAAAGTTTTAGCCAAAAAACGAAGCAATAAGAAAAAAACCCATAAAACAACATATGTGCATAAGCGTGTGTACAATTGGTAAATTGCATGTTATGTGCATGTTATGTGCGTGTATGTGCGTGTGCAAGTGTTTGCGACCACCCCGAGTGTATGTGACCCCCAATACCCAAAAATGTTTATGTGTAAGTATAGATCTAAGTGTGCTATAGTGTAATATGTGTGTGTGTTAGTGTGTGTTTGTGTGAGTTGTAGTTGCACTAACCTGGGGGAAAAGACTGCAGATCTGTCCCACGCTGTTTCCTGGGTGGGGGCGGTGCTAGGAGGTGCTGGGAGGCAGATGTTGGTGTGCAGCAGCAGGTCACGTATTATTCACGTGCCTGCTGCTGCTTCGGTGGCCCGTGGGCGATCACCCCTGCTCTGCTCCTTGCCTAGGAGCAGGGGATCGAGGAGGAACGGAGCCGTGGCACTTCAAGTTACTTTGCCACAGAACGTAGATTCTACGTTCTGTGGCACTTAGAAGGTTAAAATATTGAATCATTGCTGTTCTCAATTTATTCCCTTAAAAGTAAATATAGAAGCACCAAGAAGCACCCTTGTGTGGCTTAATATAAAACTAACAAAGTTAATTGGAAAGGCGAGAAAGACATTTAAAAACTACAAACCTGTGGGAACAAATTCAGCATAATGAATATAAACACTATAATAATAATAATAATAATAATAATAAATGTAAAACAAAAATCCAGAAGGCAAAGATGGTAAACAAAGAGTGGTTTACAGCAGAGGCCAAGATTAACCAAAAATATTGTAAAAAGATGCAGATTGAGAGTGTTGTTCCTATAAATATCTAACACAAGTAACTCAAAACAGCTGGACTTGCTGAGAAATTTTAATGAAGACGTTTCCCTGCTCATCCTAGCAGCTGCTTCAGTTCAACTGACTGGTGTAGGGGAGTTCTTGGCATATAGGTGTTGATTCTGTGTAGTTACTCTGATAGGATTAACAATGTGTCATGCAACTCCTAGGAAATAGGTGTTACTTGTGAGAGTTGCATGAATGGATGTGTGAATAGTTCTGGAACCGCCGGGGTACAGATGTTAGAACAGCATTGTATGTAGAAGACAGGTGGTGTTGAAGGCCACCGCCTCTGTTCAGTGATGGCTTCTCCACCTTAACATGAATCACCTTTTTCACACCTCTTTCAAACCAGTGGTCTTCTTTACCCAAAAGTTGGACATTGCTATCTTCAAAAGAGTGTCCCTTTTCTTTTAGCTGTATAAAAACAGTCTTGCCTGTAGAGTTCACCCTCCTATGCTGATCCATTTGCTTACTGAGCAGTTGTTTTGTCTCCCCAAAGTATAGATCAGTGCACTCATTGCTACATTCGATTGCGTATACAACGTTACTTTGTTTTCCCTCAACACAACTGACTATCACTGCAAGATAACTACACTACTCGGTAATAACAATACATATGAACCTTTAAGGAAAGACCCAACCAGCTGTTTCAAGAAAAAGGTGATAGGTTGCTTACAACAACTTGAAAAAGCGAAAGCCATTGATCGAGTTTCATACCGCCGTTTGTACCCCAGAGAAGCCACACCATGCTTATATGGACTCCCTGAGATACACAAAGAAAGATCCCCACTAAGGCCCATTGTCAGCAGCATAAATTCAGTGACATACAGCATTGCAAAATTCTTGGCTAACATCTTAGCCCCATTGATAGGCAATACAGTGCATCACATCCAGAATGCCAAAGATTTTGTAACCACGATTCATGGCTTTACACTAGAGGAAGAAGAAACAATGGCATCATATGATGTCACATCTTTGTTTACATGTATACCTATGACAGATGCAACTGAGAATGTAAGAAATTGACTGTAGCAAAATAACACCCTTAGCAGCAGAACGAAGCTCAATCCTAACCATGTATGTTTGTAGCTAGATTTGTACTTTAACACCACATACTTCAAGTAGAAGGACCTTTTCTATAGACAGAAACATGGCTGTGCAATGCATTCTCCAGTCCATCCCATTGTAGGGAACTTGTACATGGAGGAAGTGGAAAGGAGGGCTTTACTTACTTTCCAGGGAACCACACCAAGTCACTGGTTAAGATATGTGGATGACACTTGGATTAAAATCAAATCCAATGAAGTGGCCTCCTTTACAGAACACATTAATTCAGTAGACAATAAAATCAAGTTCACAAGGGAAGATGTCCATGGGAACAAAGGGGGGTAACTTAAAAAATGGAGGTATACAGGAAACCTAATCAGCTGGAACACAAACTGGGTGTCATTAGAACTCTGCACCACAGGGCAGAATATGTGGCAACTGATACAGAGTCCAAGGACAAGGAGCATAAACATCTCAGAGAAGCTTTAAAAGCGTGTGGCTACCCAGATTGGGCATTTGACAAAACAGCAGCAACCAAGCCCAACAGGAACATCAAAAGAAATAACCACCCAGAAACACATATTAAGCGAAACATAGTGATCCCATATGTAGCTGGAGTGTCTGAGAAACTCAGGAGGATTTTCAACAAACACCACGTCCCTGTGTTTTTCAAACCTAGCAGACAAAAACTGGTACACCCAAAGGATCCAACTCCTAAGGGAAAACAAAGTAATGTGGTAGATACGCAGTCCAGTGTAGTGAATAATGATGGGCGAATCTATCCCGCTTCGCTTCATCGAAAAATTTGCGAATTTCCAGCAAAATTCACGAAATGGCGAAATATTCACGAAACGAGTCGAGTCGCATCATCATCGTTTTTTTTTTTTACAAGCGAATTTTCGGCAGGTGAATTTTCGCTGGCGTTTCGCAAATTTAACCACTGGCATTATGCGAATTGTGGGAATTCGCACCAGGCAAATAAATTTGCCCATCACTAGTAGTGATGAGTGCACTGATCTATACATTGAGGAGGCAAAACAACTGCTCAGTAAGCGAATGGATCAGCATAGGAGGGCGAACTCTACAGGGTAAGACTCTGCTGTTTTTCTACACCTAAAAGACAAGGGACATTCTTTTGAAGATAGCAATGTCCAAATTTTGGATAAAGAAGACGGCTGGTTTGAAAGAGGTGTGAAAGAGGTGTGAAAGAGGCGATTCATGTTAAGATGGAGAAACCATTCCTGAACAGAGGCGGGGGGCCTTCAACACCACCTGTCTGCTACATACAATGCTGTTCTAACATCTGTACCTGGCAATTTCAGAACTCTTAACACATCCATTCATGCAACTCTCACAAGTAACCACTGTTTTCTAGGAGTTGCATGACACATTGGTAATCCTATCACAGTAACTACACAGAATCAACGCCTCTGTGAATTTCTGATGTCACCTCTCTGAAGAGTTACAATGTGCTATTGTGATTGGATTGCTGAAAGAGTCTATATGCCAAGAACTCCCCTATACAAGTCCTTTGAAATGAAGAAGTTGCTTGGATGAGCAGTGAAATGTCTTCATTAAAGTTTCTCAACAATTCAAGTTGTTTTGAGTTACTTGTGTTATATATACCATGACCTGGATGAATGAGAATCTTCATAGTCCTGTTCCTATAAATAGTAGTACCAATTTGGTTGTTTGGTTGTAACAGATACAGAAAAGGCAAATATGCTAAATCAGTTCTTTTCTTCAATGTATACAATAGAGTAATCAGAGTTCCCAGACCACCTCATACAGTAGCTGCACTGTCGGGTACTAAGAGAGTTTGGTTCAGCTTTAGACCAGCCTCTATTTCTGATTTTTGCAGATTGTTTTCATCTGATATGGTACCTATGGATTGGAGGAAAGCTGATGTAATTCCTATTATATATATATATATATATATATATATATATATATATATATATATATATATATATATATATATATATATATAATTTAAAAAGGCATTATGATCTCAGCATGGTAGTATAGGCATGGCTTTATGAAAGATTGCCCATGACATATACATTTTTTTATGATGATATAAGTAAGAATCTGGACAGTGGAGGAGCATTAGATCTATTTGGATTGTGCGAAAGCATTTTATACAGTGCACCCCAAACAGCTGCTTTTGAAAGTAAGGTTTGTTGGGCTTAATTAAGTTGTTTTAACATGGATAGGAAACTGGCTACAGAATCATGTACAAAGGGTTATTGTTAATGGCACATTCTCTACTTATAGTAAGGTTCTTCTCAGGTCTCTATGACTTAGGGGAGGGTATTGTAAGTAATGTATCAGTGTTTGTAGCCCAGTTAATTCCATCCAGAATGTAGCATCATTGCAGTAGTATCTTGACAAACTGGCAATCTCAACAAATGAAAAAATGTAAATGGCATGTAAAAATATCCAAGCCATTTACAGCCTTCTTGGACCTTGGAATCCTTGTAGATAATAAACTTGACTGTAGGAAGCAATATCAGCCAGCAGCTGGAAGGGCAAACAAAGTCTTGAGCTGTATTTAAAGGAGCCTAGATGGAAGGAGGGGGTCATTCTTCCACTTTATAGAGCACTGTAAAGGCCCCATCTAGAATATGCTGTACAGTTTTGGCCTCCAGTGCCCACACAGGACACTACTGAATTAGAAAGCATCCATATAGGGCAAATAAGCTGGTAAATGGTATAGAAAATCTAAGCTATGAGAAAAGGGCACCTATTTCAATAAGAAGAAAGGAGGTTCTGTCTAAATATTCAGAAGGTTTTTTTTGAAAGCAGTAAAGATGTGAAATTTTCTCTTTGAATCAGTTGTACAGGCTGATACATTAGATAGCTTTAAGATGGATTTTTAGCAAGTGAGGGAATGCAGGGATATTGTATACCAAAGTTGAATGCTTATTAATCAAAAATTTTGAAAATAAAAAACTCAGTTTAATAAATCGTGAAAAACCCTAAAATACAGTGAAAAATAGAGATAGTGGATCAATGAACAATACATTATCTAAAACTTGAGCCAAAGTGGCAGGGGCAATTTACTATGAAACCATATGCAAGTGCTAGAATACTATCGGGAGCACAAGTGCTTGAGAGGCTTCAAATTGTGTTTGCTTTGCTCTGGATCAACTAGCAATAGCAGGCAGGTTCAATTTAGAATTAAAAAGTTGATGAAAATGTCTTTTTTTCATCCTAACTTACTATATTGCTATATTCCTTGATTCAGTTAACCCTAACATTGCTGACAGCTAAACAGTCTTATATTGTAAAAACCCAGTTAAAACAGAAACATTGTGTAACCATGGGAGGCTTTTATTAAATTTGGATTTGTGAATTTTAGATTTTTGTTTCAATCAAATAAACTCACATTTAACAAACATGAATGTTTGCTTATTAATCAAAAATGTTGAATATAAAAAACTTGGTTGAATAACTTGGTGAGAAACCCTAAAATATACAGATGTTTTTTATTCTACGCTGTGTTGTACTCCTTAATAATTGGATTCTGGGTTTTGCAACAGCAAAAAATATAGTGCATGGACAAAGAATGGCTCTCTGACTTTACAGCTCAGTCTCCTCTCCTTCTGGAGCTGGCACCGCCTATGTGTTTCTTTTTCTACGACAAACTGTATTAACATGAACAATTATCAACACGTTTCCACATCAACGGTGCTAATAACAACAAACATTAAGAGGAAGGTTTACTAAAGTACTAGGCTTTTTCAATCAAAAATGGACCTATTGTGATTGAATAGGTACATTTTCAGTTGAATAAAAATCATTCGAATCGATCGATCGCATCATTCGAATTAAAAGATTGAATTAATTTCCCTACTGCCCCAACACCTCCTTCTCTCCCATTTTACCATTCAAACACCCTGCATTTGCAATCATACATTTAAACATATGACATGGGGTCCTACCTATCCTTAACAGTACCCCCTACCAAATCTCCTCCCCCATTTTCCCTTCCTTTTCCCACTATCTCATCTAAACTGTTTTCCACTGAATATTTTACTGACCCCCCCCCCACTCCTAGTTTAAAATTTCCTCCACACTTGATTTCTTTTCACTGTCTGATGCAACAGTGTCATCATTACATGTCCTTGATAATGCATCTGCAACTAGAAGGAACCTGCTTGGTGTATATTCTACTTTGACTATGAAGATTCTCATTTATACAGGTCATGTCATTAAATATACTTTGTAGTCATATTTCTGCAATTAAAATAACAAACGTTAAATCCGTGGAGGAGCTTTCCATAGTTCTTTCTGTGTGATGGAAGTAGTGGCTTGTTATCTGTTTCAATTTAAAATTTTGTCCCATACACAAAGTTGTGGAATGCTTCACATTCAAAAGCAATACCAAGAGTCTCTTTTTCTATTTGTGCATGTTTGTGCTCTGTGTGTGTGAATAGGAGTGATGCATATGTAACTGGCTTCCATTCCTTACCATATTGCTGTAGTAGAACTGCACCTATTCCATTTTTTGATGCATCTGTTGATATTTTTTAAGGCCTTTGTATGTCAAAATATTGCAAAGACTGTGCACAACAAAGAATGTCTTTTAGTGATTTCAACTAATTTTCCTGCTTCTCTGTCCAGTTCCACTCAGCATGCTTTAGTAACAAGCACCTCATATGGGGTGTCTTGTCTGCCAGATTAGGAATGTATTTGCCAAGGTAGTTTATTATACTCATGAATCTCTGCAGTTCTTTTTATTACTGGGACTGGTCATTCTTTTAATAGCTAGCTACAACATTTATTGTTTCTTAAAGTGACATGATTCAGTTTAAGTTCATTTTCTTTTGCTATCTGCAAGACTCACTTTAATCTTTTGTCATGCTCTGCTTCTGTGGTGCCCCAAATAAAAATAGAATCTATGTATACTTTAACTCCTTCAGCCCCTTCCAAGATTTGCTGCATTGTTCTGTGAAAAACCTCCGGTTCTAAACTTAATCCAAAAAGCAGACACTTGAACTGATACCTTCCAAAAGTGTATTAAAAGTACACAATTTTCTTCTTCTTTTAGTGAGAGGAATCTGCCAAAACTCATTTGAGGCATATAGGTTTGTAAATAATGTGTCATTTGCTATTTCACCCAGGATTTCATTCAGAATGGGTATATGAAAATGTTCTCTCCTTGTGTTTTCATTTAACTCTTTGGAATCCATGCACAATCTCAGGGATCCCTCTTTTTCTCTACAATGACTAAAGAATGTTGAAGTTTCATTGATAGGCTCAATTACATCTAACTCAGTAAGGCACTGCATTTCACATTTAAGTCTTTCTCTCAGTGCTGCTGGCACATGCCTTTTGGCTTGTACAGCTAGTTTTGCATCAGTTTTTAATGTAACTGGCAGCTTTCCAAGACCTGCATACACATCCTTATATTCACTTAGAAATATGTTGTTTTGTTGAGATTCTTCCACAACAAATAATTTGTTTACCAGTCCCATCTTTTCACATGTTTGTGCACCTAATAGGTGGCAGTAATTACCAGAGACTACTGTAAATGCATGCTTGCTTGCCTTGCCCTTGTAAATAAGAGTGAGTGTGAATTTTTCTGATGGTATTTCAAACTTGTTGTATGCCTTCAGCACTGATATTTAACTTTTTAGTTTTGCTTTCATTTGTAGGCTTTTCCATACTTTTTCTGTGATAATATTTGTTTCTGCCTTTGTGTCTCCTCTATACTTAATCAGGGAACCATTTTTATCATTGTCTATAGTCCATCTTTTTTCACTTCCATTCCTTTTAATGACAGCACTCACAGATATATCCTCCTGACTCTCCTCACTGCTGCTGCCCATCACTGCATTTAGTTTGCTTTTACTATAACGCTACTTGGCAAAGTGATAATACTGTATTTGTCACAAACCTTGCATTGTTTACCAAAAGCTGGGCTGTTGTTAAATGAACGAGTGTTGCCACAATTATGACAGACTTTGTATTTGGTAAATTCAATTTTCCCTTTTGCCTTGCTTAAAATCAGGTTTACTTGTGTGAACCCTTGGTGTGGCCACGCTACTCTCTTGAGAAACTTTCTTATTCCAGTTAGCACTTTGAACTGCTATTTTGTGAATTCAGCTAATTGACAAATTCTTATAGCTTTTTCTAATATAAGATCCTATTGCCTTAACAATCTTTCCTGCACTTTTTGATCATTACATCCAATTACAACTTTGTCTATGATTAATAGGGATGGCGCGAACCGCCGCAAAAAAGTTCGCGGACGCGTTCGCGAACTTGCGACAAACGCGCGTACAGTTCGCGACCGTCGCGAACCCCATAGACTTCAATGGGAAGGCGAACTTTAAAAGCTAAAAAAGACATTTCTGGCCAGAAAAATGATTTTAAAGTTGTTTAAAGGGTGCAACAACCTGGTGGCATGCCAGAGGGGGATAAAGGGAAAAGAAAAATCCATTATTTTCTTATGTCAAAAGTGTTACAAAGTATCTTACCTGCACCTGTTAGCTGTTCTGGACGCTGTTCTGGACTCTCTGCCAAAAGCCAAGTTCAAATCTTTGCTTCTTTTTCTGGCTGTTCAGTGAGGGTCTTTCCAGTTAAAGAGGGTCCTCCCAAAAAAGGGTCTTTCCAGTACAAATGAGGGACAGAGGGTTGAGCTCGCAAAAGAGGGACAGTTGGGACTCGGGAGGTATGCACATTTTTTTTTTTAGTCCAGGGGGTGTGTGGGGGTGGTCCAGGGAGATCTTCCTGATTGGCTGCCATGTATCTGCTGGTCTGGGGTGAGAGGGCAAAAAAATGCGGCAAAAAAAAAGCGCCAAATTGACGCGAACCCAAAATGCGAACGTCACGCGACGTTCGCGAACTTCCGGCGAGCGCGAACAGCGGATGTTCGCGCGAACAAGTTCGCCGGCGAACTATTTGCGCCATCCCTAATGATTAATGAATCCCTCAGCTGATCAAAGTTACATGTTCTGCTTTTCAGCTTGAGGTCTGTTATGTATTCCTCTATGCTTTCAATAGAATACTGCAATCTGGAATTAAAGATAAATCTCTCATACTGTATGTCTCATTCACCTTGGGGGTGCAGTAATCTTCACATTTTCCCATAACCACTTCATAATTATCACTGTCATTTTCATCAAGTGAAATGAATTAAATATTTGCAAAGCTTCTTCCCCTGCTATTATTGGCAAAAAGGCCACACTGGGCATTGTTATAGTGTTAGTAGCTTTCATGTATAGCAACAGTCTCTGCTTAAAGATTTTCCGTGCTTCCCCAACATTTCCCACAAACGTAACTGAAGCAAGTGGATATAGACTGTCTGTCCTTATCTGTGCAAGGACTGCTACAGTCACATATAGACTGTCTGTCCTTATCTGTACAGGGGCTGATAAAGTCATAGGCTGTGATGGGCCTGCTGCATCCTCAGTACCTCTTGCAGGTTCTGACATGGTTCAGGCTCTGTCTGCTGAGTGGATCCACCACCTTATATACACCTTAATAATGGGATTCTTGGTTTTGCAACAGCTTCACTGCAACACTGCATGAAAGAAGCATGGTTCTCTAACTGTACAGTTTAGTATCTTCTCCTTCATGAGATGGGACACTTAGAGTATGTGCTTCTTTTTCTATGATAAACTTTATTAACATCAACAATTATCAACAAATATATATTCATAAAAAATGTTATTCTACGTTTCTACAAAAGATTTAATAATTCAAAAAATATTTTTGAAAAGCTCAAATTGAAAACATACATTACACAACTTCATTGACATGAACTCAGCAGCTTTTAAATGCTGATTTTTTTCATTTGTGTATATATGCTTGAATATTAATTCTAAACTGCTTTTAAATATTTATCCGACTTAATTGTGTAAGCTACGTACATATGTGACATCTTGACAATAGATGTCACTGTACTATTAGTTCATGCTTCAACTCAACCCCCCCCCCCCCATAATGCCTGCAAAAGAAGACAGGGAGTGTGGTAGACAATAAAGTATAAATTTAGTCCCTATACTATTGTGATGATAAGTCATCTGACAAAGATCACCCCAACAGATTGCATGGTAAGGCATGAAAGAACTGTGATAGCTAGGGGTGAGCGAAATTATTTGCTGAGTTTTGGCATGAAAATGATGCCCATACAATCCATTGGGGGGGGAAAATGTTGCACGCCCAAAAAAATTACTCCCATAGACTCCAATGCATTTAGTCGATTTTCACCGTTTTGTGAATTTTTAGCAAAGGGTCAGATTTACCCATCACTCATGGTAGCTATTTGTAGGTTGTACATTCCCACACATGTATTTCTTTAAAAAATTACAGATAATTTCAAACCTTTAAAAATGTTGAATTAATGTATACTGGAAAGTTACTCTCTTATTTGCAGCTGTGATGGTCCCTGTTTCATTTGTGTAAAGGTGTCTCTGTTTTTTCTCATCACATATGCTGCCTCATCATGTGAAGACGCTTGTGGTAAAGTTGGTACTCACATTTAATGCCATCTTTTCCCATCACTTTCACCTTTTGCTGCCTTTTAGCTGTCTGTGCCAAAGGATATAAAATCGCAATGTATACGTAACATACGTATGCATATATTGTATATAACACACAAGCGAGCCTTACTGATGTAATAGCAATTACTGTATGTTCCCAATCCTTCATTGTATTCTTGACCAAGGCGGGTTCTGCTACTTCAGTTCCTGATGTTGTACTGTGATATTTCTGGTGTTGACAATTTTCTGACCTTGATAACTCTCATGACTTTTAGCCCACTGGAGAGATTAGGGGGAAACAAAAGGGTGTTGGTGAAGACCACTGCTGGTAGAACCCCCCCCCCCATTCAAGAACCAACACCAGCTGTCACCCAGAATTTCTAGTAAACAGACTGTTACCAATAACTTTAAGCCTAAGAGCAATTTTATAAAAACATTTATAATTTAGATAAAAAGGGTCTATCTGGCATATGGATTTGTTTACAAATGCTGCTGTAGGGGGTGTTAAGGTTTTGATCACATTTATTGCAGGCAGCAACCAGGTTTAGTATAGCTAAAAGCTTGTTCTAATACACAGTTGGTGTTGCCCAGGTCCACGCACTGACATAATTGTGCCAAAAAAAACATGAATATTTGGGGAAAAAAAAAGGAACAACAAAGCACGGGTTCAATACCCTAAAATAGGTAGCACTTCTTGCATTCCTTGGTGCTAATTAATTGTTTATTAACTGTTTCCTGGACTTTTGACCTTTTCTTTGTACCTGTCCATGACCAATTGATGCCTGCCTTTGAACCTTTTGCCTGCAATACTTTAACACATACTTATGGGGCAGATGCACCAAAGCGTATGGCGTCTAACGCTAGCGCTAATTCGCCAGCGTGACATCAATTCATAACTTCGCAAATTCACTAACACCGACTCTGGCAAATTTTCACTAGCGAAGTAGATAGTCTAGCGCAATTTCACACCCTAACGCCAAGCGAAGTTGCGCACTGACGAAGGATTGTAATTACGCAAATTCACTAAGATGACCATTTTACTGAATGTTAACACTTACGCTAGACGTTACTGCGCTAGGTTAGACCTGACGAAGTTCAATACAATAGATAGGAGTTTGAAAAAAAAATGGAAATTTTTTCTAAGTCCCAAAAAAACACTGGTGTGTTTTTTTTTTTTTACAGTTTCTTTATTGCCCATTTGACAAGTCATTAAAAGCATATAATCCACATACATCATAGAGTCCAAGTATCAACACAAGAACTTTACATAATAATACAAGATGGAAATAACAGTGTTTGGGTGAGTCACCCACCATATTGCAAAGGAAAAGCATCAAGCCATTTCTCCCAAATTTTGCTAAATTTATCAGGCATTCCACGAGCTTCATACGTTATCTTAATCATTGGAAGCATACAGTTCACCAGATTTATCCAGTGGTCGAAAGAGGGAGGTGTAGATTGTAGCCAGTGTAGAATTATGGCTTTTCTAGCATAAAACAGTAATGTCCTATATAGGATTCTCACATACTTTTGAGGGACTAAATCATCTATCACCCCCAGGATACAAGCTTCGGGAGAAATGACTTGAGGTAAATCCAAATATTCACTGAGACATTCTACCACTTTACTCCAGAAATACTGAATTTTGGGACACCCCCACAGTACATGAAGAAAGTCTGCAGAGGGGCATGAGCAGTGGGGACACATTGGAGATTTATTTGGAAAAATTCTATTTAATCTCTTGGGGGAGTAATAGTACTGATGTAGGATCTTAAAGCTAATCAACCTATCTCGAGTGGAGATCAGATAGTAATACATTCAGTATCAGTAGCCTCTTCCCACATATCTTCTGTGATCGAGGGCAAAATCAACTGCCATTTTGTAAAAAGATTTTTCTGTGTAGAGAACAGCGCCTAGGGCAGTGGAAATTTTTAGAAATATAGTGTAGTAGTTTCAGGAGATGTGGGAATCACCCCGTGCTCTTAATAAAATGTATTGGATGTGCAAATACTCTGTTTAAAAGTTAATGTATATATACATGTGTGTGTATATATATATATCCCAACAACAGAGTGTTTCTTCTTTCTCCCCTTGGGATAGATCCGTGAGACTTCCGCTATAATGTGGGGGTTTGTGACGATTATATTTTAACGACTCCACAGGTGTGCTCCCTTCCTTCACCAGAGTAATTGGCTGAAGTGCCTACTTACAAACCACTCAGATGGTATATCGTAATGTGTTTAGACTCCTCCCGGCATTCCCCCTTTCTGGTGCGAACGTATATCCGTTCCAATATATAAATAAGGTAAAAGGCAAAAGAGGAGGAAATAGCGTAATACTATTTTAATATATAAAAAAAGTTAAAAACAATGGTTACACTCACACTTTCCCCACGGGGTACTTGCATATAAATTATAAACTGCTGCTGGATCAGTTAGTTGTTTCCATCAGCTGCCCCTCTGGGTCCTCGTGTTGGTGTGGTTGTATTCCCTCCTCTCTCTCTCCTAACGCGTTTCACTGGATACTCCCAGCTTCATCAGAGGTTTAAAAATGTTTGCCGTTCGTTCGTTTTTAAAAAGCTAAATGTCTCCGTCGGAAGCGAGGTCACTTCCTGTTTCTTTGCGTTCCAACAATCTTGCGTTCCAGCGCGTCATTTCCTCCCTGTCGTTTTTCCTCAAAGTCTATTGGATTGTTTCGTTGGTGTGTAGTTGGGCTGGACTGCTCCTAATTTGCTTGTCTTCAATGCCATTGTCAGTCCCTGCTGGGACTGGAACTGCTCAAGTCTGACATGTTATTTTAACCATTCACATCCCAACATCGGATTAATGAGTATAAACAGTTCACATTCTACAGGTTAATTTGAACTTAACACATCTTTAAAGATCTTTTTTTTTTTGGGGGGGGGGCGTGGCTTGCCACTGAGCGATGCGGATGTGTTAGAGAGG
>CM044444.1:37960976-37981662 GCA_024363595.1 Xenopus borealis | reverse complement strand
CCAATTGAAAGATCAAGAGGGCAGATACCTGATCCTAAAAGGTAAAATCGAGGATAAAACAATAGCTAATGTGTACTCCCCTAACTCTGACCAAACGCAATATCTGTAAATTTTTGACCACCCTATCGGCATTTGCAGAAGGTTTGGTGATTTTGGGAGGGGATTTTAACATCCCTTTGAATCCCCTCCTAGACTCATCCACCAAGAAATGCAACATACCCTATAAAGGGCTGAAAAGAGTTAAGAAAGCTCTTAACGATATGCAACTAGCAGACGTCTGGAGATGTTTAAATCCTCACACGCTTGACTTTTCCCACTATTCCAAAACCCACCAGAACTATTCCAGAATAGACTATCTATTTATCTCACATAATTGGCTCCCATTCTGTAAAGATACTTCAATCTCACAGACCACCATATCCGATCATGCTCCAGTTATCTCAACTTTCACTATACCTGACCTACATAGATCAGAGTTTAACTGGAAACTGAATAGCTCACTTTTTCTGGATGTAGAGGTCAAAGAAGAAATTAGAAACATGATAGAGACATTTTTCAAAGAAAATAACTTACCTGGTACAAATCCAGCGATACTCTGGGAATCACATAAGTGTGTCCTTAGGGGCCAGTTAATCGCCTTATGCTCTAGAATCAAGAAAAGAAAAGAATACAGAGTTAAATCCCTCCTTAAAGAAATAGCTTCCCTGGAGCAGACTCACAAACAATCCATAGCGGTAAACACATATAAGACATTAGAAGAGAAAAGAATACAATTAAAAGCACTACTAGTACTCATACAAAGCATACCTAAGATGCAAACAAAAAACGTACGAACTAGGCGACAAGAGTACAAAACATTTTGCCTCTATACTTAAGAGATTACAACCCAATTCATTCATCCCAGCTATCAAAGATAAAAAACAAACAATACGCCATATAACACCCCAAATAGCCCAATGTTTTCAACAGTTTTACCAGGACCTCTACAGTCTTAATAACCCTAATGCCCCAAATGATCTAGGTAACGAAATAGATAAGTTCATTAGGGAGGCAAACTTACCCTCTCTGACCAAGACACAAAGTCAAAGGATAGAAGACCCATTTACTCAAATGGAACTGATGGAAACAATTCAAGCCCTGCCAGCCAATAAAAGCCCAGGACCAGATGGATTCAACCCCCTTTATTATAAATTATTTGCAGTGGAATTGACCCCCTTCATGTTGTCCTATTTTCATTCCATTGATGACAATAACCACTTCCCAAATCAGGCAAAAGAGGCGCATATAACAGTCATCCCAAAGCAAGGTAAGGACCCTCTAAATTGTGCAAGTTACCGACCAATTTCCTTAATCAATGTTGATATTAAAATATATGCAAAGATTATTGCCAATAGATTAAAAAACATTATTCCCCAGTTGATTCACGGAGATCAAGCAGGGTTTGTCTCAGGAAGGGAAGGTAAGGATAACACATACAAGGTGATTTCCCTAATACACCATGCTAGACTACAACAAATCCCCACAATGATAATGACAACGGATGCGGAAAAAGCATTTGATAGAGTGTCCTGGAAAATTTCTCTACTGCACTCTTAGAGGTTTCGGCCTAGGGGAAACCCTAATTAGAAGAATTTCTGCCCTTTACCAAGACCCCACAGCTAGAGTTAAAGTGAACAATACATTATCAGACCAGATTGCAATCAAAAATGGTACCAGGCAGGGATGCCCACTGTCCCCTGTTTTGTTTGTTCTAATTATGGAAACCCTGTTGGCACATATAAGAAATAATAAGGATATTGCTGGACTTTCTATAGGGGGTACAGAACATAAAATAGCAGCTTTTGCGGACGATCTATTGCTATTCATAACTAAACCCACACTTACTCTCCCGAATCTAATGCCTCTATTAACACATTTCAGTAATCTATCTAACTTCAAAGTTAATTTCAACAAATCTGAAACGCTGAATATAAATCTGTCAGACAAAACAGTAAAGGATATCTCGCAGAATTTCCCCTTCAAATGGGCGCCCAATAAAATAAAATACCTAGGAGTCCTAGTAACTGCTAATTTATCCGATCTATATCAAGCAAATTTCCCCCCCTTACTGAGTAGAATTTCAAGTCAATTGGACACATGGAAATCCCTGGGTCTTTCATGGTTTGGTAAAATCCAAGCCATCAAGATGACAATAATGCCACAAATACTGTATCTACTACAAACGTTACCTATTAGAATTCCTAGGATGTTTTTCACTCAGGTCAAGAGGTTATTTAATTGCTTTATCTGGGACAATAAAACACCGAGACTTAAACAGGAAACACTTACCTTATCGAAGGACAGAGGTGGTCTTGCAATGCCAGATGCGTTCCTCTATTATATCGCAGTCCACTTGGTGAGAATATATCACTGGTACCTTAAAAGTAAGGATAAAACATGGATTAACATTGAACAAGCTAGTACAGATATTCCACTGAGGAATCTTATCTGGTCTCAGAAACAGAACATCCCAAAGGTAGTGATGGCCCACCCTACGGTAATGGCCACACTGGATATTTGGCATAATCATAACACTAAATTTAAGCTAAGTAACCCCTTCCCATATCTACAACCTTTACTAAGAAACCTCGATTTCCCACCTAGCCTAGAACCCAGAGCCTTTGACAGATGGGGGGTAATTCATAACAAGGAAACAAAACTGTCTGATTTTTACAAAAATGGGAAAGTTATAAGTCTGGGAGACATACAGAAGAGATGGGGCAGCCACCCTAGAGATATCTGGTGTTATAACCAGTTACACACTTTTCTCTCTAAAGGCTATAACAAACTTAGCCCGACACAGCCCACAGTATGGGAGAATTATTTGGAACTCCAACTTCCCTTTCTGAGACCGCTTTCCATAACTTATAAATTATTACAGTTAAACAAACCATACTCTGGGCTTAAATACTTTGACCAATGGGAAAGGGATCTGGGGATTTCCCTGCCTGAAGCGACAAGGAAGAAAATTATGACAAACATACATAAATCCTCCAGGGCCTCAAGAGTAAGGGAGATGAAATATAAAATTATCACTAGATGGTATTACGTACCTGCTAAACTGCACAAAATCTTCCCCTCTTCTTCTGACAAGTGCTGGAGATGTGGAGTAGAGGTGGGATCATTCAAACATATCTGGTTCTCATGCCCCAGGATTATAAAGTATTGGCAGCAAATCTGTAACACGATTCATAAAGTTACTGGTTATAAATACAGATATGATGAGTATGCACTTTTACTATTTCACTTTGAAAGCAATATGAATCGGATAATCCCAGATAAATTATCACAACACCTTCTGAGAGCTGCAATAGCTTTGATCCCCAAGAAGTGGAAATCCCCAGATCCCCCCAACCTAAATGAATGGACAAATGTGGTACTCAAATGTGAGTATAGATCAACGTGGTTACCTTGGCTGGAATATCATAAACTCACGTGAAAAAGGTTAAGTTGAGAAAAGCTACATGGATATTATACTGTGATAAATTGTATTAGAGGAGTTAATATCAGTGTTAGACTGTAAACATAAGAGAAATAACTTGCTGTTCCCAGGTGATATTCTATTTATGTGACAAGCTTGTACACCCTGACCTCCCTTCCCCCTCCCTTTACTTTCTGTACCCTCCTCCCCTCCTGATTATTTTTGTTGAAAATCAATAAATACAGTTTTGAAAAAAAAAAAAAAAAGATCATTTTTTTGCTACCAATTGCATACAATATGATACTGTGATCCTCACTTTCATTCGTTCTAATGTTGCCTATTTTGGGGGTTGTAGTTCAACTAGGATGGAGGGGATATAGTGTCATTCCATAAAATGTGACAAGTGGTTATAAGTGTAACATCTCTCCCCTTCCATCACCTTAATGTGGTGTGCATATGTATATATAACATCTCTCACATTCCTTGGCCTTAGTGTAATGTATATACAATTAATTATTCATAATTACGTGCTTGATGAATTTCTACATTTCATTCTTAATTTAATTTATGTGTGTTATCTGATGTGTATTAATTAATTTAAATAGACTGTGTGTCCCTTCTCTGCACTTCTTAGTGTTGATTGGATAACTTTTTATTATTTGCAGTGTTCACAGAATTAATTGATTATTCTTTGTGTTGTTACCATCAACTTCTAGTGTGCCCATAGTGCCACTATCTAGCAATTTGTCGTGCAGATTTCTTATGTGATATTGTTATTATGTTTAACCCCTTACTTTTAACAGGTTTTTTTTTTCCTTATAAAAAAGCTCTTAAGTTTATATCTATATTCAAACCGTGTGGGTAAAAAGTGTACATCCTATGGATCCATCTGCTTTCCTCTTGTAGCGTTTTTCTTATTAAATCCCCCCTCTCCAATCTCGTTTCACCTCTGCTATCCCCCAGAATTTCAGACCTGTTGCTTTCTTCTCATGGTGTTCCTTGAAGTGTTTGGATACACTATGATTTGTGATGCCTTTTTCTATATTTCTGACGTGTTCGTTTACTCTTTCCCTCAGTTTTCTGTTAGTTTTCCCAATATACTGCAAACCACATGGACACTCCAAGCAATATATTACGTTCTGTGTAGTGCATCTTATGCACTGTTTGATACTATATGTTTCATTTGTGATGTTTGATTTAAAATCCTTCTTTTTTACAGCAAATCTACATGCCTTGCACAAGGCACATGGAAAGAAACCTTTCAAGGTTCCCTTGTCCTTCATGTTCTTTCTATTCATCCTTTCTGTAGGGATGAAATTACGGACAAGTGATTGGCCTAAGTTCTTTGCCTTTTTAAAAATCACCTGGGGTCTACATGGGAGAATCTTTCTCAGTTGGTCGTCCCCTTCCAGGACATTCCAATGTCTGTTAATTATGCTTTTTTACCCCCACATTATAGCGGAAGTCTCACGGATCTATCCCAAGGGGAGAAAGAAGAAACACTCTATTGTTGGGATATATATACACACACATGTATATATACATTAACTTTTAAACAGAGTATTTGCACATCCAATAAATTTTATTAAGAGCACGGGGTGATTCCCACATCTCTTGAAACTACTACACTATATTTCTAAAAATTTCCACTGCCCTAGGCGCTGTTCTCTACACAGAAAAATCTTTTTTTCTCCGTTGGGATTCGTATACGCAGTAGGGAGACTGCGGAGAGAACGGCAGGAAATCTTTGGACCAACATCGTGAACTTGGGACACTTAGTAATAAGTTGTTTCTAACTAGTACTGCCATTTTGTAAATGCTAACTGAAAGGGAGAAAGTTTTGCCTCCAATAAGGATTTGTATAAAACTGAGACCAACTTCCGGGATTCCGGGGAATGGAGCACATTACTGACCTCAAACTTGTGATAACTTGGTTCATATCCACCAAATTGTCCTCTGAAGGCATGTTTTAATTGGATATATCTGAAGGGGTCAATTGGGTTGTTTGGATATCTTTCCCATAGTTGGGGCAGGGTCAGGAGGGTACCCTGGTCAAGCAAATCTCTCAGATATTTAATTTGTAAATTTGGCCAGTATATAAATTCTAGGAGATTCATGAAATGAGGAAGGTGGGAGTTCCCGAATAGTGGAGTGTGGGATGTAATTAGGTACGGCTTGATCCCATGTATACGAAGTGCCTCTTGCCAGGCTAAGTAAGGGGCCTTTATAGGACAGGTGGTAAATGATTAGAGTCCATCAATTTACGCATGGGACACAGTGATAGCGACTCTATCGATCCTAGTATGAGGGCATGTAGGAGCATATTAGGGTCCTCTGGATCAGGGTTAAACCAGGTGTGAATATGAGCCAGTTGTGCTGCTACGTAGTAACCCCAAAGGTCCGGTAACCCCAAACTACCCTTCGGTATTGGAGCAGTTAGTAATTTCCAGGAGAGTCTCGATTGTTTGCCTGACCATATGAATGAGATTAGAATAGAGTTCCCTTTCTTAAAATAGGAGGTGGGGATATTGGTCGGGTAATTCCTAAACAAATAAAGAAATTTAGGCAAGTAAATCATTTTAAAAAGGTTTATTTTCCCCCACATAGTAAGCGGCAATTGTTTCATGGATGCGACTGCCATAGTAAATTTTCCTATTAGAGGGTTTAGATTAAGATCCATAAAGTCGAGTTCGTTAAGGCTGACGTTGACCCCAAGATATTTAACTTCAGAAGCCCATATAAGTGGACAGTTAGAGGGACGTAAATGCTGGGGAATATTGTCAAGAGGCATTATGAGGGATTTATCCCAGTTAATCTTCAAACTTGAGTATTTCCCAAATTCCTGTATAATGGTAAGTGCTGTATGTAGTGATATATCGGGATCTGCTAGAAATAACAGAATATCGTCAGCGTATAGCGCTATACGTTCCTCACATGTTTTGTACTTTAGGCCTGAAATGTTATGAGCGCTACGAATCGCAATAGCCAAAGGTTCTATCGCCAGGGCGAACAATAAGGGGGACAACGGGCAACCTTGGCGGGTACCACGATATAGATGAAAGGGTTTAGATGTTGAGTTGTTGACCCTGACCTGTGCGAGCGGTTCCACATAGAGCAGTTGTATCCAGGAGAGAAACTTGGGGCCAATGCCAAATGCCTTAAGAGTCTCCCATATGAAGGGCCACTCTATTGTATCAAAAGCTTTAGCTGAGTCCAGTGACACCACTATTCGAGAACCAGAGTTTTCGTGGGTAATCTGTAAATTTGTATACAATCTACGCAGATTTATAGCGGTGGATTTATTGGGCATAAAGCCAGATTGATCATAGTGTACAATTGAGGAGATAACTTTCAGCAACCTATTGGTTAAGATTTTGGCAAGCACCTTGGCATCAGAATTTATGAGGGAGATGGGTCGATACGAGTAGCACAGATCAGGGTCTTTCCCACTTTTGTGAATTAACACAATAATAGCCGAATACATAGATGGTGGAAGTCTACCCAATTGTTGAGAGGCCTCAAGTGTCTTAAGAAAATTAGGGGCAAAATCTGTCATCACCAACCTGTTCCGTTCAGCCGGGAGACCGTCTAGTCCAGGGGTTTTATTAGCAGGGAACAAGTGCAAGGCATCTTTTATTTCCTGCGTCGTAATTGGGTTCTCTAGGAATTCTCTTTGTTGCCGATCTAATTGCGGACACTGAAGTGAGGCTATATAGTTTTTAATTTCCTCAAGAGAGCAGGACAATTGAGATTCATATAGATTGGCAAAAAAATCCCTAAACACCTCAGTTATTTCAGAGGGAGTCTCTATTATATCTTCTTTATTAAGCTTAATTCTAGGAATTAACGTAGTGGGCGAGGCTGCCTTAGTTAAATAAGCCATCTTTCCTGCTTTTTACCCTTGATCAAACAAGCGTTGAGAGGTATATAGAAGTTTTTTCTGTGTGAGAGTGGTATTGACTAACTCCAGCTCTCTTTGGGCTTTGCACAGATAGATGTGGTTGGCCTCAGTTGGGTCATTAGTAAAGGCTTTTTCAGCATTGCAAACATAGCCTCTTCCACCCCTTTTTTTGTGTTACTCCTTGCCCTACTAATAGCTATGATTAGAGAACCCCTGGTCGCTGCTTTAGAGTCATTCCAGCTCTTTGCAGAATATGCGTAGTTACCATTTAAGGCCCAATATTCACTATATTCACGGGTAACTGACTCTTGTACCTCAAGGTTTTTTAGCCAAAGAGGGCTAAGTCTCCATATTCTGTAACCCCTAATTGTAATGTTCCCAATAAAGGCGAGTGATCTGAAAATACTTGGGGCAAATAAGTAGCCGATAAAACCCAGGGTATAAACTCTGAGGAGGCTAATGCAAGATCAATTCTTGACAGGGTTTCATATGTCACAGAATGGCATGAATATTGTTGAACATCTGGGTTCTTCCACCACATACATCCATTAAGCCCATTGTATCAGCCCAGGTAGCCAGTGGAGTAAGTGATTCCCCTTGTGTCCAGTTGGGGGTTCAAAGTGGAGTTAAAATCTCCCATAATACAAATGGGGCTTGGGGGTAGATCCAGGATTTTTAAAAAAATCTGGTCAAGCGTGTCGATAGACATGGGAGGAGGTAAATATACATTCACAAGGGCCATAGGTACATTATTCAGCTTGCAGTGCATAATTATATATTTACCATAGTGATCCAGGTGGATCTTAAGAAGTTCAAACATTATATGTTTCCTAACGAGAATTGCCACCCCCCTGGCATGCGTTGAGAAAGTGGTGTGATAGTGGTGTGCCACCCATGCCTTTTTGAGGGTCAGTATCTTTTGCCTTACTAAATGTGTTTCCTGCAGCAGTACTATAGAGGGGGTAAAGGACTTAATATATTGAAATAGTTGTGCCCTTTTAAATTTAGAATTTTAGCCCCTAAAGTTCCACGAGCAAATAGTTAAGGTGGCCATTTCCACTGGTTAATGGCTGTGACAGGAGAGCATAACAGTGAAGTGTCAATCCTAGACTGATCGTCAATTGTGCTTGCTTTGTGCAGAACCAATAGTAAATTATAAACAACAGATAACACCCAATTCCCCACAACTTGCCCTTCCCACCCCTGCTGATTCATGTTGAATAAGCCTTTACCCCAAACTTTGTTAAAATTGTAAGCGGAGATAAGTCAAGTCCCGTAACGTGAGGAGGCTCCCAATCTAAGAACATTATCGTTAGCCGAACATATCAACTTTGAATTATATGAGCAGTGCGTAGCAGTTACTACTTATCTGTCCTTAGCCTGATCAACAGAAGAGTCTCCTTGATGGGGTGTTTGGTCTAGGTGGCAATTCCAATAATCATGATGACCAGTCCAGCAGTTGTAGGTCCCCAAAAACATACTTTACTTGACTCGGCCAGTGTGAGTTGTTAAATGACATCTAAAGCCTTCTTGGGTCGTTAACTTGGCTGACTGGGGAGCATCGCGGTTGGTTCCTGTTATGGTGCGACTCTATCCACTGCAGCGCCGTTTCGGGTTGATCAAAAAAGACTGTAGAGTTGCCAGTTGTGATGCCTAGTTTCGCCGTAAAAAGCATTGCATATTGGATTTTGAGTGCCCTCAGTTGTCGCCGGACTTCTGTAAAGGAGCCCCGTTTCTTCTGTATCATGGTAGAAAAGTCAGGGTCAATAGAGACTTTTGCATTGTCCACGATAATTTCCCCCTTTAATCTAGCGGCCCTAGTGTCTCTGTCCTTAAAATTCAACATTTTGAGGATTAGTGGCCTTGGGGGAGTGCCTGGTGGAGGTCGTTTTGCCGGAACCCGGTGGGCACGTTCAACTGCAAAATAGGGTGAGAAATGTTCTTCCCCGAGGTTGTCTTTCAACCAGGCCTCCACAAAGGTTTCAGTATGGTCACCTTCACATCCCTCTGGTAGGCCAATAATGCGGAGATTGGACCTGTGTTGACGATTTTCAAGTTCATCGACATGTGCTATAAGTAAACGTTGGTCGTTTTGAAGCTGCTGCACTTGCCTTTGTAACGGTATGAAATCGTCCTCCAGGGTTCCAATCCTTTGTTCCACTTCGACAGTGCACTCTCTGAGCTTCTGCACATCTTGGCGCAGCAGGGAGAGGTCCACTTTGACCTCCTCCATTTTGGAAGTCATGGTAGTAGTAGTCTCTGCAATTTGACTCATCAATGAGGCTTTAGAGTCAGATATCGCCAGCATTAGTGAGTAAAGCGTAGTCTCGCTGGGTTGTTCGCTTGGGTTATCCGGCTGTGGGGAGCTGGACTAGCTGGGACGCGCAGGCCCCTTAGTGAAAGTTGTCAAGTCGCCGCCATCTTGTGGATTTGCTTTCGGGAAAAGTTCCTGAAAGCTGTCTGCCTTCGTCTTACCGGAGCTTTTGTGAGGCAACTCGATGGGTAAAGGTCACCCTAGCAGCGGTGTCCAGATAGACAAATATTAGTTAGCTGCTTGTAAATTGGCTCAGGATAGATGTTGTAGCGGGAGCCTCAGCACAGCACGTCCTCTCTGTTTCACATCCTAGCCCCGCCCCCCAAAACGCTGGTGTGTTTTACCTTTTGTAGGGTACATTTCCTAACATATGGCAATTCAACTATACAGTGGGCACATGTTTAGGGCAATAGGAAAATTATTTTTTCCTGGTCTTGTGTAGTGTAATGTAGTGGCTATACATATACTGTACTTCTATTATACTTTGAAATTCGCGCCATATGCAAATTAGGCATCGCTAAATGCTAAATGCTCTTTGCCTGGCGAAGTAACACTAGTGCAACTACAGTTCACGGACCTGAGTGTAACTTCACACTTACTGTAAGTGAATTTGTGTAGTGCTGGCGAAAATTTGCCTGGCGAAGTGCGGTGAACGTTAGCAAAGGCAACGCTAGCGTTTTTTCGCCACTTAGTGAATTTGTCCCTATATCTAGTGCTTCCTCCTTGGTCCAGACTTCTCTGTGAATTGAACCATGAGGACCTGGCAATTCTGAGTTTTTACCTGCCTGTTCAGTAACTGACCAGAGGTTCAGTTGACATTTATAATTGATCTGAGCATTGGAAAATAATTTGAGCAAACATTGCTAGTGGATCTATTGCTGAGCAACTGTATTGTATCATTTAAGATCACAAGGGCCCATCATGAGATCAAGGGTCACATGTTGTGGCAGTCATCCCTCACCAATCGGGTTGAGGTCAAGTAAACAGGTAAAACCATATTACCCTCTAACTGGGACAAACAGAGAACTACAACCCACTTATCTATAGGCTTATATTACTGTTGTGTTTGGTAGCCGAGGATGAGGAGAGCGTAACCGTGCTTTATTAGCAGGTTCATGCAGCCATTACATAACATCAGTAACTCTTACTTTCACTTTCAAGCTGTACAGAAAGTGAATGCACAGTGACACCTGCAGGCCATTTGTATAAACACCACAATTACTATTACCAATTCTTACTAAAGTGGATCCCAGAGGCTGAGTTAGATATACAGTGGTACAATAACTGAAAGCAGATGATTTTCTGTTACACTGCTGAAACACATTGCCTAACTCAACTATCAATCTGTAAGATGTAGACATATTTCACTTGTTCTGTCTGACTAAAGCTTGAGTCATTAGTATAGTAAGAAACCATTTCTACATGAAAAAATATGAAACTACCCTTGGCTTGCTGTAGGCCCTTTACTGTAGCTTGTCACTTACTGACTCTCCGAGATAGGTCAGGACTGTATTTGGGAAATAGAAAATATGCATATGATATTTCTAAAATCTTACAACCATATTCAGTTCTGATTTTAGAACTGGTTAACATCTGAGATGAATATCAGATGCAGATGGAACTTTGTCAGAAGGCATTTTCTTAATTACTAAGTATTGCATGAAATTAACCTATCATAACAAAAACTGTTACATGTATCACAATGATGCTTTACCTGAGGCAGTGAGTATATCATACATGGGCTATTGAGTCTTTTGTATTGCCATGAATCTGATAAATGTCACCTTTCTACAGAAAAATTTACATTACTCTTCATGTCATATAGACATATTACACTAGAGAAAGTCTATACTGTCATTAAATCGTTCCATTAAAGTATTTCCCTTGACAACCAAGTAAGTACTCTCATTTATTTAACTGAGACTTTTCCAGACATCTGGCAATCAATAGAAGTCCCTTGGTCACTTTTAATGTGTGCTAAAGAGTGATTCATGAAGAAAAATGAGGACTGTTTGGATTTAATTTATCGTACAGAAATATATCAGTCTTAATGCCATGTAATCATTTAAGAAGGATTTAAAATTCCATTTTAAATGCAAATACTTTCAATAATACTTATAATACATATAAATGAGCAGTCATGAGCTTAATGCATTGTGCAGGTTTTTTTGCAACAAAATAAACAAAATCATCAGGCCACTTAAATTTGGTTTAAGGTATTTAACTTAACACATTCATTGCATTTACAATTATTGGACATAAAAGCAAAAGCTGAAATGCCATTTAGATTTAGATCGAAACAAAACAAAACTGATGTTGATTGTCTACTTGAATAACATTTACTAAAACTCAGATTTTTGAGATTTATTAATTTACATGCAAAAAACTGTGAATGTAAAAAGTCAGTATCTGAAAGCATGTAAAAGTCAATAGGAAGTCTGAGGCAAAATTTCAGTAATATAATTTCAATACCAGTTTTCAGAGTTTTAAAATGTATTTTAACATTTCTAGACAGAATGAGATTTTGCTGTGTTTCAATTATTTTTTTTTACATTTTTAGTTGATTAAGATTTCAAGATTTTTATGATTATGGTTTTGGTTTTTTTTTTACTTAAACGCACATATTCAAATTTGAATAGCCCACAGTGTTGTTAGCTGAAGGCAATACATTCCATCCAGGATGTGGCATCCTTGCAACAGGATCTTGAAAAACTGGCAACCTGGGCAGCTAAGTGGCAAATGAGATTCAATGTTGATAAAGTCATGCACCTGGGATGTAAAAATATCAAAGCCACTTATACCCTAAATAGGACTGCACTAGGTAAATCCATTATGGAAAGGGTCCTTGGAGTCCTTGTAGATAATAATCTTGGTTGTAACAAGCAATGCCAATTGGCAGCATCAAGAGCAAATAAAGTCGTGAGCTGCATTAAAAGGATAGATTCAATGGAGAAAGGGGTCATTCTTCCACTTTATCCCCATCTAGAATGTTATTCAGTTTTGGTCTCCTGTGCTCAAACAGGACGTTAATGAATTAGAGCGGGTACAATAAAGGGCAACTAAGCTGGTAAAAGGTATGTAAAATCTTTGCTATAAGGAAAGACTGGCCAAATTGAGGATGTTCATATTGGAAAATAGGTGCTTAAGGGGTGATATGATAAATATGTATAAATATATAATGCGATCATACAATAATCTCTCTAATGTTTTATTTACCAGTAGGTCTTCCAGCTGACATGAGGTTACCCATTCCGATTAGAAGTAAAGAGGTTCCCAGAAAGTGCAACAGTCCAAAAACAGTCAAGATTATCAAAAATACAAAAAGTATTTATTAAAATTTTATTTAAATTTTTTAAAAATGGCCTACCGTGTTTCTGTCACGGGTTGGCCTTCGTTAGGCGCCCAGGGGAAGAAGTGGACCAAGGAGGAAGCTTTAGGGGTTCAATAACGTAGCACAGCAACGATCAAGCAGGAGTCAGACAGGTCCAGGCAAAAGTGTATTCACAGGAACAAAATAAACAAAAGTCCAAGCAGTGGTCAAAATACAGGAAACAGGATCAAAAGCAATATCAGGATCAATATACAATACCCAGGAACAATAGCAGCATGGTCCTATAATTGGGCGCCATAATGGCGTCCAATACGCCTTTAAATATTTAAATTTGGCGCCAAAACGAGCACGGTGACGTAATCGCGTCAGGCGCGACGCGATGACGTCACTATCCGGCGCCGCATATCCACGTGGCGGCTATGGGCGCCGCCATTGTGGATATGCCAGCCGAAGGAAGAGGACGAGCCGCTCGGAGCTAAAGGTAAGCCTCCGGGCGGCGCGATCCTGACAGTTTCGTGCCTGTTGGGGCGCTTACTCATAATGTTGGGGCACTTACTCATAGATCCTATGAGTAAGTGCCTCAACAGGGGCAAAATGCGTGTTTGGCCTTTTTTTTACTATGTTCTAAATAAATACTTTTTGTATTTTTGATAATCATAACTGTTTTCAGAGGGACTCATAATTATTGTTGCACTTTCTTGGATATACACCTATGGACTGGGTTGAACTGTGAGTACATCCATCCTATATAAACAATTTTTGCTTGTTAGCATAACTTTTTTTCCTGGCACGTGTTCTTTTTGTTTTGTTGTCAGAAAAGATGTTCCACCTAAATATTCAGAAGGCTTTTTTTTACAGCGAGAGCTGTAAAGATGTGCAATTCTCTCCCTGAATCAATTGTACAGGCTGATACATTAGATGGCTTTAAAAGGGGGTTGGGTGGCTTTTTATCAAGTGAGGGAATACAGAGTTATGGAAGATAGCTCATAGTACAAATTGATCCAGGGACTGGTTCCATTTTGGAGGCAGGTAGGAATTTTCCCCCATGAGGAAAATTGGAGAGGCTTCAGATTTCTCTATTGACTTTCACCCAAGCAAATGATTGTATAATTTCTGTGTACCATGTTGAGTGTCAGTACAGTTTGTTTCAGGTACTATCTAGGCAAAATCTTATTAAAATTGTCCATGGTTGTGTAACTTTGTGAGCAATGTATTGGTTGTTTAATACATTTTAGTTTTCATAAAAGCCATGTTAAATAATGGCTAATGTATAATATGAAATGGTACTTTCAGGAGCTAAAAAGGCACCAAGACAGTCCAACTGTCCTTCAGGAAGAGCGCCCAGGGGGTTACTAAATACTAATAAGCATGTGTCTGCATTCACATATAAGTGAATGATGAAAGAACATTTTTTCACATATTTTTATGTTTGCACCTTTCTGTGTCAAGTCTTGACCTTATAAATTTCACTCTAGATATATTGATATCCATCAGCCTTCTAGAAACATGTATTATTAATTGAAAATCCACATTTCTAAATTAGTTTACATCTTTTCATGCATTTCAAGGATTAGACACTCTACAATGTACATTGCAAAAGCAAACAGTAGATAAATATTGGAGTGCAGGAAGACTATACATGTCTCAATGTTTGAAGTTCAATATAAGGCATTCTCTTGTAACACAATGCATAACCAATCTCTTCAGATTTATTTCTATGTCTATTAGAAGCACACTCTCAGCTTCTGTTATTTGCAAATGGTCACACACTGATTAAAGTGTTTATGGAATATATTTCATGTTCATCTGAAGCTGTCAGATGCTTAAAGCGAAGCTTGAAAGCAAAGATAAATTGAGTTTCAAATGCTTTTTTACTGACACAGTCTCATTTTGGAAAGCATCCAATGGACCATTATATTTTCCCTTTTTTTGCAGCTGTGCATTTCAATAGTCCAGAAACATTTACATATATTTTCATATTAACTCACTCTGACTTTTTTAAACTGATTGTACGACTATGATCTAAAATATTAGGAATACTGCTTAAATTACAATCTCCAGTAAAATGGTCTTTGTATGTTTATTAGCTTAAAGCCCTAATCATTTAATCCCCTGATCATTTAATATCTGGCTAATATGCTAAATATATATGCAAAAATCTACTTACTCAGTACTGCTTTACCAATAATAGTGTTTATATTAAAGCTTTGTCAGAAATGTATATTAGCAAATATTCCAGCTGTGGGCTATAGCAATGATGAGCCAGTAATCAGACAATCTACTATTCACTATTTTGCCCCCCGACATCAATAAGCAATTGTCATGGATACAAACACCAGGAAACATTCAATGTAATTGTTATGTTTTGGTTGTGTTTTGGATGAGTAGAGTATAACTGTGCTTTATTAGCAGGTTCATGCAGCCATTACACTTTAACAGTAACTTCAACTCTAACACTTTAAGCTGTATAGAAAGTATAATGTATTTCCAGAATAACTCTTGTGCACACCTACAGGCCTTTTTTATAAGCACCACAGTAATCATTTTGATTAATAAGGCATACCAAACTTGGATATAATAGTCTGCAGTAGTCAACTCTTCAAATGCAAACATTGACTTTTTTTCCATGGATTACAAGGTATGTTTCCCTTGGGTTTTATGGGTTACTAAACTTAGTCCCCATTTGTAAAAAAATGTCCTTAACCCATTGCAGCTAATAAAATATATGGTATTAAATAGGTGACCAGTAAATGCCACTGTGACTAGACCTGTTGCAAATGTAGCACCTTTTATTAAATAACCCCAATTGGTACTCAGAGTTCAACTGAAAACCCATTTCTGAAAAATAGTGATGCTTGTGTTTGGCAGTGCTGTATTCGTTAAGAATGAGATGTGGCAACATGCACTCATCCTACATCTTGTCCAGTACATCATTCAGATACAAGTTAGGAAGTCCTGTTGCGGTAGAGCCCTGTATTTAATCCTGTCTGCACAGAACAGTGAAGTGATTTATGAACACACATGTTAAATTTAGTGAATACATTTTACAGTAAAATTGGCACTCGTATAAAAAATTTCCATGTCAAAATTATTCAGACACCTGTTGCCTTTAATGTATTTGGATCAAAGAGTTGCGCCTATAAAAATTGTTGCTCATGTCAAAAGTGACGCCCGTCATAATTATTTTGATGCCCCTTTTGCCTTTAATGCATTTCGCTACTTTTTTTGTATTTTGCGAATTTCGCTTCATCACTAGTTATGTTACCAATGATACAACTAGCAATTCATTTTGAAAAGTCTGCACGTCTGAAAATGCAAGCAAAGGCATGATTGCTTTGCTTATGACAACTGAACATGTAGATAATATATTATATATATATTATTTAGACTATTGATTCATGAATTGATGATTGAGTAATGAAAGTGGAATGATTTTGTTAGTAATTGGTAATAAAGTATAAATTGGTGAGCAGAATTCATGGTAATCCAAAGCAATAGATACTCCCTTAATATTATACATAAAGGAACATACATACATACATGCATACTGTATATACAAATAAGAATGTAAGCAATTTCTTACAAGCCCCTCATGAATACAGTGCTGCTTTATTCATTAGGGGGGCATAGTTATGCAAAAATCTGTACTCATTTCCATATAGTAAATCCTACATTGTTTTTTTTTTATAGTTTTGCTACTTCTTATTTTTATTCTTTCTTTTTGAGATGCATACATTAAAAATATCTACCACATTGCCCTCAGAATTCTCCCAAGGATCACCATGTATTAATATATTTTTGCAGGTTTTTCTTCACACAAAATATCTTAAACTTCTTTGTATTCTGAAGTTGAATTTTATTCCGAAAGTATTTGCATGGATATTTGGCCCTTCGGGGGATATTTCTTTCAGAATTTCTTAGATCTAAAAAGTCCAAAATCCCAAACCTGTGATTTTATCCTTTCCACACAGAGCACATTATCTTCTGTCTTATATGCAGAACTGTATGAAACAAAACACAGCCAAGACTCTACTCTGATTTTCCCAGAAGAGTGTTCTCACATCAACAAAATCGACATACTGTAGAACAATCTTATAGTAAGAAAGAAATAATCGTAACCACATACAGCTTTTTGCATGTTCAGAAACCTGAGTAAAAAGAAGCAAAGTTACAACTTGGAAGACTTAGACCAGGGGTGTCCAAATGTTTGGCTTCGAGGGCCACATTGGAAGAAGAAAAAATGTCTGGGGGCCTCATATGAAATACACAAACACTTTTGATTTGTAAAATACACAAAAAAAAATACAATACCAGTTGGATAACCAGATGGAGCTATACACTGGAATAAGGGACACCTGGATATTAAATAGACTTAGTATTATATTATTATTACTAACTGGGCAATGGGCTGAGTCCCCCTCCTCCTATATCCTTTGCAACATGACGTTTTCTCGGGAACTGAGCATTTCAAACTGGGCCGCATTCATATCCATCCTGGGCCGCATTTGGCCCTTGGGTTGCAGTTTGGACACCCCTGACTTAGACAATAGCAAGGTAATAATAAAAGTGTTTAAAAAACACAGCATGATTTAATTTAAATGTTACTGTAGGTATATCTTTATAAAAAAAACTACTTTATTGTGCACATATTTCCTGGTACACAATGGCATTTCTAATTGCTTCCTATCATGCCATTCTGACTCATCACACATAAATGAATCAGAAATGCCTTACAGGCAGCTAGACTTATTCTATAGAATGTTTATAAGTGCCCCTCTCTGACAACACCTGAGGTCCAAAAGGGCCATATGAAGTAAGAGGATGGCGTAAAATCAGAGTATGTAGAGAATAGCACAAACCAAATAATAATTTAGGGGTTGCAAGGGCACCAGACAGTAAGGACAGGCAATAATCATAAATCTATAAATAGATTAGTAGTCTAGGCATGCAAACAACTGTTACAGTAACATGTCTAGATTTGCAAGGCAAATGTCAGGATGGGTCAGTAAAAGATATTAGTCAAGAATAGGGTAGATCAAATTATTTCGGCTGATGTAGATTTGTGGCAACATTTTCATTTGCATAAGAGGTGAAAATTTTGTCCAAATCTGTACTCGAATTATGGCATGCATTTTGTTTTGCAAGGAATTTTTGTTTTTTAGAAAAAGCACCCATTGACTCCAATGCATTTGGCACAATAAAAACATGGAGAAAAATGACCCCAAAGCATTCGGTCAAAAAAATGCATGCATTGAATAAAATTACATAAAGGAAAGTGAAGAATCTATAGCTGCTTTGGAAAAAAAGACAATACTTATTTTGAATATAGTATGTTATTATTTATAAAAGAAAAAGATGTGCTTGAGTGAAATGATACCATAAATTACAAAACTGCATGCAATGATTTTCTTCAAAATTAATATTGCACTGAATAGCATGCATTTAATATGCCAAATACATATTATAATAATTTACCATTATACTAACACTTAACATGGTCTGACAAAATATGTCTGCCAGAATTCTAGTAATACACAAGATCATTATTTTCTGATTTAATTTGCTGGAGTTACATCCACTTTTTGCACAAGATTTTAGCTTCATTTACTTTATATCAGTTGCCAGCCCCTTCATGTGCATGCAAGTAAAAGTGTATTTAAATTTAAAAGGCTTTTTTTCAAAGAATTGCAACTTTGCCATCCAATTTTAGTCAAATGGCAATTAAAACTTGCAATAAAGTCATCACAATTCAGGTACTTTTCTTGCACACATTGTAAAAGTCACCATAAAACACTGGGTGCTCAACGTGTTAAAGACTCTTCAAGGTAAAGTTCACTTTAGCACAAAAATCAAGACACACAGGGGGAAATTCACTAAAGCGTGAAGCGTCTAACACTATCGCTAATTCGCCAGCGTGACCTCAATTCGTAACCTCGCAAATTTACTAACGCAGACTCTGGCGAATTTTCGCTAGCCAAGTAGATAGACTAGCGCAACTTCGCACCCTTACGCCAGGCAAAGTTGCGCACTGACAAAGGATCGTAATTACGCAAATTCACTAAGATGACCATTTTCCTGAATGTTACCACTTACGCTGGACGTTACTTCACCAGGTCAGACCTGGCGAAGTTCAATACAATAGATAGGAGTTTGAAAAAAAAAATTGGAAATTTTTTCTAAGTCCCAAAAAAATGCTGGCGTGTTTTACCTTTTCTAGGGTGATAGTCTGAAAAAGAGTGAAATTTTTTTTGGGGGGTTACCCTCCTTCCCCCCACATTTCCTAACATATGGCAACTCAACTATACAGGGGGTCACACGTTTAGGGCAATAGGACAACTTAATTTTTTTTATTAAAGGTTTCCTGGGCTTGTGTGGTTCTTCACAGTCAGGACGGTGAGGTTGTGGAATGCACTGCCGGGTGATGTTGTGATGGCTCATTCTGTTGATGCTTTTAAGAGGGGTTTGGATGTTTTTTTGGACAGACATAATATCAAAGGCTATTTTGATACTAAAATCTACAGTTAGTATAGCTATGGGCATACAGGTATATGGTTTGTGTTTTAAAGAGTGGAGATGTTTGTGTGTGTTGTGTGTGTGTGTGTGTGTGTGTATGTATGGTGGGTTTTTAATTTGGAGGGGTTGAACTTGATGGACTCGGTCTTTTTTCAACCCAATCTAACTATGTAACTATGTAACTATGTAACTATGTGTAATGCAATGTAGTGGCTGTAACATACTTCTATTATACAACTACGCTACTGTTCGCCGACCTTATCGTAACTTCTAAGTTTAGTGAATTTGCGTAGCACTGGCGAAAATTCACCTGGCGAAGCGTGGCGAACATTAGCGAAGGCAACGCTAGCGAATTTTTGCAGCTTAGTGAATTTCCCCCACAGTATCTTCTAGATGGGCTGAAGAAGCCCGATACATTATTACAAGATAACTGTTGAAAAAAGCACACAAGCTTTCAAGGAGGACCCCTTTGTCAGGTATACATCTATATATATCTGACAAAGGGTTTGTCTCTGAATAATCTCTTTTGAGATTATGTTTCAGAAACATATCTATAAGGGAGTATCTAAGACAGTTTGAGACACGCAAACTGGCAGTTAAGGGCATCTCTGAAATATATCAACTGGAAAAGCCGTTTCATAGGTTTAACCACAGAAGAATAATGGAATGTCTTTAAAATGCAAAAGATGTTACAAAAGATAACCTTGGTAGCAGCGTTAGTGGTGATGTAGGTAAAATGTGTATTAAGGTGTTCAAGTTAGTTAGGACAGCTGAAACATAGAATAAAGAATGAATCATAAAATAGAGAATGCAAGGGAATTGCAGTAAATAGTAAACTCAATCCCAAATTATTTTAAAATAGATACAAATTAAGCAAGAAAAGATGACTCCCATTAGAAATGGGAGTTCAATCAGTTGACGAGAGCAGGAGTAAAGCAAAGATTCTGAACTGTTATTTTATTGACTGTCTACACAACCAAAGATATAGGAAAAAAGTCTTCCTTTTTCATAGACCCAATTGTAATAAATTATTAATTGATGTGTGGCTCAGGAGGGAATTTAAAAGAGGACATGTGAAAGTAAACAAGTATTCAGCACCAGGTGGTTTTCATTTCAAGATTACTCCTATGTGTGTGTATATATATATATATATATATATATATATAT
>CM044444.1:37936520-37959420 GCA_024363595.1 Xenopus borealis | reverse complement strand
GGGTACTTTATTTATTATAATACACAAGTTTTAGTGAGTCATGTGACAGAAATGACATTATAAGGATATAATTTACAAGATATTCACAGCTTTTGTGTATTATATATATATAAATATACATCATTTATTTATATATATAATTTTCTTAAAGTCTGTCATGGTGCCAATAGAGTTATGAATTGCTGATGTGGTACCACTGTTAAAAATATTTCAGCCTGAACACTATAGTCCTGTTAGTTTCAATGGCAGGAATGGCAAAGGGGTAATAAGGCACTTGAATATATGAAAATCACAATACCATAGGTTTGTGCCAGCATGGTTTTATGAGTAACAGATCTTGCCAGACTAATCTAATCAGTGCTGGACTGGGGGGGGGGTACAGGGGCCCGCACCCCCCAGGGGCATCCCTATAGGAAAACACTACTGCCAATCTAGGTTTTTATAAAAATGTATTAATTACATAAAACAGTTCCTGTGTAAAACCTTGCTTCATGTTTTTAGTAGTATGTGCCAATCGGTAATCCTAAATAGAAAATTGCCATTTTAAGAACTAAGGGTCGCCCCCCTGAGAGCCCATGATTCACAGTACACACAATAAAACCATGCATGTAAGGTCACATAGGCCAAGTAATTTGCAAAGTTTGTCTTTTGCTTCTACACTTCTTCTTGTTACAGTTAAATCTGTTGTTTTTCTGGTAAGGTGATTTCTGTGGCAGCACAGAGGTGTCAGTTTCATGCATAACAAAAATGATGCAAGGTAGACAAAATAAAGACAAATAGACAAGAATAGACAAGAAAACACCTGCACACAGTAACTAATAGGATTTGAGTGCAAAGATATCTGTTTGGTGGTCACATTTATAAGTTGTTGTGCCTAATTGTATTTTTGGATTAAACAGCAACATAGCTACTAAATGTATTAGTAGATACTATTATAAATCGGACCAGGGGTAATGCAAAAAATCTGAGAAATTGGCAACAAGGGAGCCTTTTTTCTATTGAATTTTTTTGCATAATGGAAAGGAGGTCCTCTAAGAATGTAGGACATGTTTATGGTAGTATACTGAGCAAGGCATTCATACAATTAATGGTTTGAACTGACTCCAATGAAATCTGGCAAATTGCAGTGAAGCAAAATGGGACAGTTTCACTCATCACTAGGCTCCAACACTTAAAGTGATACTGACATGAAACACATACTTTTCAAAATATTAAAAGGGTTGTTTGCCTTTAAATTAACTTTTGGTGATATAGAGAGTGACATTCTGAGACAATTTGAAATTGGTTTTCATTTTTTATTATTTGCGGTTTTTGAGTTATTTAGCTTTTAATTCTGATTAAGCTTCTTATACTGTAGTTAATGTAAAAGTATTAGCAAGTACTTTTAAGGCAACATTGGTGTCATTATCTCTTTATGAAGCTGGATAAAGTGTATAGAGATAAATTAAACAGGTAAAAGGAATGGAAGCATTAAACCATGAGCAAAGACAGTCAAGACAGTCAAAGACAGGGGTTTGTAGAGAATCTGTGGAGAAAAGGTACTTCCTAGGACACATGATTACTCTTAACAAGTTTAGATTTGAGGAACTGAGCTTTCATTTGAAGGATTGAAGATGGATATTCACGGTGAGGGCAGTGAGGTTGTGGAATGCCCTGCTGTCTGGTGATATCACACATTAATACCTTTAATAGTGACATTGATGATTTCAAATTGTATCCAAGGGTATGTGTGATCTTAAGGGGCAGATTTACTAAGGGTCGAATTTCAAGGGTTAATTAACCCTCGAATTCGACCCTAGAATAGAATTCAAATTAAAACCCCTCGAATTCGAATTTAAAATTCGAGGGGTTTTAACGCAATTCGAATTATCGAACGATTGAATGTTCGATCTATCGATTGTTCGATCGATTCAATCAATTGATAAAATCGTTTAACTTGTGAAAATCCTATGGGAGCTTCCCATGGGGATATATAGCAATTCGGTAGGTTTTATCTGCCGAATTGTTATATCAATTTTTTTTAAAGGGCCAGTACTTCAACAATCGAATTCGAATTTTCAAATGTGGAAAATTCGAATCAAATTTTGGGCTATTCGATAGTCGAATAAGCCCAAAATAGTCGAATAAGCCCAAAATAAATTTGAATTTTGAATTTTTTAAATTTGAATTTGATTCGAATTTTAACTTCGAATCAATTTGAACCTTATTAAATCTGCCCCTTAAAGATTGTTTGGTATATTTATTGGTAAATATAATTTATATATGTGAGTATTTAGATCTGTATTTGTATATATGTGCACTTAGGTTTGTTTAAGGGTTTAATTTGCTTTTTTTCACCCCTGTAATCATATAACTATTACTTATTGTGTGTTGTTAACTGCACTTTACTAGTAATAACATGAAGAGCTCTGTTTGGCCCACTAAGAAGAAGAGTCTTGGTGAACCAGCTTGTTATATTTCCAGCAATGCAGTAATAGCCTTTAAGGCTAAAGCAAATAATACATGAAATATGTGCTTCAATGAATCAACCATAGATATTTCTTATTAAGTGACTAAAATATTATCAAGTAATTCTTTTCAGCAACATTAGTCAGTCTCAGAACATGAACCAGAGACAATAGTGTATGATGCTAATTAGCAACCACGATTGTTGTCTTCCACGGTGTTAATGACACTGATAACAAAATATCTTATTTTAAATCTAGAAATTATGCATTTGTCAGCCATCATTACCATTACTCCTACCTTCAACAGTCACATTACTCCTGGCCTCCTCCTCACCAGCTGATAACATTTTTACAGTTTTCTTCCCCAATTAGCAAATCATCCCTTCCCTCTTCTCATTTTGTTTTGACATCAATCTGGCTTCTATTACCAGCTGCTGCTTATGGATTTTTAGTTAAAAATATCTACATCTCTTCAGAACTAAAAACTGGATGAGGCAGTATGTGCATTTGTAATGATCAGCACCAGTGAGATAGAGAACATTCCCTGAAGAGAATTGGACTTTCTGTTTGTTTCCCTGCTGCCTGAAAAGCATCAAGCTGCTAGGGGACTGTGCAAGTAAATTCATACCCCTAATATGTGTAAACATAAATACAATGAAACTAGAATAAACACATAAAATAAAATATTTAGATCAAATGTTTATTTATATATATTAAAGCCAGATACATTGATTATGAAGTATATGAATATATTATGAAGCTTTATGTGTAGTTTCTTTAGCCTGTTTCTTTTCCATATTTGATAGCTGTACATAATAGGGCAGATTTTTCTACAGCTTGGAGATAAAATAGGTGCAAAATTACAAATTTTCATACACAAATGCACCTTCTTTTATTAATAATAACACAATGAACCAATTTACCTGTTGTGCCTTCTTTTGGTACATGCATTTTTTTATGTTTTTTTTAGACTTATGATACAGGAATCCATATTATGGATAGATCCCTTATCCAAGAAACCCCATGTCCAAGGCATTCTGGATAACAGGTCCCAGGTACCTGTGCTAATTTTCCACTCACATGGCACCCCTTCCCTGGTGCAACTCCTATTTATATATACTAATTGGCACTACACAAAATTATAGCTGGATTATACAATTTTATTCTAAATCTATGGAAAATGAAAATGGTGCGTTGCCAATTTCACACCAATTTCTTTTTTAGATATAGTATTAAGGAGTTTTCACAGTTTTAAGGACCCCTTAAAGGAACAGTAACATCAAAAAATTAAAGTGTTTTAAAGTAATAAAAATATAATGAAGGGTTGAGCTGCACTGGTAAAACTGCAGTGTTTGCTTCAGAAACAGTACTATTGTTTATATAACTAAGCTGCTATGTAGCAATGGAGGCAGCCATTCAAAGTAGAATAGGCTCAGGTTGCACAGCAGATAAGCTCTGTAGAACATAATGGGGCAGGTTCGCTGACGGGCAAATTTTCGCCAGTGTCAGCTTCACACCCATCGCACCACTTCACCTGCACAAATGCGCTAGGAACATGCTAATTCGCTATATGCTAAAATGTGAAGTTTCTTTTCAGGTGCTGAATGCTGGTGGCTTTTTGCTAGCGTTACTTTGGCTGTGTGAGCATTTCATAGCGAAGATGCGCTAGATTTCTTTTGTGCCTATTGAAAATTCTCTAGTGATCCATTTGCATATGGAGGGAAATTTAAAGTTGTATGGTGGTCTTTATTATAAATGTTTTACACATGTCCAGGGAACTTTAATAAAGACAAGAGATGCCCTACACATGAGCCCACTGTAAAATTAATGTTCCATATGTTATTAAAAAAAACGGTTACTCAAATAAAGTCTGAGTAAGGACTTTTGCAGGCAATCCCACTTAAAAAAAGGTTGCCAGGGTTTTCTGAATTTTTAATGCATTTTTGACAGGATATGATGTACAGTAAATCACTGAAGATTGAGGCAGATCTAGCTTCTTTTTGCCACTTCATCTGGTCTGAGGTGGCAATGTCAACCCTGGAAAAAGAGGTACTGTTCAGTAAAATTAGCAGGCCCAGATTTGTGGAAAGGCCACCTTAGCCCGGGCCTAGGGTGGCAGGATTTTAGGGGGCGGCATGCTGCCCAGCCACACCCACATTGGTTCAGAAACACTGGGGATACACAGGAGATACAATAGTTTTTTAAATTTCCCATGCAATTTAAAATTCCCATTGCTCCGGACCTGATTACGAAAATTTGCGAATAAAGAGCAGATTATGGGGGGCGATGACAGCAGTGGGCCTAGGGGTGCCCGCCCTGAAAATTAGTGAAATTGCGCGGTAGCGATCATCGCCTGGGCGATAGAGTGCAAATGACTGCTAGAGACGGTCCCGTTCCCTTGCGAATTGGATCCTGCACCTGTTGGCGATGTCCCTGCGGGTGGCAACACTGGCAAAAAGTTGCTAGCGTTAGTCAATTTGCCCATTTAGTAAATCTGCCACAATTATGTTATCGCTTATCCACTATTTAACCTGTGCCATGTTGCCTTTTTCCCATAATCTCCACCATTGCTACACAGCAACTTGTTTATATGAACTATAGTAGTTCTGAAGCAAAAAGATCAGTGCAGGGCAACAGTACATTATATTTTCATTATTTTAAAACACTTTGATTTTTTTGTGTTACTGTTCCTTTAACACAGATATGTTGAATGTTGATTGGCAAGTCTCTTATTGCAACACAATTATGTAGTGAAAAAAACTAAATTTGCCAGAAAAACTCAGTAAAAAGCTGTGTAAAATAGATGTGTAAAATACAACTTATCAAGGTGTGTTGATATTTTATGCCATGCAAATGCCAGATTTTCCATCGTAATTTTACACTGCTTCAGACCTTTTTAAGTAAGTTCTGGAGAAGTTGCTGAAAGGAAAAGTGTGTAAAAGATTATACAGTTTTTTAGATGTTTGTTACAAGGCGATGCCTGGTGATGTGTGGCAATTTATACCACATACTGTATAAAACCTACCCCTTAATGTACAGATAGACAGCGCTAATGTAATCCTGCAGTGTACAAGTTCAAGCTCATATCTAGGAATAGAGTTTCATATGTCAAAGAACCCTGTCCTCTATCAGGCCCTGTAATAGTGGTCCATATATATATATATATATATATATATATATATAAGTTACACAATATATAGAATAACTATATATAGAATAAAATTAGTGACATCACATTCACTTTGCTGATGTTGTATAACATAAAACACTTTTAAGGAATACATAAGAGTATCGCGTAGAAAGTATATAGCATTCACAAAACAAGCTAGATTATCGTATAGCAAGAAAACATCCAAATGAACAATACTCATTGAGACCCTTAGGTGAAACAGTGTCGAGTGTCCTAATCCAAAATGTTTCACGTTATAAGAGGAGTCGGGATCTGTCCCCGCCCCTTCTAGGCATAGGAACATGGTCAATCGCTATTAATTTAAAAGATGGTAATCCATGTCTAAAAAGTGTTTGGCTACAGGTTTAGTTGTTTTTTTGATCACGAAAAGCAGTGTTAATAGCTGACCTGTGGGCATCAATTGGTCCTAAGTGCATGGTTGAGGGACATAGATAAATTATTATAACTAGTAGATAACATCAGTGGACTCTTTTTACTTGTTTGTTGTTGATTGGAGACCCTTAATCTGGCTTTTTGAAGGGCCACATCAAGTAATGTGTTGTCATAGCTGCGAAGTCTGAACCGTTCCCGCATCTGTGTCAATTGCATTTCACATATATCAGGGTTAGAGTTGTTTCTTAGAACACAACAGAATTGTGACACTGGTAGGGAACGCTTCAGAGCTGGCGCATGGCAACTATGGCATGCAAAAGAATATTCTGATCGGTGGATTTTCGGAATAGTGTGTACTCTAATTTGTTGTTGTAAAGAGTTAAATGAAGGTCAAGGAACTCTAATTGCATGCCACAGTTCGATGTAAATTTGATGGTCTCAGACACTTTATTAATGTCCTATATCATTAATTCAAAACTAGTCTGATCACCTTCCAAAATAATACAATGTCATCGATGAAACGCTTGTACTGTACATCAGAATCTTCTGACCGTATTTGGACATTGGCCATTGGCGCCCCATTGCGGTCCAAGACACCTGTTGAAAAAAACTGTCTTCAAATAATTGAAAGAAAGACACATTTGCAGCAATTCAATCACAAAGCATATAGGGGGCCCCAAGTAATTGGCATATTCAACAAGCGATTTCTCAACCGCCTTAAGTCCAAGGCAATGTGGAATGCTAGTGTAAAGACTCACTACTTCTATAGTGGCCAAAAGTTTGGGAACGTCATCATGCCAGTGTAGTTCACGAATACATTGAATGAAATGTGGGGTATCACGTAAGTAAGATGTTGTAGAACACACAATAGGTTGCAAGATACCTTATTGTCTAAAAACACCCCAATGGCTGCAATAATCCGTCCCTAGCCGAAACAATAAGATGCCCTGGTGGGGCTGACAAACTTTTATGTACCTTCGGAAGAGAGCACAGTATCGGACATATTGTGTGGTCTTGGTTCAAATAATCAAATAAAGATTGAGATATCCACCCGTTATTAAAAGCCATCTGAAGCAGAGCATCAATTTTGTTGTTAAACGCCCAAACAGGATCCCCTTGTAATTGTCTATATACAGTCCGTCAATTGGCCCAAAATCTCCTTCCGATAATCAGAATAATTCATCAGAACAATCCCTCCACCTTTATCCGCTGGGCAGATTACCAAGGAGGTGTTATTCTGTAAATTATCAATAGTTAATCATTCCTCTTTAGACAAAGTTTTGGTGGTTACTAGCTCGTTTGGCACACAATGTATCAACTTCTTTTTCAATCGCTCTTTTAAAGAGCTTAATGGCAACATTTTGTGAGGAAGGACAAAAGTTATTTTGAGTTTCTTGCAACCTATTGTGTGTTCTTACTTACTTACATCTTACTTACGTGATACCCCACATTTCATTCAATGTATTTGTGAACTACACTGGCATGATGACGTTCCCAAACTTTTGGCCACTATAGATGTAGTGAGTCTTTACACAAGTATTCCACATTGCTTGTTGAATATGCCAATTACCAGGGGCCCCTATATGCTTTGCTGCACATGTGTCTTTCATTCAATTATTTTCGATTTGAAGACAGTTTTTTCTAACAGGTGTCTGGGACCACGATGGGGGCGCCAATGGCGCCCTCATACGCCAATTTATTTATGCACCAATTTGAAAGGGAACATATTTTGTCCAAATACGGTCAGAACATTCTGATGTACAAGCGTTTCATCTATGACATTGTATTACTTTGGAAGGGTGATCAGGCTAGTTTTGAATTTATGATACAGGACATTAATAAAGTGTCTGAGACAATCAAATTTATATCGATCTGTGGCATGCAATAAGAGTTCCTTGATCTTCATTTAACTCTTTACAACAACAAATTAGAGTATACACTATTCCGAAAATCCACCGATCAGAATACTCTTTTGCATGCCACTAGTTGCATGTGAAATGCAATTGACACAGATGCGGGAACGGTTCAGACTTCGTGGCTATGACAACACATTACTTGATGTGGCCCTTTAAAAAGCCAGATTAAGAGTCTCCAATCAACAACAAATACATAAAAAGAGTCCACTGATATTATCTACTAGTTATAATAATTTATCTATGTCCCTCAACCATGCACTTAGGACCAATTGGAGAATTATTAAGGAAGATGAAAAGTTGGGGCGCCTTTGCCCTGATCAAACCAATGATGGGCTTCAGACGTGGATGTAATGTACGTGATCTTTTAGTCCTAAATGATCCAGTACATTGCTATAGGGCAAATCAGACAACTACTACTTGGTTACCGTCCAACAAACCAGGGTGTTTTCGATGTCCATCATGTTTATCTTGTAGATCTATGTTACCTGGCACAAGCTTTGTACACCAACATACTGGGCACCGTTATAAGATTCATCACCACATCACCTGCACCACCACCCATGTTATATATTTAATTACCTGCCCTTGTGGGCTCTCTTATGTGGGAAAACGGACTTGATGTTGCAACTCCGTATTGATGCCCACAGGTCAGCTATTAACACAGCTTTTTGTGATCAAAAAACAACTAAACCTGTAGCCAAACACTTTTTAGAGGTTGGACATCGATTACCATCTTTTAAATTTATAGTGATTGACCATGTTCCTATTCCTAGAAGGGGCAGGGACAGATCCCGACTCCTCTTACAACTTGAAACATTTTGGATTAGGACACTCGACACTGTTTCACCTAAGGGTCTCAATGAGTATTGTTAATTTGGATGTTTTCTTGCTATATGATAATCTAGCTTGTTTTGTGAATGCTATATACTTTCTACGTGATACTCCTTAATAGTGTTATATGTGATACAACATCAGCAAAGTGAATGTGATGTCACTAATTGGGCGTGTTGCTGCGGTGTGTATATATATATATATATATATATATATATATACAGGATCCTCTTTTTTAGGGGAAGACAGTGCCCCCTCAAGCAGCGGAGAAAGAGAGGATCGAGAGGCAGAGGTAGATCTGGCGGAGGTCGTTCGTCCACGGGACACACGGGTCGTGGACAAAGTGAAATACAAACGGAGGAAGTAGCTACATCGCTGGTGATTAATATTTACAAAAAGGTACTGTCTCCTATTGAGTTGAGTCTGTTACAAAAGGGATTGTCATTCTGTCCTGCTACTAAAGTGGACACTTTTTCATTGGACATTGATTTACAGCGTTTTTTTAGACTTATGAGACTGAAGGTACAATTTATGGGTCGAACAAATGAGGAGGGGGCGGATACTAGTATGTTAACACCGAAACGGTTTGGTTTACATAAAAAAAGTAATTATTTACCACCTACCTCTGCCCATCCGGTGGAAACAGTGATTAATTTGATCACTAGGGATGTTAACCATTTGATACATAATTCTAAAGGATTACAAAATATGCGTTACAATAACAATTTGACTAAGAGTGAGCGTGAATCGTTACAGGTATTGATGGATGATAAGGAGGTGATTTACAAACCGGCAGATAAAGGGGAGCCTTAGTGATTCTTGACAGAGAGTACTACAGATGCAGTCACTTTGGATGGTGAGTTTAATGCGTCGCGACTTAACTCATTTATCTCATTTATCCCACTTAGCACAGAATATTGTGTCACAGCATCCCTTCCAATTAAAGAGTTCACCATTGAAAACAATGGGGCTTTGGTATGCTAATGAAAAGATTAAATGCATTAAATGAGTTAAGATAACTTAATGCTGAGTCACGACGCATTTAACTTACAAATCCAAGTGACTCTATCTGTATGTGGGGGAGATTTTGGGTCAACTGAGTGATGTACATACATACACTAAGTTGGATAGGGACCCCACAAGTGAGCTGGTGGGGCTGATTAAGGAGATTCTGACCCGTTACCAACAGTTGGGAATAGTCAGTGGAGGATTGGAAGAATATTTAACGCAGGATTACCCGAGCATTCCCGTGTTTTATACTCTCCCGAAGGTCCACAAAAATCTACAAACCCCCCCGGACGCCCCATAGTGGCAGGAGTAAACTCCATTTTTGCCCCTATAGCCACGTTTTTGGATAGGGTTTTGGCTCCTTTTGTACCCTTGGGGGAATCATTCATTAAGGATACTTCCCACTTTCTGCGTCTTATACATGAGGTTGACTTAGGACATGATACCGTACTATTAGTGGCCCTCGATATAAGTAGCTTGTACACCTCCATACCCCATGATTTGGGTGTGAGGGCGATACAGACTGCTTTGGGGAATTCCCAATATAGTAGCCTACAGATTGGTTTTTTCATGGAACTATTGGAGTTGGTTTTACGGAAGAACTATTTTTTATTCCAGGACACATTCTACCTGCAATTGCAGGGGACCACGATGGGATCCAATGTCGCCCCCACCTATGCGAATATCTTTATGAATTATTTTGAGACCACATTTGTTTATCCACACGAGTGGTTTAGGGAGATTTCATGAGATTCTGGTGTGTGTGTATATATATATATATATATATATATATATATATATATATATATATATATACTCCAGAATCTCATGACATTTACAGCATGTGGCCCACAAAGCATTTTATGACAGACACAGCACACAGCATGTGACCCTTCAGCATTTCATGACAGACACAGCATGTGGTCCCTGCATTACATGACAGACACAGCATGTTTCCCTACAGCATTTCATGACAGACACAGTGTTTGTCACAGTGTGTCACTCCATTATTTCATGACAGGTATAGCATGTGGCCCGCAAAGCATTTCATGAAAATCATAGCATATGACCCATCAACATTTCATGACAGACACAGTGTTTCACCTCCAGCATTTCATGACAGATACAGCCTATGGCCCCAAAGCAATCCATGACTTACAGTCTGTGACCCAACAGCATTTCATGACATTTACAGTATGTGGACCGCAAAGCATTTCATGACAGACACAACATGTGACCCTTCAGCAATTCATGACGGGCACAGCATGTGGCATTACATGACAGAAGTTCAGCCCCTCAACATGAAAATCCAGCATCCATACACACATGCCTCCATACCCTCACATTATATTTACCCTATCTATACTAACTATTAACTTTTGTATCACATTATGCCTGAGCAAGAAATTATCCAAGCCACTCTTAGACATTAAGAGAATCAGCCATCACAACATCAGTGCAGTGCATTTCACAGCCTCACTATCCTCACTACGAAGAACAATCTACGTTGAATCAAATGAAAATTATTTTCTTCTAGTCTGAAGGGGTAGCCTCTGGTGAAGTGATCCTCTTTATGGGTAAAAAGGTCCCCTGCTATTTGTCTACAATGTCCTCTAATGTACTTGTATAGTGTAATCATGTCCCCTCGCAAGAATTTTTTTTCCAGGGACAAACTCAACCTTGACAGTCTTATTTAAGTCTTCCATCCCTTGAACCAGTTTATTTGCACATCTCTGCACTCTCTTCAGCTCATTAAATCCCTTAAGGGAGTCCAAAACTTCCACTGCTAACTCCAGATGAGGACTTGCTAGGGACCTATAAAGAGTCATACTTTTGTTTTCATCCCATGCATTAATGCCTTTTTTATGACAGAACATTATTTGCTTTAGTGGCCACAGAATGACACTGCCCAGAATCAGTAAATTTGTCATCTTCAAAAACCCCTAGATCCTTAACATTTAAAGGACCAGTAATAAAAAAAGTTTTAAGAAAAAAAAACATTGTAACCCCCTTTAGTAACACATCCATCCTGCACAAACATATACAAAAATAACTCTGCTTCCAGTTGAGCAGTGACTTCACAAATAGGGCAATACGGTGACATTCCCTCTGATACAGCCTATGTGCGCGCTCCACTCAAACCGGAAGCCAGTTGCTGCCACACTTGAAAGGGTTTTTCAGCATTCCTGTATTATGTGGCTGCATCTGTAGTATTATGATTTGCTATGAAGTCCAGTATCTTATCCTTTATTAACCCTTCAAAAAGTTTTCCTACCACCACCATCAGACTAACTGGCCTATAGTTTTGAGGCTGAGAATGTGATGCCTTTTTGAATAGCAGCATCACATTAGCAATTTGCCAGTCTTACCATGACAGACCTCAATGAATCCTGAAACAGCGTGAGCAAGAGGTTTGGCAATCAAAGAGCTAAGCACACTAAGTACCCTGGGATGAATACCATCTGGCCACAGACCTTTGTTTATCTTTACATGTTCTAGCCTGTTTTGAATTTCCTCATGTGTGAAAAATGCATCAGGAAACCTTCATTAATTGGTTCCTCATTTGTATAGACAGACTCAGCTTTTTTTTGTTCTCATTAGCCAGCACCGACCCCATTCTGATATTAAGGGTATATATAAGAAGAGCTAATAGCAGACAATGGCAAATGGAAAAGTAAAACTGAGTTGGCACATGCCTATGGTATTTCTGCTGAACTTCAACAGTCAAGGGTGGAGGAAGGACTTGTTCATAACAACTTTGAGTAAACATTTAAGAACCAAATGCTGTGTCAGTCAATGACTTGATTGGGCTTTGCTATCAGTGACGCTAGTGTATGGGTCTTGGAACGCCTCTACTGTATACACTAAAGAAACAACTTTATTTTTATGAATCCTTTACATACAATTTATTTACATCATTTAATGGAGCCACAGTATCCACCAACATCTTATTTATAATAATTTTTCGGTTCGTTTTTGAGGCAATCAGTTACTCATTTTCTGTCTTTGCCTTCCCAGTGCTGCTGTAGTATGTATTTTCTAAAAAGAATTAAGCTAGACATGCTTTATTTTGTATACTAAATATAAACATGAAGTTACTGCACCACAAGCCTAATCAAACAAATGATATATGCTTTCAAATTTGGCCACAGGGGGTCACCATCTTGTAATTTTGTTATACATGTTTGCAAGACAAAGACTGTGCACATGCTCAGGGTGTTCTGGGCTTTTTAGGGATCGTCATAACTGATCAAAACAGGGCCACAAACAAAGCTTGTTTAGTTCTGCATGGCTGAGAAGTAAGGCGGGGCCCCCCCCTGTTGTTCATAAGTATGATTGTTTCCCTACATAGAAGTTAGGGACCATCTGACAATTCCTATCCACAGCAGTAAATGAAGGGAGAATTTCACTGCATACAGTCAGTTTTTTTATAAAAACGGTACACATTTTTAATTAAAGTATATTGGAGATAGGTTTCTTTTTCATTAAAGAAAGTAAAAATGGGATTTTATTTTTTTGCCCATCCTTGTGCTTTAAAATAGCTTCTCTCCTCCTTGACTTTAAATTTTTAATTAATTAATATTCATTTTGCTGTATGTTACACAACATTTATATCATAATTACTGATATCCATTTTTCACTGTAAATTCAAATAAATAATTGACATTGTTTCAATTTCAAAAGAATACATTAGTAAGGACATAAACATAGGAGATTACAGAAAAGAGAATATAATTTTAGGGACATTTTATGAACTATGTTTACTGACATTCGTATAGGCTTCCAGCATTTTGAAGAATGTTAGTCTGTTTTCTTATGTTATGACATTATCTTCTTTCAGTAGGGTTGTTGAGAACCAGCTTTCTATGGATTTACAAACTCTCTTTTCTGGATAAATTCAGATAAATTCTGGATAAAATTCCTTCCATGGTAATGAAGTGACTATATAGGTCAGGTATTTCTTATGTACTGAGGCTGTAATTTCCCCTCTCAGACACATTACATATACCTCAGCTTTTTCGCTACTGGCGAAGAAAAAGTGAGGTTTGTAATGACCCTGTTACTGGGTGATCCCCAAATTTGGGCTTTCAGAGTGCCCTCCTCTGATCCTGCCCATTTTTCCCTAGATACATTCTTTAATACCATGGCGATACTCTACAATGCCCCGGATCGTACATCATCTTCCGACTCTACGATTCGTAAACTATGCCTGGGACAACGGGATGTGGGCAGTTGAAACTGGTTGGAACGACATGGTTCTTCACAGCCAGTTCCGTATTGGGCTTTCTGACTCTGTCAAGGACACCTTAGTAAATTACCCCCTATCTTCTAACCTGGATGATCTCGTGTCTCTAGCCATCCAGGTAGATAGGAGACAGAGGGAAAGAAGGGACGAGAGGGGTGCTTCTGTACATTCTGGGTCTACCTACGCTAAGTTCAACTTTCCTAATATTGTGACCAATACTAAGCGCCCTAATCCTTCTGTGCCTCAACCTCAGGAGGAACCCATGCAATTGGGCTTATTCCATCTAACCCCTGAGGAAAAAGGCTCTCAGACGTTTCCTGGGTCTTTGTATTTACTGTGGGGAAAAGGGTAATTTTCTAAATCACCGCACCAGAGGCCACCCCTTCAGACTAAAAGAAAAGGACTTTCATTTGAAGCAGCGTAGGTGGTTCTTCACAGTCAGGATGGTGAGGTTGTGGAATGCACTGCCGGGTGATGTTATGATCGCTCATTCTGTTGATGTTTATAAGAGGGATTTGGATGATTTTTGGACAGACATAATATCAAAGGTTATTTTGATACTAAACTCTACAGTTAGTATAGCTATGGGCATACATGGTTTGTGTTTGAAAGAGTGGAAATTCCTCTTCCCATTCCTCTAGGATTATGTTACCGGTTACATTAAAGGAACAGTTCAGGGTAAAAATAAAAACTGGGTAAATAGATAGGCTGTGTAAAATAAAAAATGTTTCTAATATAGTTAGTTAGCCAAAAATGTAATGTATAAAGGCTGGAGTAACTGGATGTGTAACATAACAGAATACAACACAACTTCCTGCTTTTCAGCTCTCTAAATCTGAGTTAATCAGCAACTTGAAGGGGGGCCACATGGGACATAACTGTTCAGTGAGTTTGTAATTGATCCTCAGCATTCAGCTCAGATTCAAAAGCAACAGTTTTGACCAATGTGGCCCTCCCTCAATTCACTGATTGGTTACTGCCTGGTAACCAGGGTAACCAGTCAGTGTAAACAAAAAAGAGCTGAAAAGCAAGATGTAGTGTTCTGTTATGGGAGACTTACAGTCACTCCAGCCTTTATACATTAAATTTTTGCCTAACTAACTATATAAGAAACATTTTTTATTTTGCACTGCCTATCTATTTACCCAGTTTTTACTTTTATACTGAACAATTCCTTTAATCTGGCCTATTGGTTCTGTCAAGGTCTCCACTTTTGTGGATTCTGGGGCTGAGGGTAACTTTCTGGATGTTGCTTTTTGCAGCGAGGTTTAATATCCCGTTAATCCCTTTAAATCCCCCCATGATGATTTTAGCGGTGGACAAAAAACTTTTGGGGTCCGGTTTTGTAACAAAAAGGACTATGGTCTTAACCATGTGCTCTAATAACTTGCATAGTGAGAAGGTAACCTTTTATATTGTCCAGGGTGCCTCTTCCCCTCTAATTTTGGGCTTACCATGGCTCCAAACTCATAACCCACATATTGACTGGGTATCTGGGGAGATTCTTCAGTGGGGCTTTAAATGTGGTGGTTCTTGCATTCCTCAAGTAGTGGCTACTACCTCTTTAGCAGGTTTACCTGCAGCTTATTCTGAATATGCTGATGTTTTTTGCAGAAACCGTACCCCCCCACAGACAGTAAGACTGTCCCATTGATCTTGTCCCTGGTTCTTCTCCCCCTCATGGTTGAACTTATCCTCTATCATTACCTGAATCTCAGGCAATGAGAGACTATATCAAGGAAATGAGAGAGAGGCTTCATCAGGCCCTCTAGTTCACCTGCCGGTGCAGGGTTTTTCTTTATCGGTAAAAGAATGGTGGTCTTCATACATGTATAGACTATAGGGGTCTAAATGAGATCACCATAAAAAAACGTTACCCGCTTACTCTGATTTATGAGGTTAAAAATGCTCGCATTTACTCTAGACTTGATTTTAGGGGTGCATACAACCTCCGTATCAGGGAAGGGGACGAGTGAAAAACTTTTAATACCAGGGACAGCCACTACTAATATCTGGTAATGCCATTCTGGTAATGCCCTCTTGATGACATTCTAATCTTAGAAAAAATAATCTGTATGCTAAACTTGAAAAATTAACTTTTGAGTTCTCATCTGTTCAGTTTTTGGGGTTTAACATTTCTAATAAGGGTCTGGAAATGAATCCTGAGAAGGTGAAAGACTGGGTCCAGCCCCTTTCTTTAAGGGTGATCCAAAGTTTCTTAGGGTTCGCAAACTATTACCGTCAATTCATTAAAAACTTTTCCTTAATTGTGGCCCCTATCACTGACCTAACTAAGAAAGGTGCAGATCCAAGTATGTGATCTCCTGAAGCTATTCAAGCTTTTGAATTTCTCAAAAAAGAATTTGTATCTGCCCCCATTCTTCATCAAAAAAGAAAGGTTGTGGGAGCACTCCATAGCTAAATAAAAATGTACTAAAATACAATGGAAGTGCTACTGATCTGGCCAAATTAACTATGCACATAGGGAGAAAGAGGAGAGACTGATGAATGCATATTCATCATCTCTAAAACTGTATCTCTAAAACTGTGTTTCTTTTGTCTCTGAATGTGTGGTGGCCTTCCTTTAAGCATGATGTAAAGAATTTTGTCAATTCTTGTCCTGTGTGTCAAAGGTCTAAATCCTCTAGAAATCTGTCACAGGGGTTATTAAGACCATAACCAATTCCTGACAGACCATGGTCCCATCTTTCGATGGATTTTATTGTCGATCTTCCCCCTTCTCAGGGGAAGACTGTGATTTGGGTGGTGGTGGACAGGTTTAGTAAAATGAGTCACTTAATTTCCCTCCCACACCTTCCTTCTGCCAAAACCTTGGCTGAGTTATTTATTTCTAACATTTTTAAATTACATGGTTTTCCTTTATTGTTTCTGATAAAGGGGTACAATTCGTTTCAAAGTATTGGCGGGCATTCTCTTCTTTGGTTGGTATCGAATTATCTTTTTCTACCACACATCACCTGCAAACAAATGGTCAAACCAAAAGGGTTAATCAATCTCTTGAGCAATTTCTAAGGTGTTATGTGTCTGACAACCAGTCCTCATGGGCTGAACTATTACCCTGGGCAGAATTTGCTTACAATAATGCTACTCATTCTTCCACTAGTGAATCTCCTTTCTTTATTGTTAATGGTTTACATCCCAAAGCATTTTGTTTTTCTGGTTCAATGTCCCCTGTAACCTCTGTCAATTCTTCTGTCCAAAAGTTTGCTAAAATTTGGTCTGGGGTGCACAACTCTCTTTCTGCAGCTACGGCCGCTCAGAAAAAGGCATCTGATATCAGGTAGGAGATTCGGTATGGTTGTCTACAAAATGTATTAAGTTAAAGGTCCCTTCCCTCAAGTTGGGGCCCAGGCTTATTGGTCCATATCCCATCATTGAAATAATTAACCCTTCTTCTGTTCGTACCAAACTACCTAACAGTTTCAAAATCTCTAACTCTTTTCATGTATCTCTTTTAAAACCAGTTTCACAGGTCCGTCAGTTGTTGATTCTCGCATTGTGCAAGGTAAGCTTTAATATTTGGTTAAATGGAAGGGCTATGGCCCTGAGGAGAACTCTTGGGTTGAAGTTGGTGAGGGCTGACCGTCTCAGGAAACAGTTCCACCTTAAGTTTCCTGAGAAACCTGGAGAAACGGTGGCCCCTCCTTGGTGGGTAATGTGATAACTACCCTGGTAGTCTAGTGGGGGGACAGCAGGGATGCCCGCCATGCTGCGCAGTTTTTTCCCATGCTGCACAGTTTTTTCCTTGTCGCAGGTGCCTGTTTGTTAGGGCGCGCGGGGTGCATACTTCCTTCAATTAAAGGCGCCAAATTTGAATATATAAATAGCTTATTTGGGCTTCCTGTCAGTGCCCGTTATAGGATCTCATTCCTGGTGCTTCTGAGCTTTGTGCTATTTAGTGTTCTTTATTCTGATTCCTGTTGTGACCCCTGCCTGGCTTTTGACCATTCTGACTAGCTGTATCATGACTCTTTGCCTGATTACCGACTCCGATTCTGCTTAACCCTCTGATTGATCTCCTGACCCTTGCCTGCCTGACTACATTTGTACTCCGCCTGTCCCGACCCGGCCTGATCTGACTACGAATCCTGTCTATGCTGAGTCTCCTACCTTCGAGACCTATCAGCTGCCCTTTTCCGAGTGGCTGTAAGGGAGTCATGTACCCCAGACTATATCTTGGCAAATTGCTTAACAGAGGAATTAACAGAAGGTACAGGGGATCCACAATATGAAAATGCTAGGATGTAATCCATATACAATAATATATACAAGAACGGAGATTGCCCAGTAGATACATGAGAAGCATTATTATAAGCAAATTCTGCCCAAGGTAATAACTCAGCCCAAGAAGAATGATTATCAGACACATAGCATCTTAATAATTGCTCAAGGGACTGGTTAACTCTTTCTGTTTGACCATTGGTTTGAGGGTGATACACAGTGGAAAATGATAAATTGATCCCAACCAAAGAGCAAAAGGCTTGCCAGAAACAAATTGTATTAACCTGCCCGAGACAATGTTGATAGGAAAACCCTGTAATTTGAAAATGTGAGAAACAAATAAGGGACGGTGTGGAAGAGGAATAAAATGACCCATTTTGGTGAATCTATCAACCACCACCCAAATCACAGTTTTCCCCTGTGAGGAAGGAAGATCCACAATAAAATCCATAAACAGATGGGACCAGGGTCTATCAGAAGGGAGGTATTACCCCCCGAAACGTTGATATTATGGTGGCATGAATAAAAGGGGTACACTCCCCGACTGCTAAAAATTGTGTGTGCAGACCATCTTTACAGTTGTACGGTTGCTAAGGGGCCCGGCCGGGTCGATGGTGGACCAGCACTACTACTGTAGGTCAGTGGAAGGAAGGTGTGCGGTAGAGACAATACAATTGTTCCCTAATTTGGAGGGGCTAGGGTCATGGAGAATATCTGCTTTGGTGAGGCAAGACAATTGGGGGGTAAGAGTAGGGGATTGGGAATCGAAGGTATGTTGCAAATGTAGGAATTTAAAGAGTGAGATTTGCATTGACAGGATGTGTAGGAAAGGTATTATTTTTGAGAAGGTCTTTCAAGGATTTGATACCAAGGGTCGGCCAGAAGGCATGATCTTGCATGATCTTGAAATGGGGTAGGTATGAGTTCCCCCACAGGGGGAGGTGGTGGGACAGTAGTGGCAGTATATATCTCAAGGTCTTGTTAGTGTAGTTCAGGGATCTGTGAGCAACATTCAGAAGTAAAATGAGTTGGGGAGCAACACTAGCACGATAAATGTTCTTGGGGTGCCAAATAAGTGCTGTGATTGGCCATTTGGTAGCACCTATATGGATTGCCAACCTACATTCAGGCTCTGTTTAGCAGTACACCTGTATTTTATATAAGTAAAACTTGCCTCCAAGCCTGGAATTCAAAAATAAGCACCTGCTTTGGGGCCACTGGAAGCAACATCCAAAGGGTTGGAGAGCAACATGTTGCTCACAAGCTACTGGTTGGGGATCACTGGTGTAGTTGGTAGTGGGCTGGAGTCTTTGATGGTGTGGTAGGGGAAATTGCGAAGGCTTTCCCATGAGGATAGTAGGAGAGCTTGCAGTTGCGAGTTTGGGTTAAAAGGGTCAGTGTTGAAGCACCAATGGAAGTAGTATAGTTGTGAGGCTAGATAGTAGAGATGGAAGTTGGGGAGGGCCAGTCCTCCCTCTTCGCAAGGGGTGCAGAGCTTGGTCCACGCAATTGTTTTTCCAAATGAAAGGAATCATAATTTGGTTTAGGTGTTTGAAGTAGCTTTTAGGGATATATATGGGAGCATTATGAAGTTAGTAGAGAATTTTAGGGAGATCATCATTTTGATGATAATGGTTCTACCCCAAAGGGATAAGGGAAGTTTAGACAAATGGTTCAAGGTGTTGGTTCAAGGAGTTTATTAAGGATTGGGTCCAGGTTAAGGGTGGTATATTTGGTAGCGTCAGGATGAACTTTCACCCCCAGGTACTTGAATTGGTTGGTCCATACCAGAGGGGTCGCAAATGGTAATGAGCGGGGCTGATTGGGATCAATGGGGAATAAGACGGATTTTTCCCAATTAATGCGTAGGCCAGAGAACGAGCCAAATTTGTTAACCAGGTCGATGAGAGGGAGTCTTTAGGGTCAGCCAAATAAATAAGCTAGTCGTCTGGAAAGAAGGAAACTTTTTCTTGTATAGTGCCATAGGTTAGGCCTTTGATTAGGGGGGATAGTCTGGTCAATATAGCGAGTGGTTCAATTACTAGGGCAAATAGGATAGGGGAGAGAGGGCAGCCCTGCCTAGTGCCTCTTTTTAGGGAGAATGGGGGCTTATGAGGCCATTGACTCTGATTCGTGCCATGGGATTCCTGTAGAGAAGTTTGATCCAATTTATACACCTAGGGCCAATTCCAAATCTGGTCAAGACCTCCCACAAATATTCCCACTCCACTGAATCAAAATTCTTTGCAGAATCTAAGGAGGCTACTACTCTAGTATCTGTTTCTGCATGAGTGATTTGTAGATTGGTAAAAAGTCTGAGCAAGTTAATATCGGTAGAACGCCTGGGCATAAATCTCAATTGATCAGGGTGTATGAGGTCCCGCACCATGAGGTAATGATCTTGGTGAGAATTTTGGCGTTGGTGTAGAGTAAAGATATGGGGCGATAGGATGAACAGTGAGTTGGGTCTTTTCCTGGTTTCAGGATGACCACTATGAGGGCCTCGGTAAATGAGGGGGGTAGTGAGTTGTTGGCAAATGCATTTTGTATTGTGCCTAAATATTTCGTGACGATTTGCTCTGACATTTAAACCCCCATTTAACAATCTCTCCAGATGTCCAATCTAAGTGAGGCTTATGGGTTTGCAACCAGGGTGGCCCCAGGATTAAAGGAGAAGAAAAAGAACCGTTAAAAATATGAAAAGATATTTCCTCATAGTGTAGATTATTAATACACATTGAAACAATACTCACCAGTCCAAATCCAAGTGGGCTCTTATCAACTGTTAAGATTCTAAAAGTAGGTATAAGGGGAACAAGAGGAAGCTTAAGCTTAACTACGAAGGCAGCATCTAGGAAATTCCCGGCCTCCCCAGAATCCACAAAGGCAGATAATTTGGCAGAACCCCCAGGCCAATACAGATTGACTGGTACAAAAATCCTAGAGGAAACTAGGGGAGAGGAAACTTCTCGACCCAAATAGAGTTCCTCTTCTCCATTTAGGCTTTGGAGTTTCCTGGTCTCTTAGGACATTGGTTCAGAAAATGGCCTTTATCCCAACAATAGATACAAAGACCAAGGGACCATCTGAAAGCCTTTTCCTCAGGAGATAGGTGAGTGATTCCCAATTGCATGGGTTCCTCTTGAGGTAAAGGCAGCGAGGGGGTAGGTGACTTATCAGTACTATGCACGGTGTAAAAATGTGTACCCCTTTCAGCCCTCCTTTCCCTTTGTCTTCTATCAATCAGGATGGCTAACCTCATTAGATCATCCAGAGTGGAAGAAGGAGGGTAATTTACCAGGCTATCTTTAACAGACTCGGAGAGCCCCACCCTGAATTAGCTAAGAAGAGCTGTGTTTCTCCAACTGGTCTCAACAGGCCTCTTGTGGAACTCGGTACAATATTCTTCAATAGCCATTTTTCCCTGGCGTAGTTTACGAATTGCTGTATCTGCTGAGGAGGCATGATCTGGGCCATCGTAAAGGATTGCCATTATGAACCTTACTTTTTCCTCACCGGTTGTGAACAAGTGAGGGGAAAAACTAAGGTAAAGTTTGCACTCCTACCCCGCTAAATTTTTCGGGGAAGGATCCAGCATCTGCTGAGCAGCGTTTAGTCTGCATGATAGGTTATGCAGACCTTGAACCAGGTAATCCTGTTTCCGCTCTTGATGCTCTAAGCGTTGTAGAAGGGTGGTGAGAAGTGCTTCAGGAGGGAGGAGCAGTGGCTGCGTGACCTTCAGCGTCCAAATTTCGCCAGTTGTATTGTCATGAATTGGCACCCAAAATCCAGAACCAATGCTAGGCTCCCTGGTCTCAGCTCTTGCTTCCAACTATAACTGCCTCCTTTCACCTCGGGAGAGCCCCTCAGCTAATCGGATGCTGCCTGGTCTTATTAAAGGAACAGTTACACCAAAAAAGTGTTTTAAAGTAAAGAAAATATCATGTAGTGTTGCCCTGCACTGGTAAAACTGATCTGTTTGCTTCAGAAACACTACTATAGTTCATATAAACAAGCTACTAAGTAGCAATGGCGGAAATTGAAAAATGGCTATATGGCACAGCAAAAGTAATCGATAACAGATAACATTATGTTCTACAGAGCTTATCTGCTATCGGCTGTGTAACTTGAGCCTTTTCTCCTTTGGCTAGTTGCCGGGCTACACAACAGCTTATGTTTATAAACAATAGTAGTGCTTCTGAAGCAAACACTGCAGTTTTACCAGTGCAGGGCAACACTGCATTATATTTTTATTACTTTAAAACAATTAAATTTTTTGATGTTACTGGTCCTTTAATAGAGAAGCCAAGCTAAGGGTTCTGGACAAGCAGGGGGGCAAGATCGTTAGCAAAGTGTTTTGGGTAGAAGATCATCGTTGGGAGCAGGCAGAAAACGTAGTCAAAACCAGGCTGGGTCGTTGCGGGCAGAATACAAGTGAAGTCAGACAGGTAAGGGTCAAAAGCCGGGAGTTCAATCAGAATGGTCAAGACAGGCACAGGTCGGATAACGGATTTTAGAATGGTCAGATAACAGGAAGAGGTAAGGATCACAGAAGTCAGGAAAAATCAGGCAGGCAGGGGTCAAAACCGAGTCATAACGCATTTAACACACAAATCCAAGTGGCTTCATCTGTGTATATATATATATA
>CM044444.1:37894927-37911689 GCA_024363595.1 Xenopus borealis | reverse complement strand
GTAAGATTAAGTAGTATAAGGAGTTGGAGTGCTTCTGGTGGAGTAAGAAGTATTTAGAATAATGAGTAATATATGCACCTGTATTTTACCAATATATACAATAAGCTTAACATGCAAATCACAATTTCTTCAATTTCTTTCCAAGTACCCTATCACAGAACATGTGTTTTTTTGGACTGTGTTGATCAATGTCAGTATATTGTGAGTACATGTGATGATTATCAGGAGTAGTTGTACTGGAACAGTATCATGCATATATTAAAAATTACATATTCAAGAAATACGGCTTGGAGGAGGCACCCTTCACTTTCACCTCTTAAGGTGGTGTGCTATGTGGATTACTGGGAGGAGCACAAATGTGTATTCATGGCAATGGATATTTTCGCTCTGCTCAGTTTGTTGTGCACATGCACAGTGGACACCTTTTGAGAAAAACAGCTGTTAGGGAGTCCAGCACAGGAATGGAAAAGGGCCCTTGTATGCATACACAGTTGTGTTGAAAAATCGTCTGTGCTTGAAGGCATATGGCCATAGACTTAGCCTTGGGTTACAATGTTTGGGATATGTTAAAAGGGGACCTATCTGGCTTTAAGGTGGATTTACCTTATGTTGCAATTCAGCTAACACACGATTGTGATATTTTTGTGCCTAATAAAATACCAACCACCAACTAATTACTTCACAATGCCAGCTACAGCTAATAATACAATGATTTGGCAATTCCCCAGGTCTTATGCACTGACCGTATAAGGACATATGTTACACGTGTTTTGTTTTTAGGGAATAGGATATTTTAACATGAGTGGCATATTAACTAAATAAGTATCTCTCTCTTTAGAACTAAAACTGAAATGTAAGATTGTAAAAAGTTATAACATAAATGGTAGTAATAATAAAAGGTACTGCCAAACAAATACAAACACAAAGCTCTGGAGGGTATACTCACAGATCACCCCAGTCCCAAGGTGCAAAGTCTATAGCAGAGTCCCAAAAATTGTCCCTCCAATAATAATAAACCAATAATTGAAAAAATTCCCTTTTGTCCTTGTGTTCATAGCCCTCATCCTATGGTACTAAATCCAGTATTTATTTCATTAATTGTGTATTTAATTAATCATATATGGTCTTCACTAATTTTGATGTTAACTTTAATAAAGTATTTAAATTTGTAATCAGTATTATTACAAACAATTATATAAAGTTGACAATCTCTATCATAAGTTATTGGAATTTGAGCACCTTCTATTAGAAACTTTATTGTAATTGGTTTATAATTAACAGCTTATTTAACCATGGCTGAGTGTTCTTCTACTCCTTTGAATAGATTAGAGGCCCATTTATTGGATAGGACATGCAGAATAGAAAAGCTTTTCTCCTGTACTCCGCATATGGAAGATATAGGTTTTAGGGAACTTATTTAAAGAGGCATGCAAACTTTACCTTAGTTTTTTCTCTTACTCATTCACAACTGGTGAGGAGAAAGTGAGGTTTGTTATTACCCTGTTACAGGGTGATCCCCAAATTTGGGCCGTAAGACTACCCTCCACTGATACTGCCCGCTTTTCCCTTTCATTAACACTATGGCAGTACAGAGGCGGGCCAGGCCAGCTGGGCACCCTAGGCAACCCAGCTGGCCAGCTTGCACCCATCCTGTCCACGAATGCACGTGGAAGCTCTCAGCCGCATGCACAATGAAGCTCTCGCAGATGAATTGCTCTGACGTGTGCGTGCATGAGCAATGAAGCCATCTCACGCATGAGCGCTGCGCTGAAGCCATGCGTGGTGACGATCACTTGCGCATACATTCTCATAGAGGATGGCGGTCCGGTCTAGGGGAAGGCAGAAGTGGCAGCTGCCCAGCGCCCCCAAATTGTTGCGCCCTAGGCAGCTGCCTCTTCTGCCTACCCCTAGTTCCGGCCCTGTGGCAGTACTCTACGATGACCCTGATCGTGCATCATCAGCGATTCTGTGATTCGTAAATTACGCCAGGGAAAATGGGATGCGGAGGTGTATTGCAATGAGTTCCGCTGGTGGGCTGTTGAAACTGGTTGAAATGACATGGCTCTTCGTAGCCTGTTCCGTATAGGGCTATCTGACTCTGTCAAAGACAGTTTAGTTAACTACCCTCTATCTAACAACTTGGATAACCTCATGTCTCTAGACATCCAGGTAGATAGAAGACTGAGGGAAAGAAGGGATGAGAGGGGTACTTCCTTTCTACTGGTCTTACCAATGTTAATACTTCTTTTTCAAATGTGGTTACCAATATCAAGCCTTCTAATCCCTCTGTGACTCTACCTCAGGAGGAACATTACTCATCTAACTCCTGAGGAAAAGGCTCACAGACAATCTCAGGGGTTATGCATTTACTGTGGGGAAAAGGGTAATTTTCTTAATCAATGTCCTAAGAGGCCGGAAAATTCCAAGCCTACATGGAGAAGGGGAGCTCCATTTGAGTAAAGAAGTTTCCTCTCCCCATTCTTCCTCGAGGATTTTGATACCGGTAAAGTTAACCTGGCCTACTGGCTCTGTCAAGATGTCTGCTTTTGTGGATTCGGGGGTGGAGGGGAATTTTCTGGATGCTGCCTTCGCAGCAAGATTTTTATATTTTTCTAATCACTTTAAATCCTCCTTTGAGAATATTAGCTGTGGATAAAAAACCCTTAGGGTCAGGTCTGGTAACTAAGAATACTGAGGTCTTATCCTTGTGTTCTAATAACTTGCACTGTTAGGAGTTAGCCTTTTATATTATTGAGGGTGCATCTTCTCGTCTAATCTTGGGGTTACCTTAGTTGCAAGCACACAACCCACATATTGACTAGGTAACTGGGGAGGTCCTTCATTGGGAGTTAAAATGCCAGGGGTCTTGCATCCCTCCAGTGGTAGCAACTAAATCTCTAAAGGGTTTACCTGCAGCTTACATGGATTTTGCAGATGTCTTTTCTAAGAAAGCTGCAGAGACCTTACCCCCATATAGGCAGTATGACTGCCCAATTGACCTCATCCCTGGGTCTACTCCCCCTCGAGAGAGAATTTACCCTCTCTCCTTGCCTGAAGCCCAGGCAATGAGAGAGTATATTCAGGAAAACCTGGAGAGAGGTTTCATCAGACCCTCTAGATCCCCTTTCTTTTTTGTTGGTATAAAAGATGGTGGGCTTCATCCCTGTATAGATTACAGGAGCCTAATTAAGATCACCATAAAGAACCATTACCCCCTTCCTCTAATTTCGGAATTATTTGATCAGGTTAAAAATGCCAGTATTTATTCCAAGCTTGATCTTAGCGGTGCATATAACCTCATCCCTATCAGGAAATGGGGATGAGCAGAAAACGGCCTTTAACACCACAGACGGCCACTACGAATATTTGGTAATGCCATTTGATCTTTGTAATACCCACGCAGTGCTCCAGGAATTTGTCAATGACTTCTTCCAGGATCTGTGGGGGTTATTAGTAGTGGTCTATCTAGAAGATATCCTGATCTTTTCTTCTGATCTCAGTGATCACTGTAAACATGTTATGGAGGTGTTACTCAGGCAATTCCAAAATGGCAGGGTATCCTGGCATCTCCAAAATGGTGTCTCTTTTGTCCCGCAGTGTTTGGTGGCCTTCCTTTAAGCAAGACATTAAAGATTTTGTTAATTCTTGCCCTATCTGTCAGAGGTCTAAGTTCTCTAGGAATTTGTCACATGGTTTGTTGTGGCCACTACCTATTCCTGATAAACCCTGGTCCCATCTTTCGATCAATTTCATTGTTGATCTTCACCCTTTAAGGCCTAAACTATTTTTTTTTTAAAGTTTGTCTTTATTGATTTTATAAAACAAGGCCTAAATATTTGACTGTGTCTACAACTTGGAGGTCTTGTCTGGGAGATATCAGGGTTGCATGTTCCTGTATGCTATCCATTGCTACTGTTAATGACAGCCCTGTGTCCTGGAGGTAGAGAAGGACATCGTCTGCATATAGGGAGATTTTCTCCTTGACATTACCCAATTTTCAATCCCTTGCGATTGTGTGCAGTTCTAATTTTAGGCTCTATTGGCTCTATTGCCATTGCAAAAAGCAGAGGGGATAGTGGGCACCCCTGTCTTGTACCTCGCTGTAGCTGTATAGGTGGAGATAGGACTCCATTAACCCTGATTCTGGCTGTTGGGTTGTGATATAGCATTTTGAGCCAAGAAAAAAATTTGGGCCCTATCCCATATTTGGCCAACAGCTCCCAACTGAGTCAAATGCCTTTTCACAGTCAATGGACAGTATAGCTCTACTGCCCCTGTTAGTATGCGAAGCTGTAGGTTGGCATATAATCTGATGATGTTTATATCCATGGCTTTTTGTGGCATAAACCCGGATTGGTCCAGCTCTATAAGGATGGTAATGACTTTAGCCAGTCTAGTGACCAATACCTTGGCCAGAATTCTGGCATCTACATTAAGCAGTGATATTGGTCTGTATGCTCCACATTGTGCCGACTGTCCTGCTTCCTTTGGTATAACCACAATAATCGATTCCTGCATATTTTGGGGGAGATGGCCTTGTGTTTGGGCATGAGCTAGAGTATCATGTAAATGTGGGACTAGGGTCTTGGACTTCGCTAGATACCAGTCAGCCGGAAATCCGTCTGGGCCAGGTGTTTTATTTGGGGGCAAATCTTGTATTGCTAGTGCTAGGTCACAGTTAGAAATCGGGGAGTCAAGATATGCTCTCTGTTGGGGGTCTAGGGAATTGTGAGCTATTTCTGCTAGGTAAGCATTTATTTGGTCCATAGAGACCATCAGTCTTGTTGTGTATAATGCAGCATAGTAATTAGCAAATTCCTGTGCTATTCCCCAGGGGTCATTGATTTCAGTATTGTCTTGCCTTAGTAGCCTTGGTACCACTTCTGTTTCTGTGGGGCATTTCGCAAAATGTGCCAACACTTTATTATTCTTCTCTATTGTGTATATAAAAGCTCCTTCTTGGTGAGTTCTACCTGCTTTAGTGACAGTGCCTGTTGTGCCTGCTGTATTGCCTGGTATGTGTTATCAGTGGGATTAGCTCCATGATTTCTTTGTTTGTCAGCGTACACCTGTTCTAAGTGTGACACCTCCTCGCGAAGAGACCTCCTATAGCACTTTATGCTTTCCATCATTTTCCCTCTAATAACAGCTTTAGAGGCATTCCAGAGTATATCTGGGAGTCGGGTGCCAAGCCACATGGGGCTGAGGCGCCGCAGCCTAGCCTGGCCAGGAAGGACCAGTCTCAATGCTAGGGGGAGTGGTCAGATAATGCCTGTGGTAATATTGTAGTGTAACCCTTTCTTGGCCAATATTGACCAAACCAACTAGCATAGGTAGAGCATTGGTTACACGCGACTCTTTCACTCTCAGGTAGGGCTTTCGCTAAGTGGAAAATCACGTGTGAGGTAGTTGAACTACAACTCGATACTGCATATAGTGTGTAATAAAGGTTGTTGGACGCCAGGGGTTCTTTGTGCAAACAAATAGAACAGTTTATTTACAATAGCAGCACAGGGTATTATATACTCACAGACAGTGGTATTATAGCAGAAATGCTTAGTACAGGCACAGCATAGATTATACCCTCAGGTAGGATACCAGGATGGGAGTTGTAGTTGCACCAGCCAGGTTATCAATGCCCATGTGGTCCGGATCCCACCAGCGGTTCAGGTGACTCAGGGTTAAATACTTTCCTGCAGTCCCTATGTCTGAGGTCCCTTCACTTCAGGCAAGGTAGAGCCTGGGGGAGAGCTACTCCCTACTATCCTCCTTGATGGGGCTTTGAGCTGCCCTTTCTCTCTTCCCTCTCTTTCTCACCTCTCCTAGAGAGTGCTATGACAGGACTATCCTATCTCTGACTAGTCCTCATTCACGGGGCCCTGTTCCCCGACTTGATACTTGTAATAGTACCTTTACAACAAAACTTCTGGGGCCTTAACTCCAGGCTCAATGGATCTTGTGAGATGGTAGCTGCTGCAGGCCAGAGAGGAAGTGCCCCTCCCTGCAAGTACTTTTAATACAGCACTGCAGGGGGTGGGTCACAACCTGTCACAATTAATGCTACATTATAGCTACCTGGACCTTAGTCCAATAGAAGGCAGCTAAAGAAAGGGCAAGGGAGGAAGCCATAAGGGCCATGCTACTTATGGGTCCCTACAGTAGCTTCGGCCACATATCTTATAAAGTCTTGTGTTCCCAGAGCCAGGTCAATTCGGGAGAATGATTTATGAGTGGCAAGAAAATTCTTTGCTCTGGGGTGTTTCAGCCTCCATATATCTGACAGGGCCATAGCCTCTGCCCATCAGTCAGGGTTGAGCGTATATTAGTACCAGCTGGGATTTTGTCTACAAGTGGGTTCATTACCATGTTCATGTCCCCTATTATACAGAGGGGAACAATTGGAAACTCAAGAATTTTTTTCCACACTAATTCCAGGGTCCTTAGTATGAGAGGGGGAGGAAAATAGAGAGCACAGAGAGTTAGTACAGTGTTATATATTTGGCAGTGCATTACAAATCGTCCCTGGGGGCCAAGTTTGATTTCTATGCATTTATATGGACTACCTTTGCACACTAATATGGATACACCACAAGCATATGTTGAAAATGGGGAGTGGTAACTGTATGCCACCCAGTGCTTTTTCAGTACTAGGAGTTTTTGCCCCATTAAATTGGTTTCCAGCAAGCATAGTATGGTGGGTGCACTCTTTTTCAGGTAATTAAATATCACTGCTCTCTTGTATTTGTAATTCATCCCCCTGACATTCCAGGACACAACAGACAGGGCCGCCATCAGGGGGGGACTGGGGGGACAAGTGTCCTGGGCCCGGGGCTGAAGGGGGGCCCGGCAGTGCTGCATTTTCCGAAGAGCCGGGCCCCCCTTACCAGCGCCGAGCCGATTGCCGAAGTGCCGATGCGGAAGTGCCGAACAGACGCAAAGGCAGCCGACACTTAAAGTCCTGGAGTCACGTAAATACCCGAAGTCACGAGGAGCCAGCACTAAAGAAAATACCTGAAGTCAAGCAAGTATACTGAAGTCCTGCAGCCATGAGTTCAATTCTACCAACACCAATGTGGGTTTTTTTTTTTTTTTTTAATCCCCTGGCCTCAAATGTTTTCTTTTAATACTCTATAGGCCCCTGTCACCAATTTTTTATTTTATGGGGCTCCAATAATTTTTTTTTTAAACTTGTTAGCGGGGGCCCTGCCACCAATGTTTTTTTAAATGGTTATTTTTGGGGCCCCAATTTTTTTAACTTGTAAGGGGGGCCCTGTCGCCAATGTTTTATTAAAAAAAATATTATTGGGGCCCCAATTTATTTTAACTTGTAAGGGGGGCCCTGTTGCCAATGTTTTATTAAAAAATTATTTTTGGGGCCCCAATTTTTTTAAACTTGTATGAGGGGCTTTGGCACCAATGCTTTAAAAATGCTTTTATGGGGGGGGGCTTGCACCAATTTTTTTTTAACTTATAAGTGAAACCCTGGGGAGGTTTACTTTTTTAGCGCTGATGTCTGTTTGGTCTTTTTAACTTTGATGTGGATTCGGCGGGGATTGGGGCGGGGCTTAGATGCCTGGGTGGGCGGAGCCCAGGGGGCCCCGCCAATTTTGTTGTGCGGGGCCCCGTGATTTCTAATGGCGGCCCTGACAACAGATATGCTGTTACACTCCATATTTGCGGGTTGGGGGGGGGGAGGAGGTAGGGAAAAACATACAATTAGATTAACAAATTCCCATCCCTGCCCAATCCCAAACGGGGGTGGGCCTGTACCCTTAACCTTAAACATGGTTGGGGAGGAGGGTTCCAACAGACAATAGCGTGTGCTCACAGATCCCTATCAGTGAGGCTCTGCCCCTTCTTCAAATATTCACTGGCAATATGTGGGAAAGCAATTGAAATCATATGGCTTTTAATCAGTGCTTGTATAGCAGATCCGCGATGTGGGGTTGTTCGCAAGAAGTGAAGCTTTTAAAGTCACTTGCCTGTCAAGCGGTGCCTACATATCGGGCAAGTGGTGAGAGGGTTGCTTGCAGGAGTTATGTTGACACTCCTTTTACCAAAGTATAGTCAAGAGGGTAAAGCTGGAAAGTGGTGGGAGTTCACCCTCCAGTGCTGGTTCTGCAGGGGGATGCCATTGGATATTATCAGTTAAAGTCATGCTTACCCCTATGTGCTCTTTCTCCGGATCAGCAAAAATGCCTATTCCCAGGTTACATAGTTACATAGTTAAATATTGCAATAGTTCAACCCCTCCAAATTAAAAACCCAGCATACACACACATCTCCACTCTTTCACACAAACCATATATGCCCATAGCTATACTAACTGTAGAGTTTTGTATCAAAATATCCTTTGATTTTATGTCGGTCCAAAAAATCATCCAAGCCCCTCTTAAAAGCATCAACAGAATCAGCCATCAAAACATCACCCAGCAGTGCATTCCACAACCTCACTGTCCTGACGGTGAAGAACAACCTACGCTGCTTCAAATGAAAGTCCTTTTCTTCTAGTCTGAAGGGGTGGCCTCTGGTGCGGTGATCCTCTTTATGGGTAAAAAGGTCCCCTGATATTTGTCTATAATGTCCTCTAATGTATTTGTAAAGTGTAATCATGTCCCCTCGCAAGCGCCTTTTTTCCAGAGAAAACAACCCCAACCTGGACAGTCAGTGTTACTCTCTCCACTTGTCGTGTTTTGTGAGTTGACTAGCCAATCGCTATTCCTTAGGGGGAGGAGGTGTATTGGGTCGACGTCTCCTTGACCCTCTCTGGTCTAGCCAGGCAGTGGCCTCCTCAGGTGTAGCAAAAAAGTGTGTATTGGATCCATCTTGTACGCGCCGGGTAAATCATTGCGTAGACCAATCGGTCCTCTCGAAGTCTCCTCTTCACTGCTATAAATGTGGCCCTCTATTTTTGCAGGGCTGCCGAAAAATCAGGGTAGAAAGAGAAAATTGTAGTGTTCTGGATGGCAATAGGGCCTTTTTGCCTGGCCGCCCGTAGTGCTGCATCTCTATCTCTAAAATTTTGGAGTTTTGCCAGCAGTGGTCTCGGAGGTGCCCCAGGAGGGAGAGGTTGACTTGCCCGCTTCAAGACCAGCTGCGAGGAGAAAGTATTTGCTCCAAATTGCTGCGGCAATAGTTGCTCCACATATTGTTCTGGCGCATCCCCCTCCTCTTTTTCTGGTAGGCCTACGATGCGTATAATATTACTATGCCTCTGGCGATATTCCAGGTCTTCCACATGCTCCTGGGTTTGTTTTAGCTGCCTCACCAGGGTTTGTATTTCATTTCCCCTTATCCTGGTATCATCCTCCACTACAACAATCCGTGTTTCAACCTCGACTCTATCTCTGACATTTTGGAGGTCCTGGCGCAGCAGTGAGATGTCCACCTTTATGCCATCTATGTGCTCTGATAATGTGACAATGCTTGTATGGAGTGCCGTTGTATTGGTATTAATAGCCGTGAGGATCTGTGCCATAGTGGGTTCCTCTGAATTTCCAGCCATTTCAGTGTCTGGTGGTGTGTTGCTTGAGGAAGCTTGGGTCGCAGGTCCTTTAGTGCCATGTTGGCTGCCGTCACCATTTTGCGATGCAGAGAGATATTGGTCCAACTTGTTAGATGGCTCGCGCTGACTCTTCTGCTCACCTCTCTTCATTTTTGTGCTCTATGTAATGCCTTAGGAATGAAAGGTAGTTCTTTTCAAGCGGTCCTGCACCGGTTAATATGTTGGATATCGAGATAGCTCTTCAATCTATGATCTGTTGTTGCGGCATTTTGTCATGAGGCTTAGTGGTGGCTTGAGTATCTCCACTCTATATTTGACAAATCTTTGTGATTGGCAATCTTCATCGCCTGGGTACACTTCCAGCTTCAGTATCTGATTCAGCAATATTGGGCCAGGTGAATAGACCATGATTGCTGCTTAGTTCCTTATTCTTTTACTGTGCACCATGCAGATAGTGTGGACTCTTGTCTTGTGTTGCCCACAGACTCGCACCACAGCTTGCTATCTGGGCCTTTCCGGAGCTGTAGCAGCTTATCCTATGTTGGGGCAGGGAAGTGGGGTGCTCCCGGGGCCCAGAGTGCACTCAACCTCCAATATATCGTGGAGTGCTGGTCCTGTGATGGGCCTGGAAATTCACTGCTCTATGCCACTCAGGCGCACTTTCACCAGACTCTGCAAAATCAAGGCTGCAGCTTCACCAGGGCGTGTAGGATGAAGTAAAAACAGCACAGCAACCGCACTCACAGAGGCGTCCAGTAAGTCTCCCGATGCTGTACCAGATGGGCAGCGGGCCTCTCAATGTTTTCTGATATTTATTGGTTTCATGTTCTAAGTTGTTGTTAACTAATTAAGGGAGAGGAGTTAATCAGGTAATTTCTGGTCAGGCTTGTGTTCTGTGGTTTTAAACCTCCATATTTTTGACTGCACAAGCGAGTGTGGGAGCTGCTAAGTGAGTGTTGCATGTGATCTAAGAGGCAGATTTACTAAGGGTCAAATTTCGAAAAAAAAAAAAATTTCAAAATTCGCCCATCTAATTTTTTTAAGGGCATTTTACAATAGTTAAATTTTCAATCAAATAAAATTCATTTGATTTGTTCAAATGAATGGTTTGATTCAAACGATTCAAACAATTTTGGTCAAAATCCTTTGAATTCAAAAATTTACTAATTTTAATGGTTCCAGGAAGTCCCCATAGGCTAAAATAGCAATTTGGCAGGTATAAGTGTTGGATTGCAATTTTTTTAAAGAGACAGTACTTCGAAATTAGAAAATTCAAATGTTTGAATTTTTTCAACTCTAATTGAATTTTGGCCTATTCAATAGTCAAAGTATCCAAAATTTACTTTGAAATTTGAATTTTTTTAATTTTAATTTTTTTTTGACCTTTAGTAAATGTGCCCCTAAGTTGCATGTTATGTTAATAAAATGTTAAGTAGTGTTAACCTTAAGCCATTTAAAACTAAAAAGGTGTTTGTGAGGAATTTCACTTGGGAGACTGTAAGTACCCAGTGTAAATATGAGTGAAATGGGTTTGCTGGTATTACTCAGTGTGTCTTGGCACATGTATGTGGTGTTGGAGCAGCAGTTCCATGCAGTCTTTACATGTGAAAGATGTCAGTGAGTTTCTATCTTGGAATCTGAACTGCAGAAGGGGGAACTTGCAGCACTGAGTGCAGCAGCAAAAGTGGGGGAGGAAAGGAGGTTCACAAAGCAACCACTGGCAGGTGCTAGCGGAATGGGGGGGAGGAGAAGGAGCAGCAGAGGCTAATGAGGGAGGAAGGTTTGTGACAGTCAGGAGAGGAAGTAGGGGACAGAAGGGTAGGGGGACTGGTCCACAGCTTGTCCAAAACAGCAAATTCATCATTTTGGCTGAAGATGCTGATGAAGAAAGCTCTGGATTGGCATTTATGGAGCAGCTTGACTCTCAGAGCACCCTGAAAGGCAGTGGTTCTAATACAAGTGGTGGGGGGAGTGCAAGGAAGGAAAGGCAGGTTCTAGGTATAGGGTTTCAATTATTAGAAAGGTGAATAGGGTAATCTGCCGTAAGGACCCTGCATGCTGAACAGTCTGCTGCTTGCCTGGTGCTAGGGTTTGGCATGTGGTGGAACTAAGGACAAATTATTGGAAGGGGCTGGGGAAGACCCGACAGTCTGGTACACATAGGTACCAATGACAAAGTTAGAGGAGGTGGTGAAGTCCTCAAGAGCACTTTTAAAAAATTAGGTGTAAAGTTAAGGGCAAGGACTTCCAAGGTAATTTTCTCAGAGATATTACCTGCGCCAGGAGCAATGATAAGAAGACAGCGGAAGCTTAGGAAGATTAATATGTGGTTAAGAGATTAGTGTAGGAAGGAGGGTTTTGAGTTTCTGAAGAACTGAGCTGATTTCCCATCCCTTTGCTAGGGATGGGCTGCACCTCTATGATGATGGTGCAGCTGTTTTTGGAGAGAAGATGGCTAGACAGTTGGAGGAGATTTTAAACTAGGCATGGGGGGATTCAGTAAAAGATTCAGTGGAAGACAGGTTAGATGAGATAGTGGGCAAAGGAAGGGAAAATGAGGATGGAGTTTTGGTTGGGGGTACTGTAAGGATAGGGAGCACCACATGTAATTTGTTCAATATGGTAACGGTATTAAATGTATGTTTGCAAATGCAAGAAGACAGGCTGGTAAAATGGGAAAGATGGAGTTGCTGGTGCTGGAGGTAAAATATGATCTGACTGGTGTGGCCGAAACATGGGAATTAGTCACATGACTGGGCAGTTAATATCAGAGGCTATACTTATTTTCAGAGGGCCAGAAGCAATAGGAAAGTAGGAGTGGTATGTCTGTTTGTTAGGCAGGATTTAAAAGCTTATATAAAAGAGGAGGGATGTTAGAAAATTAGGGGGCAGAAGGCTTATGGGTAGAGTTCTTCAGCAATTGTAAAGAGTCCAGCAAATTAATTGTAGGGGTATGCTATAGAACCCCAAATATAAGTGAGGAGGAGGCTACGCTTCTGATGTAAATAGAAAAGGCTGCTAGTTTGGGTAAAGTAATCATAATGGGGGGTTTTAATTACCAAGATATTGAGTGAAACAACAGTAGTGTCAGATCAGTTAATGGGAACAAGTTTATCAACATGTTGCATTACAATTTTAAGGGGAGGTTGTTGAGGAGCCAACCAGAATAAATGCTATTCTGGATCTAGTGATATCTAATGACCCAGAACATATAGCAAATGTGCAAGTCACTGAACCCCTGGGTAATAGTAACCATGATGTTATATCATTTAATGTCTGGTGCATAAAAAAAATACACTGGGGCAACAAAAACCATGAATTTTGGAAAAGCTAATTTTAGTGCATTGAGGGCTGTCTTTCAGAGCATTAATTGGGGCATTTCAGCTAAATACACAGAACAGAAATGGTTGTCATTTAAAATTATATGAAATCATTACTGTTCTCATTTTATTCCTTTAAGGAGTAATTGTAGAAGCTCTAAGAATCACCCTATGTGGCATAATATAGAAGTAAAGAAGTTAAAATGAAAGAAGAGAAAGGCATTTAAAAACTACAAGTCTGTTGGGACAGAAGCTGCATTTAATGAATATAAACACTATAATAAATGTTGTAAATCAGCAGTCTGGGAGATAAAGAAACCATATGAAGAGTGCATTGCAGTGGAGGCAAAAACTAAAGCTAAAAAGTTATATATAAAAAAGTTAAATATATTAATAGTAAAAAGATGCAGGTTGAGAGTGTTGCTCCATTAAATAATGGTACCAGTACAGTTGCAACAGATAAAGAAAATTAAAATGTGTTAAATCAGTTCTTTTCTTCAGTCTATACAAAAGAGGAGTCTGAGTTCCCAGGCTCACTTCATAGCTGCACTGATCGCTCAGCTCAATTAGTCAGTGGCTGACTAAAAAGCTTTAATAAAATTAATGTAAACAAGTCTCCAGGGCCTGATGGCATACACCCTGGGTTCTATGATAGCAATTATAGGCCAGTAAGTTTGACATCTGTGGTGGGCAAGTTATTTGAAGGCTTGTTAAGGGATCACATTCAAAATTTTGTCCTAGTGAATGGCATTATGAGCAGCAACCAGCATGGCTTTATGAAGGATAGGTCATGTCAGACAAATCTGATTGCTTTTTATGATGAGGTAAGTAAGATGCTGGACAGTGGGGGGGCAGGAGATGTGATCTATTTTGATTTTGCCAAAGCGTTTGATACCGTGCCCCACACACGACTTCTCACTAAAATAAGGTCTGTTAGTTTGCACATGGATAGAAAACTGGCTACATAGGGTTGTTGTTAATAGAACATTCTCTACTTGGAGTAAGGCTCTTAGTGGGGTTCCTCAGGGCTCGGTATTGGGTACACTTTTTTTTAACCTGTTCATTAATAACTTAGGGGAGGGTATTGTAAGTAATGTATCAGTGTTTGCAGATGACACAAAACTATCCAGCCCAATTAATTCCATCCAGGATGTGGCTTCCTTGCAACATGGTCAGATACTGTGAAAAAGATGGGAGCACTCACTTGTTCCGAAGCCCTCGATGTGGTGTGCTGCAACGTATTAAAGCCAACTCTCGGTGGCCAGAAAATCCGTAGTAGAAAAGTAAAATACGGAGCACTATTGCTGGGGCTAAAAATTAAATTTTATTGTAGAATACTTAAAAACATGGAGCATACACACTTGACACGTTTCGTGGTTACACACCATTTCCTCATAAGCATAATGAAATTGAGTGAGTCTAGGTATTTAAAAGCATCTGTGCCCACACCCACTAAAAACATTTAACTCCTTAGAGTATTCGTTACGTATCCATTAAAGTGCATATTGCTTATATGGAATGATAAATACTGTGAAAATCAAAAATATTATCAATATAAATGTCATACTCAAATAAATTGTATGAAATCATCCTCATCAATTGCAATAGGAGCAAAGGCTGAACAAGGGACTTAGAATATAACATTTGAATACAACAAAACTGGATATTATATAAGTATAGTCCACAAGCGAAAATGCTGTAATATAGATATGTAGAATAGTCGGCCCCTAAAACATTATTAATCAGGATCAAAGAATATTTAACAATTTCTATGTCTATATATAAGTATACCCAATGAGACATTACAAAAATTTAAAGACCTACAAAAAATGTGTTACCATAATACATAATGTCAAAATCTGACAACAAAACTGGAAACAAAGGTTTCCAATAGGTTTCTATGCCTTGACAGCATCCTGTCTCTATCTCCTCTGCGAACATTGAGAACAGGAGTGTCGATAATCTGGAATGAAAAGTTTGGGAATTGACAATGATGTTCAATGGTGTGTTTAGCTACCGCTGATTTGGTATCCCCTCTCCCTAGCGTAGATAAATGTTCTAAGATTCTGGTGCCAGCAGATCTGGTAGTTTTACCCACATACTGTGTGCCGCATATACACGTCACTAGATATATTACCCAACGTGACTTGCGGCACACAGTATGTAGTTAAAACTACTAAGTGTGGGAATACAGGTTTATGGAAGATAGCTCATAGTACAAGTGGATCCAGGGACTAGTCTGATCGACATTTTGGATTCAAGATGAAACCCCCCCACCAAATTGGAGAGGCTTTTTTGCCGTCCTCTGGATCAAGTAGTAGTTAGGCAGCGTAAAAATAAAGTTAAAAGGTTGAAGTTGATGGAGGTGTGTCTTATTTACTATGTGGGTATAGCTGTTTAAATCACTGTTACATGGCTTTATTGGCAAGCATGCACATTAGTTTCTACATGCAACCGCAATGAGATTTATTAATTTGCATTTGTTGCAGCTTTTGTGTTATAGTGTTGATGTTGTTATAAGCAGCTTGTGTTCCTGTATTTACTCTATTAAGTTGGCCACAGTTGTATTAATAAAGCTAGATAAGAGTGGTGTATTTAATGTGCAAATAAAATTTAGATATGTTATTCCCCACTGCAAACGTCCATTAGTGTTTTTTAAATATTGCAAAAATTGCAAATTGAGAATATTTATACATTCAGACTTTGCAAATATTTGCAAAAGAGTGTAGCAAATTGTGATTTTACATTACATTACAGCACTATATTCATGCACAATGACCTCGATTAGTGGCTGCACTCATGCAAACACCCATCTCATCTACGAACATTTGAGTGCAACATAAGTTTAAAAAAAGGGAAAGGCAGGCACAGCATTCAGGAAAAAATATGGGCAATACAATCATTTGCAAATAAATATGCATTGTGTGAATTTCAGAAAATGATCCTCATTGAGTTCACAGCTTATTGGCCTTTGAACATGAGCAATTTTAATATGTTTTGGTAAAAGTACTGTAGCTGAACTTACAAATGATTTAGGGCTTTGAGACCCAGGAATATCTACTAGTTACACCAATGGGTGTGAGAGCTGTGGTAGATGATGGCATGATGAAACTGCTTCTCAAAACTTGTGTCAGTGGAGGCCAGGGAACAGGGGTTTGGAGCAGGAAACATAGTCAAAGGGTGGGCAAGATCAAGATCAAGAGCAGAGTAGAAGCAGATCAAGGTATTCAAGTAAAATCCAAAGTCAGCTGGTAATCAAATTATTTACCTTGGAGGGGGCCAAATATGGAGAAGCTTTGATTTCTCTGTTTAATGCAAGAGATAACAAAAAACACATGATTTTTTTCAAAACAATCTGAAAAATCCTAATACAAACTGGTGAATAATGCAGGAATTAATCAATAAGGAGGTTCCTGGTCACACTGGGTCATCTACTATGTCATCTACTATACTACTATGAAAATGCTCGTAGTCATATGCAAAATCTGTTTGCTAGGTTCTGAGGGCTAGCAAATTATTGCCTATTAATGATGCTGTACAGTACACCAGACAAAATATAAAATGTCTAGGGGGCGTGGCCGGCAGCGTAACAAACCAGCCGCACAATTCTTGCGCTCCAAAGACCAAGCGCAGAGAACAGGGTACAGCGCTAAGTCGAGAGGCCAAAAATCGGCAAACTGAGAGTGCCGATACACCCGACACCGCGAGGAGCAACCTGTCATAAAAATATCGCGCATATCGCTGATTAAAGGGGAGTTCCGCCCGCGGCCTACACAAAAGCGGGAGGCGCCGACATAAAGTAAACAGCGCAGCTGGAAGCCACAAGCAGAAGCGCAACGGAGCCTGACCTCTCACTCATACGCACCAAAAAAAAAGACACGGGTAAGTGCACATTAACCTTATAAGTGCAGATAACATCAACCCAGCAGCCAGAACA
>CM044444.1:37869127-37888750 GCA_024363595.1 Xenopus borealis | reverse complement strand
AAAAAAAAAAAAATATAAAATGTCTATATTGCTGAGTGTAATTATATTGGTCAATTATATGGTGTGAATATATGAATCTGAATCAGTATAGTGAAACATCAATTTTACATATCTTAATTTTAAGTTTTTCTACATTTTCCACAGTTTTTCTATGGCCTGACCAGTACATAATGCATAATAAATTTCCCTGATTTTACAATTTCCTCGATTTTACACATTTTTTCTGGTCCCCTGAAAAAATAAAATTGGGTCCTACTGTAATTTGAAAAAAAAATATGACATCCTCGTTGCTACACTTTCATATCTGTTTTATTGTTTGATCTTTTTAGCTTGATACACTGATAACAAATATATTTGATCATTTATTTCCGAGAGTCTTTACTAAAGTATCAGATTTTTTGACATAATTCTTCTACTGTTCTCTCTGCCTTCTTTTATTACCTACTCTCACCAGTATTCTTTGTAACTGAGATTTGAGAAACAACATTATTTTCATTATCTGGTCACTATCTTGTATCCTACTGTATTTATGGCAATCATTTTATAAGCTGCAGTATCACAATGGAATGTAAGTTTCAGTACTTTGCCTAGCGAAAGCTTAATTCTGTCAATTGAATAAAAGTGCTGGTAGAGTTTTTGGTCCACTTGAGTTTTACAACATAAAACAGTGAAATATTATTCAATGTTTACAGAGAAAATAACATTAGTTTGTGTTGACTTCTTGTAGCCCCAGGTTATAAAAACATTTCTTGTCATGGCAGTGGGATTTATGTGCAGGTGAAACTGTTACATTAGGTTGAACTTAGTGTTCTATTCCTCTGATGTTTAATTAATGAGAAGCAATATGTCTGTCTACTTTAATGAGGTCATCATTTGGAGAGGTATTAACCAGCATCTCTCACAGATGCGTAGAAGTTCGCAGAAGTGTAGAATGCCACCATCAGTTAATACAAATACAATATTTGTTTCTTTTTTTAGTGGAGGAGCTGCCAGTTCCTTCATTAGAAATCATCAAAGCCAGAAAAATTCCATGGAACTATTGTGGCTAATGACAAGTGAATTTTGATTTGCCAAAAATTAGCAAGAAAGCAACAATTTACAAAACACATTAGTCAATCCCCCATATGTGATACGAAGCATAAAGTTTGCCCAGGAGTAATAACCCATACCAACCAATAAGATGTTAGCTTTTATACAGGCGACCAGAAAATGCTACCTGCTGATTGGTTGGTGTGGTTTATTGCCCCTTTGAAAACTTAGTGCCTTTTATTACATAACCCCCAATATGCTTTGGGGTATGGTTACCATTTCAATGTGAGAAGACATATCTTTGTGAGGCTCCACCAGTCAGTATCTACTTTTCCAGAGAGAAGGTCTTCTCCATACAGATATGGACTGCTTTTGGTTCCCCTGGGCCCCTTTAACTCAGTGCTGCAGAATGATCCCATGCAAGTCTCATAGGAAAGCTACATAGGCAGCGGAGAGGCATGAAAAGTATGCTTGCAAAGAGAGGCCTACCAAAGATGACACCGTCTCCCATGCTTCTTCCTCACCAGACTCCACTCTTCAGCAAAGCCTGGAGGCACCTGGAGGCACCAACCCTGCATTATAAAAATTACTGATGGTTTCTCTGCACTTTTGCAATAGGCATTGGGTGGGCTAAATATGGGTACCTGGTTAATAGTTATATTACCAATAACATACAGGCTCAGATCAATGTTGCAGTTAATTTGCAGTTAATTTGCAGTTAATAATGCCATAAGACACACTATTGCTTGCAGCAGTTACATTGATGCATGTCCTGTGGACTGAAGATCTTGAAAAGGAGTATCGACCTTTTCTTCTTTTCTGACAAGTACAGCAAAGAAGAAAACATGCTAAATATGCTCCACTAAGATGTGTTGCATTTTATTGATGTGGGAACAAATTGTGCCTCAGTTGAGGTTGGTCAGATAGGCATGGACCCCCTACACATATGTGCAGGGCATGGGAGTTTTTCTGTTATTAGGTTGGAATGTTTACATGTAGTACTATGTTGTTCACATGTCATGGTCTCTTACTGGCCGCTATGGTCTCTACAGTCTATGCCAGTAGGTTTAATGTATATATTACCTTCCATATGTCTACCAACTTAAAACCTCCATTACTCTCCTAGAATGTATATAGTCTGAACAACAGGGTTAAGAGAAAACTGGTACTAATATATATTAAACTGCTTGGTGCAGAGGTTATAATGCTGCAAGAAACCCACCTTATTGGGAGAAAAATGTTGTCCCTCAAGAGATCGACCCTGGGTAAGTTGGGTTTTTCATGCCACCCACACCTCTTACACTGAAGGGGTGTCAACTCTGATAAAAAGTCTGTCATCATCTATTTCTTAATGGTTTGCTAAACTCTGTGGAAACAATTCTAGCCAACATCTACATTTCACTTCCATATGCAGATGAATGTATTACCCAGTTTATAACCTGTATAGCAGTTTTTCCTCATGCCCACATCATAAGTGTTGGTGACTTAATAAAGTTTTAAATGTGTGATTAGACAGGCTAAAGGGAGCCGGAAGTACATCTACCAACTGCGTGATGATGCTGCCACCCAGCACAAGCTGGGTATTCTTGTTTCTCTGCATCACATATTGCCTTATCCAGAATAGATATGGTGTTCCTTTTGCCAAATATCCAAAGTGCTCAGAATCAAACCAGGGGTATTTATGGCCATGCTCCCCTTAAACTAACTTGGTATTCAGACTCTTGCATCAGGGCCTGAATAAATGGTCCTTTAACACGATTTGGCTTAACATAATTAATACTGATGGGCGAATTTGATGTTTAACCAAAAAATACCAGCTATAGTTTATATATTACTAGTAGTTTACTAACACAGGCACAATTAATAATAAATCTGAACACATAATATCTGGGTGCTTTGTAGCCCACATTAAAATGAATAAACCATATGTTTATGTGTAAATGTAAGGAATGAGAAATATTAGGTAATGGAGTGTTACATGACTGAGATTGAGAATAGTTGTGTCATATTTTCAAAACAACTCCTGCATTATCAGAGTATTAGTTAAATGAAAAATAAACTTCATTTAGACAGGTTTGAACAGAATTTTTTTATAAAACATAAGGCACAGACAGTGCAAACATATAAGGCACACACAATCTAGAAGTCTGCTGCTGGTGGAGGAGGATAGTTATCCCTGAAGGAATTTATAAAGTCCAGGGCTTCCTGGAGTTCCCTCCTCATCATGCCAACCAGCCAGAGCAGACATCATGTTGAAGAGGAGGTGTGGCATTGGTGGTGTCTGTGTGGCAGCATCAACTGGCTGAAATGCTGCCACACCCGCCTCTTCTGGTGATGCAGGAGGTGCAGCAGGTTGAGCCTCCTCTTCAACAGCCCTTTAGCTGCCAATTAAAGAATTTCAGTTTGAGTAATACCGTAATTGCATTTGTACAGTATGAATTGCACAGGATGAGGTGTGTCATGTACCCATGAAAATTAAACATCATCTATAAGGATGGCATTGGCAGGAATGGGGAAGGCAACAAACAATATTAAGATTTTTTATTGCAGCAGAAAATCTCTATTTGATTTACTTGTTCTCTGCTGATATGACAGTTAACTGTTACTGATGTTACATTATTCACCTAAACACACTTTTGCTCAAAAATAGCAAAATAAATAGGACTCAAGTGGATTTATTGTATTTAAGAAGGCAAATCTATGTATTCTGTGTAAATAAATCTTCCTTTATTTGCTAACTATGCGGCAGTACAAAAAGTAAAATGATTACTCTTGCTACAAGCCTAAACAAACTCACATTTGTTCCAAAATAGCCAAGTAAATAGGAATCAAGTGGATTTATTGTGATGAAGAATATATTTATTTTGTTTAAATAAATCTGCCTTCGACTTCACCTCTCAGCTGATCAATGAGGTCTGTGTGCCTCCTCTTCAAATCGCTCAGATCCTTTGTACAGCATGCAGCCTCAGATGGAAATTGAACCGCCTGCAGATCTTGCACCTTAGCCGCTATATTATGTCCCGTCTTAGTGACTGGATCCCAGGGGGGATATTGCCATATCTTTCCCTGTGCAGGAATCTGATGAAGTACTCCATCTGCTCATCATTCATGAGGCCTGGACCTGCCATCTCTCAAGAGAAAAAGTTTTCCACCCCTACAAAAGGGCAGGTCATTGGTTTTACTGTTGATGCCCATTGTTGACACCCATTGTTAACATGCGTACTACGTACACATAACATGATGCACACACATGCATGAGCATGGGAGTTTGGTGCACGGCAACAAATTTCAATGCAACAGCGCCAAATTCTGACACAACGGTACCGAATCTAGATGCAAAGGCACCGAAATGAATGAATTGACTACTGTAACACTCGAATACATTGATATTTTTTTTTTTTATTTCATTTCAATGTCACTATATTTGCTAACCATGCGGCACTATTAGAAGTAGCATTATTAGAATTAAAATTATAATTCGAAAAAGAGGTAGGCCTGAAGCATAACAAATGCAGCATTATTGGAAGCCACATAATTTTTAGGAGCCTTGCCAGACCACAACCAGAAGAACAACCTTATGGCAATAGTAGCAACAGCAGTAGTTCTTGAATCAACTTTATTAAAAAAGTAGAATTAAATACAGCAGACCTCAAACATAAGACATTTGCCAAATGATGAGGCAGTAGTAGCAACAGCAGCAGCAGCAGTATTGGAAGCAACTATATTAGGACCAGAAGAATTAAATGAGGCAGGCCTCAAACAGCAGACATTTGCAAAATAATGAGGCAAGTAGTAACAACAGCAGTAGTTTTTGAATCAACTATATTAGAACAGAAGAATCAAATGAGGCCAGCCTCAAACTGAAGATATTTGCCAAATGATGAGGCAATATTAGCAACAGCAGTAGTTTTTGAATCAACTACTGTATATTAGAACAGAAGAATTAAATGAGGCAGGCCTCATACAGAAGACATTTTCCAAATGATGAGGCAATATTAGCAACAGCAGCAGCAGTAGTATTAGAAGCAACTAAATTAGGACCAGAAGAATTAAATGAGGCAGGCCTCAAACAGAAGACATTTTCCTAATAATGAGGCAATAGTAGCAACAGCGGTAGTTTTTGAATCAACTATATTAGAACAGAAGAATTAAATGAGACAGGCCTCAAACAGAAAACATTTGCCAAATAATGAGGCAATAGTAGCAACAGCAGCAGCAGTAGTATTGGAAGCAACTATATTAGGACCAGAAGAATTAAATGAGACAGGCCTCAAACAGAAAACATTTGCCAAATAATGAGGCAATAGTAGCAACAGCAGCAGCAGTAGTATTGAAAGCAACTATATAAGGACCAGAAGAATTAAATGAGGCAGGCCTCAAACAGCAGACATTTGCCTAATAATGAGGCAATAGTAGCAATAGCAGTAGTTTTTGAATCCGCTATATTAGAACAGAAGAATTAAATGAGGCCGGCCTCAAACAGAAGATATTTGCCAAATGATGAGGCAATATTAGCAACAGCAGTAGTTTTTGAATCAACTACTGTATATTAGAACAGAAGAATTAAATGAGGCAGGCCTCAAACAGAAGACATTTGCCAAATATTGAGGCAATAGTAGCAACAGCAGTAGCACTAGTATTGGAAGGAACTGTATTAGGACTAGAAGACTTAAATAAGGCAGGCCTCAAACAGAAGACGTTTTCCTAATAATGAGGCAATAGTAGCAACTGCGGTAGTTTTTGAATCAACTTTATTAGAACAGAAGAATTAAATGAGGCAGGCCTCAAACAGAAGACATCTGCCAAATAATGAGGCAATAGTAGCAGGTAGTTTTTTAATCAACTATATTAGGACCAGAAAAATTAAATGAGACAGGCCTCAGACAGAAGATATTTGCCAAATGATGAGGCAATATTAGAAGCAACATTTTAAGAAGCCATGTTAGGCCTCAACCAGAAGAAATTTGCCAACTAAGTGGCAGCATTTTTAGAAGCCATGTTAGACCTCAACTACAAAAAAAATTGCTGACAATGCAGCAGTAGTATCTGCAATAGCATCAGGAGCTTTGATAGGCCCCACCAGCAGTGCAGCACAGCAGCAGTCCTACTAGGGCTAGTAGCAGGCTGCTGCAGCAGGTGCAGACAGATGGGGAATAGGCAAGTATGGAGAGTATGGGCAGCAATGGAGAGAGGAGGCTACATCTGTAAAGAGGAGGAGGAAGAGGAGGCTAGTCTCTGTTGTCAGCAATGGGCACTTGGATATCCACACGTATCCAGGCCTCATTCATTTTTATGAATACCAGCATATCCACACTGCCAGTGGATAGCCATGTCCACTTCTCAGTGGCCACCCCACCTACAGCACTGAAGACACGCTTTGACAGGACACTGGCAGGGGGACAAGCCAGCAACTCCAGAGCGTACTGTGCCAGTTCTGGCCACTGATCGAGCCTTGATACCCATCATTAGGGTGAATGGCATCCTGCACATTGACTGACCCCATGTAGTCAGCCACCATATGCTCCACCCGCTGCTGGTGGTGGCTTTGGGTACTGACTGGGCCTGCTGTTGCCCATTGAGGCTCAAAAAAGCTCTTTGACACACCCATGTGATCTCCGCCATTGCTGCTGCTAGGCCCCCGTCTCTGCTGGGTGTGTGGAGTAGTGGAGGCCTGAGACGTGTCAGACTTGGGGAAGGCCTCCACTAGTTTTGAGCACAGAGCCCTCCTCAATTGACCCACCCTCCTCTCTCTCTGGCTGGATACAAGGAACCCCCCCAACTTTACCTTGTATTGTGGATCAAGCAAAGCGGCCACCCAATAATCATCCCAGTCTTTGCAAGTCTGCATATGGGCAGCCATGTAAAAGAGGTGCCCCCGAACAACCTCTTCTTGACTGCCCTCTAGATGCAGCAGGTTGTCTGGCTCAACCTGCCCCTGTTCTTCACCCTCCCAGCTGCGGACAATAGCTGGGGGGGTTGGGTGGTGTGTGCCCTGCTCCTCATGCTGCGCAGACACCCAGTCCTCCTCTCCCTTATCCTCCTCAGTGGGCACCATCTCCTCCTCATCCTGCCTCCCAGCCCCTTCTGCCTGCCTACGGGGCCTACTCTCCTCTGCCTACTTGTGGCCTCCTCAAAGGGGGCAAGTACTTGGCAGAGCTGCCTCATCTGCTGCCATTGCTCTGCACTGAAGTACCCTAAATCTGCCCCCCTGAGTACCCCTGGAACTGTGCTCCAGCAGGTAATTACTGACCGCACAGCACTGCTCTACAAGGCGCTCCTCCATGTGCAGGGTGGAATTCCAGCACATCAGCAGGTCACAGATGAGCCTGTGGGGTGGCAGATTATGCTGCAGCTGCATTTGTGCCAAAGACATGCTGGGGGACCTGCAAAAATGGCCACATACCCTATGTACCTTCTCCAGCATGTCACCCAACCCTTGGTAGCTCTTGAGGAAGCACTGCACTACAAGGTTGAGGACATGTGCAAAGCAAGGCACGTGGGTCAGGTGGCCTAGGCGGATGGTGGCCAGCAGGTTGCGACCTTTGTCGCAAACAATGTTGCCTGCTTGGAGCTGGTGGGGAGTGAACCACCTCTGCACCTGAGTCTGGAAGGCAGCCATGAGCTTAGGTGCATTATGACTCCTCTCGCCCAGGGAGAGGAGTTGCAGCACAGCCTGTGCTGCACTGAAGCATAACTGTGGGTAAGCTTCAGGGGTGGCTCATCCATAGCAGAGGAGGAGGAGCAAGTGGGCGTGTGGGGTTTGCCCTGTAACCCACCGAGAGGCACCTGTAGCATGAGGGGAGCACCCCTGCTTGCACCCTCCCCAGCACTCAGCATTTGAATATTCACTTCGACCCTTAATGAATATTTTAGGAATAAAAGATTATTTACTCAAAAAAGTACTGTCTCTTCGATTGTAATACTTTGCCAAAGTAAACCTACCGAAGTGCTATGTTAGCCTATGGGGACCTTCTAGAGCAAGTTTTTTTTTTCAATCAAAGTAAAATCATTCGATCGTATGCAAAAATCTCTCGAATCGATGGATTCGAGTGATTTTAGTGTCTGATCGAACAATTTTACTTTGATCGCAGGATAGCCAAATTTGTTGAAAAATACTTCGACATTCGATATTTGAAGTCGAAGGTTTTCACTTTGATGGTCGAATTTCGAAGCATTTTTCACTTACACAATTAAGATAACCCCCCATACAGATGCAGTCACTTTGGATTGTGTGTTAAATGCGTCGTGACTTAACTCATCTATCTCATTTATCCCACTTAGCACAGAATATTGTGTCACAGCATCCCATCCAATCAAAGAGTTCACCATTGAAAACAATGGTACTTTGGTATGCTAATGAAAAGGTTAAATGTATTAAATGAGTTAAGATAACTTTGGATAACACAGTTTCTTCAATTAGCCCTGAGTCACGACGCATTTAACTTACAAATCCAAGTGACTGCATCTGTATGTAATAAAATGCACTAAATTTGCCCAGGTACAGTAACCAATAGCAACCAATACTATGTTTGCTTTTAAACATGTGACCATTAAATTCTTCCTGCTGATTGTTTGCTATGGGTTACTGCTTCAGGGCAAATTGAGTGCCTTGCATTATATAACCCCTAAATAGTCTTTTAGTAGCCAGATCATGTTAGTTAGTGAGTAAATACATTCTGAGGTAATTATGGCATGGTATAAGTCCCTAGAAATAGGTAAGTCCATTGTAATAGCTTTATAATGAATTATTTGAGAGGGTGCATTGCTAGTCATTGCCTAGAGCAGATGCACTTTTTGGGGCTTTGCTTCTTCTAGCCCTTTCAAATAAAATCTTTAAACAACATTTCCACTGTCAAATTGGGAAAGAATACAATGCTTACCAGATAAGTAAAACACTAAAAATTTTATATTTGCTATGGCTCCATTCTTACAGAGATCTGCACATAGAGACTTATGCAAAGTTAAGATCATGCTGATATCAACATAGATCATGCTGCCTCCTCCCCAGCTCCATCACACAGTGGTAATGATGCTTTGCATCCTCCAACTCCAGGTCAGTCACAATTTTTTCTCACTTTCTCACTAGAATTAAGCAATAACCAATCCACAACAGTGACCGTCTATTGACTATCAGAACTGTTTTCTTTAGCTGACATAATCTTCAAAACTATCTCTTTGGTTATTGTTGTAGGATTGTTTTGGTTGACAAGTGACTTTGCAGACAATGATGATTTCCTTGTAATAATATGCTTAGCTGATAAATATAAATCTCAACTTGTCCCAAACACAGCAAGAAAAGTAAGACCCCCAAGCAATTTGGACCCATGTCCCCACATGGACCCCTTACCTCTTCGACAGCCTGCCAAAAAGACTCATTACAAAACTATTCACTTCATCTACCAAATTTGAGGATAAATCAGTTTTAGTGTAAAACCTGTCTAGACTCTCCTCACCCCAGAAACAATCAGCTTCAGATGGAAAGAACCAGTATTTAATGATCTTTCAATGCTATGATCAGAGACCTCTTGTTTCTATTAACTACACATAGTTTAGAAAAATAGTATGCAGTCCAAGGTTTTAGACATAAGAAATCTTAAACTAATATACAAATATTACAAATGTTTAATTCCCCTATATTATTTGCCTTTCCAGACTTTCTGCCTAACTCAAAGACTGTATTTTGTTACCACATATTCAGACTTGTGTCTGCTCCTAATACTTATGCTGGGACCTTGTTGTTTTCATTATTACCTCTTTTGTTAAAACAGTATGTTTTACTCAGCTGGCTCCTCTCAGGTAATTGTGACACAATTAGTACATCATATTTAGAGGTCGATAAAGGTATTCTGTCATGATTTTTACTGTGTAGTTTTTATTTCTAAATTACAATGTTTATAATGCAAATAATTCACTCTACAATTTAAAATGTTATTCCTGAAATACCAGAAAGTGTATTTTTTAGTTGTAATATTGATGTGTAGGCAGTAATTCTGCCTGGTCATGTGTTTTCAAAAAGAGCCAGCACATTAGGATGGAACTGCTTTCTGGCAGACTGTTGTATCAGACTATTGTATCTCCTGCTCAATGTAACTGATGCAAATGTGTCACAGTGGTACCTGTTCTTAGATCTACCAATGCAATTGTATGTTATCGAGCTGCTATCTGGTTACCTTCTTATACAGTAGTTCTTTTGTTAGGCTGCTGGGGGGGAAGGGAAGGGGTGATATCACTCCATCTTGCAGTATAGTAGTAAAGAAAGACTGAAGTTTATCAGAGAACACGCCACATGACTGGGGCAGCTGGGAAACTGACTATATATCTAACCCCATGTCAGAATTCAAAATTAAATATAAAAAAAATCTTATTGTTCATATGAGAAACAGATTTTTGGATGTCAATGGGCGAATAGGTGAAAATGTAATAAATAACAGAAAATACAATCAATATGTTTGCAATTAACTATATAAACATATAAAATGAACGTATAACTTCAGCATAAAAATGTCTATGCAGCAAGGTTTCTGGGGGTGCTAGAAGCTGTGGAGGTGATTTGGTGCAACTATTTGCTTACCTGCGATGCTACCGTGAGAAGAGATGAAACTGTATGTGCTTCATCCACAGCATGGACTGTAAAATGGAGTCCTAGCTCCCACAAGGCGTTGCATTAGATCACATGGTGGACGTACGGTAGTCTGATCAGTTCTGCCATAAACCATGTGGAGGTGCAGAATAAACAAGAAATGGCCTTTTGTATAAAGAACTATATACAACTCAGAAGACTCTAAACTTCTCCAGAAACCCGTTAAAGGTTTGAAAAGTCCAATGCCACTAGACTGAGAACAAAACATTTACAATACAATACTGTATATAATTAAGAAATATTCATACTGAAGCGTCAATAAAATGAGTACTCATGCAGAAAAAAAAAAACTTTATCTAAATTGCCACCCCTACTGAATAGGAATAGTGGAGCTTAAAATATTATCCTCATAGATAAAGTCAGATTCCCTGGCTAAAAGTTGATCTCTGTATACTGTAAGTCTGCTTTCAGGCATGTGCTTCAGCTGGTTATCCTTATCCACATAGTGGACTTGAGGTCCTTAAGGGGGATTATTCACAATACTAATAACAGAAAAGGAATGAATATTGAACAATCATGTTGCATTGAGTTAAAGTAGCCTCTGAACAGAATATTTTAGCAATTGTGGTGTTACATTGAAATGTAGAAAATAGATCAGACAATTAAGTTAGGATGGTGTAATTTCTATGTGCTGTTTGTGGAATAGTGTTGGCCCTATATGTTGCCTTGGAGGATGGTGTTTTTTCTAAGCTCTGAATGGAAATTTTATTTTATCTCTATATGCTGCTTGTTAGGATATTTTAATTTCTATGCACTGCCTGTTAGGATAGTGTCATTCCTATGCACTTTTAGCATGGTGTTCTGGATGTGGTTCAGAATTTAACCAAATCCATTTTTTGGCAGGATTCAACTGAATCCAAGTGCCTGGCAGAACCAAACCCTTACAAACCAGGCTGGTGCTCCGATCAGTAGAAAACCACACCTGGGGTTCTTCTAGTGAGCACCATAGAGCAATCTTTTTCCTGTTCTTCAGGTCTTCTTCAGGTCATGCTGGTGTGCATGTTCAGTAGATCAGAAAGCCAAACTTTAATGAAAAAGCCAGCTATTATGCACTACTGTGAATGCACCTGAACCGCGAAACTCTGGGCCACTGGAGTTTTCTGTTGATAGGGGCACCAGCCTTGTGTCAGGTAAGTAAAATTAATCACTTGGGGGTGCCTAAATTTTGGCACCCCCAAGTGTATAATGGTATAATGGTATTCCTACTCCATTAAGAATACTTACTCCATTAAGAATACTTACTCCATTCCCACATCCCCCTTTACTATCCTCATGCATCTATTCAAATTAGGAATCAGTTCAGGAGTAAGCAAAATCCTTCAAGATTCAGTATTTGTCCAAATATAGAAAAAGTGGATTCAGTACATCCCTAATACCTACCATGTGTTCTCAGAACACTTATGCCCAGGATCTGGACTGAGTAATTAAATCCATCTGTACCATATGTGCCAATCTCTGTTCCATCTCTGTCTGAATGATATGCAAGATGAAGTAAAGGTAGTAGGTAGGAGGTGGGGTACAATGTGCCCTCCCTACTGTCTCCATGAATAAATTGCTGTCAGATGATGGCAGCATTGTATTTATGGGAGCAGCCAAAGTGCTCTCCCTAAGTGACAGAAGATAGATTCCAGGCCACCATAGTGGGACATACTCATTTGAATAATGTGGAAAATACCTTTTACGTGAAAAGTGCCGGTGTTCATGCTAAAATGCTCACATCTCAAACAAGGGATCCAGGCAAAATATTTTGGCTGTACTGTAAGTTAGGAAAATTCATTAGTGAAAGTAATGGTGTGGGTGTGGGTGATACAAGACCAAAGAAAAGAGTGGAAGGAACAAGCAGAAAGTGAGGTAAAAAGAATAAGTGATAGGTAATGTACTCAACAATAGGGTAGAAAAGGTGTGCAGAAAATGGATGTAAATAAAACAGTTGAGGATGTTATAAAGGTGAGGAAAGAGGAAGGACAAACTTTACTGATGCTATTGGTGAAGTGAAGATCAGAAGAGTAGTGGGTGGTAATGAAAGGTAGCATTAGAATGAAAAACATGGTGCATGAAATTTAAAAAAACATAGGGAAATCAGAAAGTGAACGGGGTAGAAAAAAACAAGAACTTGAAGTAGTAAAGGGAGGAGGTCAGAGAATGAGAAGATACAGTATGTGAGTGCATAGGGACAACATCACCTACTTAGCAGAGAATATGGATAACATCATTCTACCAGACAGCACACAGAGATGGGACCTCTTGAATTACGCTTCTTCATCTACAGGGTTTATTTCACTTCTCAATTTACTTTTCCTTCAATCATGATAAAGGAAGAGCAGACAATGCATCATTAGAGAGAGGAGCAGATGACATCACATACTTCAAGGCTGACTTAATGCTAACTTTCTGCCTCATTTGTACTTAGCTCCTGCTTTGGCGAAGTTAATGGTTGGCATATCTGGCATTAATCACATGCATTAACAATGATGGAAGAAGTGTCACATTAGGGTGAATATAGGGCGCTGCACTGTTCACACTAGCAACAAATATTAAAGGACCCTAGGTTATGCCAATATATCTTCAGCAAGTGTAAGTCATGTTTTACTGAGCTAATCAAACTTTTTATTTAAACAATGGTATTTCTCACACAATGCCATTAAAGTAAAATCAAATGTAATCAACAAAGTTTATGCACACCGTAATCCACATAGGAGTAAAGCCACCATGTTTTATTAAAGTAAGCTCAGTATTTATGATTTATAAATATATTCATTTTTATGTTTCAGCTACCGAAATGTCCCTTGAGGTGTTTGAAGCACTGTGTTTTGCATAAACATTACAGTGCTCGTGATTTATTCGACCAGCCTACAAGGATATTATGTCAGCAACCACATCAGTTACTCCATCCTAGCAGATTTTTATTTATTTTCTTTTGAATAACGGATTTATAAACATTGCTTACACTACTGTATATGTTCATGTGCAGCAAGTAATGGCTAATCTTTAACAGCTCTTGTTTGGGTTTCTGTGCCAGAATTCAAGAGATAACAAGCCTGACTTTCTTTCACATGCCTAAAATATCCACTTTCAGCTTTCTGGTCTTGCTGTCTAAGTTCTTAATATTCACATAGCATGATTGCAGGAAACTTATTTTCATGCAGCCAACCAACCTGTTATTGTTTACTGATAACTTGTCAAAATAAACGTACAAGTTAATTGTTAGTCAAAATTTAGAGCCTCAATCATAATAAACAATCATTTCTAAAAATGAGAGGCTTCTAGTGCTAAGTCTGGGGGTGAAAGTGCAAGAACACTACAAGGTACAAGAGCATGCTTTCATGCCTTCCCCACCATCCTGTCTTGGATCTTGCACTGGCTAATACAGTCAGTGCTGGATGTCAATTGAATTCTTGTGTTTAAAAAGAGAGCTATTCCCTTTTACCTTGTTACATGCTAAACCAACATTTTAATCCCTTCAGAAGCAATCGAGCCAACAACTATAATGAGATGACTTACAAAAGAGAATTGTAAAGCCATACCGAAGATGCTATTGTCATTCTAGCATCAATATTTATGTGGTGTATAAAAATATCTGTCTGGTGTACTGAAATCTTTACCGGAGATTTTCTTGTGTAAAATATTTTCTTTTGGCTTAATAGCAAGTGACACCGCTATCTATAAAATATTTGAGTTGAATTTTTTTTCTGTTGAAGTCTCTGCAAAGGATCAAAAATGGCTGAACAAGTGACCAGGGAATAAAATAGATTTTGGTAAGCTGCTTATCCTAAAGTATTTAGGACTAAGCTAAAAGTCCAATGAGAAGAGGCTAAAGGAGAAATAATTTTTTCCACTTTAGGATGACTTTATATACTAAATGGCAGGTTAGTGTTGTTAGTGCAGGTCTAGTAGCGGTTTAGAGATCAAGAACAGATTATTTGAAACCGTTTACTCATGTAATAACATTCTTCCCCAGCCAGCAAATCTGGGCTTAGAATAGCTATGGTGTTGCCTGTTCCAGAAAATGACATTCCCTCTCATATGTTTCTCTTCTTTGGACATGTTGTAAGAATCTGTGAACTATATGCTTACAGTGACTCAAGGTGGAATACTGATCAGGGGCAAATTTATCATTATTCTAGCCCTCAAATTCGGACGAAATTTGATAAGCATTCGACTATCGAATGCTTATCGAATAGTTTTAGGCAATTTTTTCTTCGCTGTTCGATGTCTTGAAAAAATCATACGATCGAATACCAATTGTTCGATTTCACGAAAAGATCGTGAAATTTCCTTTGATCGTTTGAAAAATTCGTACGATTCGAACAATCGATCATATGAATGGTATTCAAGCAGGTGATAGAAAAAAAGCCTATGGGGGGATTCCCATAGGTTTCTATTGCACTTCGGTAGGTTCAATCTAGCGAAGTAAGCAGTCGAATAAAAATTTAAAGTTATTCAATCATTGAATTATTGAATATCCGATTATTCGATCTATTCAATACGCTTGAATTTTGTGTATTCGATGATCAAAGTGGCCAAATTTGCATATTCGAATGTCCTATAAAATCATACGATCGTAATTCGAATTATTCATGTGAATTTTGTAAATCTGCCCCTGAATATTTCCAGCTATGGTAATCCTTATGGCATTTTAGTTACTCACTGGGGCTCATATATAAACATTGAAATCCGCACTCACCAAATCTTTTTGGTGGTCTGGGTGCAGTGCCTCGAACCCACAGCTTGGAGTGATGTGTTAGCAGAAACTGAACGAAAAGGCTCTCACTCCTTCATTTACAAATTCCGGATTAAGACTTGAATTAATTCCATATATTTAAAATAAACATGTCCTAATGTGTTTCATGCAAATAGCATACACATAATTCAAACATTACAAATCAATTTAAACACTGAAATAAGATGTGAGGTAGCGTTTAATTCATTCTAAGTATTAAACTTTTAAGGTGCTATGCAAGCTAAACAATCTAAAACCTACAGTATCCCAATACAAATCAAATCAATATATACAGAACAATAAAATATAAGTATAACGGTACAACGGTTTTGGCGCCTGACAGGAATGGAGGCTTAGGAGCAGTGCTCCACAGACCAGCACTAAAATCAGCAACACACCTACAATTCACCAGTGTCAAGCTACACAAGGTGAAGGTGGAAGCTTGGAAGCTTCAGGGAGCTGTTGGAGTGCTTTTACTCAGGTGTCAGTGAGGCAGAAGGTCTGTCTTAAGGAAAGGAGTGTAAAGTGCAATGGTTGGATTGGAAATGGCGGCTTAGTGACTCGGCTCAACTAATTAGAGGCTTATACAAACTAGAGGCATTTCAAGGTATTAAAATTAGAAAATTCCACCTTAAATCTTAAGCTTTAGCTGATGACTTATTATTGATAGTACAAAATTTTTAGTAAAAAAAATTTTTACAAAGTTTTTAGATGGTGTCAGTGACCCCCATTTGAAATCTGCAAAGAAACAGAAGAAAATTGCAAATCATTAAAAACTATGAAAAATAAATAATGAAGACCAATTGAAAAGTTTCTTAGAATTGGCCCTTCTACAATATACTAAAAGTTAACTTGAAGGTGAACCACCCCTTTAATGTTTCTTTATCAAAATACATTCTTTGAATCTAAATTTGCCTAAGCTTAAAAAATACCCAGGGATCTTCATTCCCAAAGACTAAAAAAGCCTTTATTCTTTACATTTCACTCCGACCAATAAAAAAACATTAGCACTTTGCCAAAAATGGATGAATACCCCCATTGAATCTAAAAGGAAAATATTAATGTTCAAGTTATTGATTTGTCCCAAGTTGATTTATCCATTTACTAAATTACTGATCCTGATTAAACAATGTGATTCTAGATACAGCATTAAACTCTTTTATATGGAGTGGTAAGAAACCTAAATTATATTAGCTAAGCTGTGTGCTCCCTATGCAATATGAGGCCTAACGTTACCTAACTTTAGAACCTTTAATCTAGCCTAAATTTCTAGATATTGCATTTAATTGGTCCTGGGTTGTGATAAATTCACAAATCCTTCTCTGGAACATTTCCCCATAGCCCACAGTCACAAACCTGAGATTCTTCACTTGAAATGGAAATACATTCCATGTTTAGGGACTCCATTTTCACCTGGAACCTTTTATTTTCCAGTTATGGTTTATGGTTTCAACCATACATTAACATCTTTCATGTCTATCCAGTTCCTATAGAAAAACTTTAAACCTGGTTATTCTTCCTTTTTCTCTCTTTCCAAAAAAGTAAACCATTATTGATTAAAGACTATGTCGATCCTGGTAGTGCAAATCTCCATACTTGGGCATGTTTAAAAAACCAAGTTGCTTTGAAAATAACTGGTCACTTTTTTTTTATTATTATTATTATTATTATTATTATTATTATTATTAATGAGTGCTTTCCTTTCAGTTTCAATTAAAAGTCTGTTTGCCCTCCAGAAACATGAGGAGATAACTAAATTGGTAGACAACTTGAAGTTCTTAAATATTATCTTGGAAATTTTGGGGTTCCCCCTCCTATCAAAAACATCCCCTTTTAGATACGTTTTGAAATTGTCAAATTACCGTCTATGTGACATCACCCTCATCCAGGTATCTATTGATACATTTAAATTGTTTTTTTTTTTTTAGAGGTCTTGAGAGCTCAACACTTTAAACTAATCCATTTAGTATATGGGAAGTTTTATCATTCAGATAATGGCTTGGGTCAGTTATCATTTTGCCCTAAATGCAAACAGGAAAACATGAACCTATTCCATTAACTTTGGAGTTGACCTCACATTACCGAAGCATGGCAAAAAATAGGAGACTTTATCTGCTCAAAATATAATTAAACTTAGTTCTTTCCCCAGTTTATGCCCTTTTAAACACTGGTTCTCCCATTTCATTGGGACAATATTTTAAATCTAACTGTAAAGAGAGTACCTGGTGGTCTAGTCAGGGGCGATCCTGTCCCCTCTTCCACCTGAGGTAGCTTGTCATTGCTGCTGCCCCCCTCCTCTGTGTGCTTACCTTTTGCTGGAAGGGGGGTCCACGAGGGTGGCAGAGAGGGCCAGGGCACCAGTACAGAGTGCATAATTGTACTCTGCACTAGAAGAGCCGAATTTCCGGTTTAAAAACAGAAAATGTGTCTCTTAAAGTACTAGGAGCAGCATTTTTGCATCCCCTGGTACCTAGTGTAGTGCTGCTGCCTGAGGCGAGTTTCTCAACTCACCTCATTGGTGGAGCACCCCTGGGTCTAGTGGGATGACCGGGGTAGGGGAAATTCAGATATTTAAAGGGGCATCGGGCAACTATTCATTGCTCAACATAAAGTTATTTTCTGAAGTTCCTGGGTGCTTTCTATTGTGTTTGATTTATTCCCTGACCCTGCCTGTTCTTGGTTTTCATCTAGTTTGCTGTCTGTCTGAACCATTGCCCTGTTTGAACTCCTGTCTGTTACTGATGTGTTTTGACCCAGCCTGTGACCTTGACTATTCCATTGCTTGCTGAATCTGTACTATCTATTCTGTTTGGTTTGACCTGACCTGTGACCTCAACTACGCTTATTCTCCATTCTGTACAACGAGCAGTTCCTTTTCCTGCCCAGAACTCTCTCCCTGGTCCTCTCACGCTAAGACCTGGCAGCACCCGAGTAGAAGAGGGCATCTCCCAAAGGGAAAAGAGGTTGTTATAGGTGAAGACTGAGCTGTGACCGTGAGCTTGGGCCTAATTCTGGGTTTGGGATACCAATCAGAACATAATCTTTCATTTTATGGCTGGTACAAAAAAAGCCCTATTTCTGTTCTGGATTTTAGAGCTTTCCTCCTCCATAGAAGATATTTTAGCACAATTAAATCAGCTATGCTGTCAAGAGGCCATAAGAACTAGAACAGATGAAACTCATCTAAAACACAGGTTTATTGATAAGTGGTCCCTTGGCACAAATCTAAAATTTTGAGCTTTCACAAATGCTTTTACAAATGTAAGTATTTTATTTATTGGGCTGTTTCAGTGGCTCCTTCAAAGCATTAAATGTCCCTATAGTTGCTTATAAGTTTCCAGATTCAACTTTGTAATCCCACCATGAAAGATTTGGTTTAATGTTGGTTAGATATATTTAATATTACGGATGAAGCCACTTGGATTTGTTTGTTAAATGTGTCATGACTTGGGACTAATTGAAGAAACTGTGTTATCTAAAGGCATCTTAACTCATTTAATGCATTTAACCTTTTCATTAGCATACCAAAGCACCATTGTTCACAATGGTGAATGCTTTAATTAGCTGGAATGCTGTGATGCAACTTTCTTAGTTAAATGGGATAAGTGGGATATCTGAGTTTAGTTATTCTGCGTCAAACACACAAACCAAAGTGGCTTCATCTGTACTTTATTTGTTTAATAGCTCATCACCTTTGTACAATGAAGTTATTGTGCATATATATATATATATATATATATATTTATACAGATGCAGCCACTGGGATTTGTGAGTTAAATGCGTCATGACTCAGGGTTAATTGAAGAAACTGTGTTATCTAAAGTCCCTTGAATCATCGGTCAGGTTCTGTCATCATTATTATGTTCTAAAAAATGTTTTGATACTATATTGCTTGTATTTTGGGAGGTGATCTGGCTGATGCGCTTTTGCATCCTACACTTAAGCTTCCTTGTAGTACAGACTACATATTGTACTGTACATTACAAACTATCTTCTTACAACCTGTCTTACAACATGTTGCACCACAACTAAATAATCTAACCAAGTACCAGCATTATATCTGGCACTAATATCACTCAGCGATAAAATCTGTCCTAGAATTCTAGCTTGTCAGGTAACGAATCTACATCCATGCTGTAAAACCATCTGTAACTTATTGTAAGAGCTACTCTTTGGGGGAGGAAAGGAGGCTGAAAGAGCAACCACTAGCAGGGGCTAGTGGAGTGGGGGGAGG
>CM044444.1:37808437-37865747 GCA_024363595.1 Xenopus borealis | reverse complement strand
AACTTGATGGACGCAAGTCTTTTTTTCAGCCTAACTTACTATGTTACTATGTTACTCACCTGGGTGGTCTAGTGGTGGTGCGGTGGGGACACCTTCAACACCGCTCCTCATTGCCGGCATCCTCTTCTTAGTGTGCACGCGGCGCAATTTATAGGCGCATGCAGGCTGACGTAGTGATGTCAGTGCGCAGTGGTGCAAAGTTTCATCCTGAAAATCCCACTGAACATTTTCTGAAAGCAAATTAACATCATCTCAATTTAGAGTTTCATTAGATTGAACAGCCATGGTCAACATGATGCTGAAATCACCAGATTGCAAACTGTTAACATTTCCACTTTTCAATATATCAGTCTCTATATTGTCATTCACCAAGAAATATTTGTGCAACACAATCTTTCAGACAAACCTTTTAATATCAATTAAATTTGAAGTATGTTGTACAGATGTAGCCACTTGGATTTGTAGGTTAAATGCATCATGACTCAGGGTTAATTGAAGAAACTGCATTATCTAAAGTTATCTTAACTCATTTAATGCATTTAACCTGTTCATTAGCATACCAAAGCACCATGGTTGTCAATGCTGAACTCTTTAATTGGATGGGATGCTGTGACACAATATTCTGTGCTAAGTGGGATAAATGGGATGGATGAGTTAAGTTATTCTGTGTCAAATGCACAATCCAAAGTGGCTTCATCTGTAGGTGAAAATGATAATAATTGATCTGCTGTCAACTGCTTCTTTGATAAATTCAGAACCATGTCCTCCTGAAGCCCCCCCCCCCGCTTGCAATTCCTTATACTGCTCTTCTTCTACCGCCTGAATTTTACTTTTGTTGCCTCCCTCTGGATCTCGGAGGATCTGACCTGTTGCCTTCCCTCTTCCAATGTGGACTTCCTATTTTGTTTCTGATTCCCCATTAATTTCAGATGTCACTTTTCTTTTTGTGTTCATAAACATTTCCAGAGCCAAAGTCTCACGATCTTTCTTTGAGGATACAGAAACAGGAGAAAAGGAATGTGCACTATCTTAATCAAAAGCATATGAATTATCTGCACTAGAGAAACCTACATGCTTCTGGCAGAGAAATGGATCTTGGAGTTCTATATCTGTAATACAACTGATGCTTCCCCATACACAGGCCGATAAAATCTGCTGACAGGAGTCGGCAGCTTATTGGCTTGTTTGGCGACACTTTGCCAGTGTTGTTTGGCCACCTTAACATATACATTCCCTTCTTCATAATCTTTTTTGTCTCTACTATATTTTCTCACTTTTGGAACAATAATCTTTTTTCCTAAGTTCAACCAATAGACCTTCGTTAAGATCAGTATACATCTCCTCATTATCCAGCTCAAGCAATTCATCCCAGACCTGTAATGTAGCCCGTTTAGCTTTAACCAAATGCTCTCTTTCATAATTAATTAATAACTGCATCAAATTAACAGAGCACTCAGTCAGGATGGTATTCCATTTCATAATAAAATCCACATCATCGCCATCAAGGCACATGGAATCGTCTTAGCCTGCAAATATTTATCAAGCGTGGAACTGTCCCACCATTTATGGATTTCTTTATAAACAATTATCCAAATCTGAGGATAATGTAGCCATTGTTTCTGTCCTCAGTGAACCAAAAGAACCGTTTCCATTATATGTCCTCCAAACACTTTAATCATAATATAATATTCAGAATCCTCAGGCTTTCTTTTACCACTGTTACTGTTTGTTTTGCCATTCTTCAACTCAGAAATATATATTAGAACAAGCACAGCACATCCTACAAATTAACAACTAAGGACAATGAAGGTGCAGCTCAATTCAAAATAAGTAAAGCAAATGCTGACCGTTGCTAATCTCTAGCCCGGATGTTTAAAATTCTGAGCTCTACGTTTAGGGGAGCAATAGCAACACTTTCTTATGAAAGTAGATCATGTCACTGGCCCAAATAGATCTTCTAAATACAGTATATTGCTTTGCCTTATTTTTAAAAGAGCTGTATTTTTACCCTTGATTACTGCTAATTATCAGTGAATTATTTCTTTTGGATTATTAACTAATACAAATGGAGTATAAACCAGGTCTTCTGCAAGCACTAAAAAAAATACTTCAATCACAAATCTGAACTTGTTTCAGTGAGTTATATATCACCTCATTTTGAATCTCCCATTTGCATAACACTGGCATTTTATTTGACTATGCTGTATTTCTGTTTAGAGTAGTACAATTGGCTTTTATTTTAAATATATAAAAAAGCTGACATATCACAGGAGTACCCATGCAATTATCTTATTTGCTCTATCCCCACCATTAGACTAAAATTCTCTGAGAGGTTCAGGTCACTGTGGCGTCTTTGTTTTGTTATAACATAATCACTTTGATAAGCTCTAATGTTTCTCTTTATTTCTGCAACTAATTACACATACTTTTGAAGTCAAAGGGTGCTGTGTAAAGACTGTTAATTTAGTTTCTAATTTGAGGAAATGTAAGGAAATAAATCCTGACACTGCATCAAAGTAATTGTGTATTTTCTTTAGCTACATTTACTTAAGCTGAAATATAGTTATTAAAGAATAAAGATTAGTAAAACACATACACATGGTCTACAACCTCCTAAATCAAATGGTTTCTAGAGAACTAAGAGTACACATATCCAGTTCAGAAAATGGACACCATTGGATTGCCTGAAAATTGGCTGGTATTTTGCATAGCACCTCTAAAATAATGGCAGCTTTAAGCTCTTCATTTGAAATACCCCAAGGATGTGTTCTTAGTCTTGTCAAAAACATTTGTTTAGCTTATCAAAGACCCATTTCCCCCTGTAGCTTTCTGTCACATCTCTCTTGCTTGATAAGTCTAATGAGGTGTAGGGTCTTCTTCTCCTCCCAGGCCCAATTCAGTGCTTATATTGTACATGTATAAAAGTTTATTTCTATAGCAGTATTTGAGTACTATGTTGCATAGTACATAATAAATAAATAACAATATACAGTAATAGCACAAATAACAGTTACCACAAAGAATAAGATCCAACATTTCAGACACAGAAAATGAAGGAGAATGTTCTTAGCCCATATAATTCTTAGCCAAAGGGGGAAGATTACATAAACATAGATCCAATGATAATGAAGGCAATACAATGTATGTTTTGGAAATAGCTTATGAATTTCAGGTCTGAATTATATGCTATCATTCCACAATCTATCATTTTGTAAACTCACACACACTGTGACAATACCTGCAGAATAAGATACAGGGGGGAATATGTGCCCAGAAAGGCAAGTTAAGGATGACACAATGGATTAATTCTAATTGCAAAGAGGGAGTGTGTTTATTTAATAAAACGTGGGCTCTTGCTAACGGAGAGTAAAGTGTCCATGAGGGATGGTGAGGCTATTCCTCAAGATTCCCTGCAGACGGTGGTGAGTGTTTCACTGCAGATTAGGCTGAGTATGGGTCCCGTTGTCAGCTGGATGCAATTCATTATATGAACAAGATCGACTAGGGACTGCAATAAGGGACTTGTGATGGACTTAAGACACCGAGGGTTAACACTGAGACTATTAGTGATGTGGATGGCATTTGGGGTTAACAGAAATCCAACACTGAACAACTTGAAATATTTTTCAAGGAGATGATTGTTTTGTATGCCTTGTTTTTTTTTGTTTTTTTTGGGGCACCTGAGTACAAGTTATAAATGAGATTAAAGTGATAATACATATTAGGAGCAATACTAAGGTGCTTTGACAATGGTTCCCATAGGGATGAACACATAGTAACAGTGGTTACTTTTGACACAACATGTGGATACACTTTAGTTTTTGGATATTTGAGCACTTTTGGGTAGACAATAGGTATGGGGATTTTGAAGTTTAATATGGGTGCCAGTGAATATATTTTTTGGGGGGAGGGTGTGACCATCCATAGCAAAAAATGATCCAGGATAGTTGTACGAGAAAAAGTGCCCCTATATACTGTAGTGTAAGTTATCAATTGGTGCTCACAACGTGAATCTGACTTAAATCAGAAGAAACAACTACAATTCATAAACAAAAAGAATACCACGTTGCTGTCACCCCCCAATTATACTGAATTACTGATTGAAATTAAATTAAGTGGCAAGGATTATCAGCTTAAACAATGATTTATAAATCAATTCATTCGGAAGTTCAGTTCCGTTAAAGTGCTAATGTGCTACTTGTAAAGCGAAATAATAATTCAGTGATTAAATCACTTGATTAATTCATTGTAAAAATTCATTTAAATATAGTGCTAGGAATAGTGAAACATGATGTTTATAAATTAGATAATTAGAAAAATTAGTTCATTAAGTGAATTCATATAAAAGAGATTTCAGTAATTCTTGGGTAATACCCTTAAATAGTTAAAAGATAACTTAGCTTGCCGTTCAGCACAGAAATAAAGATGGAGAAATAGGAAAATGAGAGAGGTGGAGTAGTCCCCAAACTAACTGCCTATTATATTTCTAAGGCTGGGACGCCACAAAGATGGAGTAGGCAGGTACACTGGGACTGTGGTCTCATAGGTTACCTAGGCCCTATTGCTTGAAAAGAACTGCACTAAGCCTAAAAACCACAAATCACACAGGCCCTTGTAAGGTATGCAGATGTAAGGTGAGGGGAGAAATAGAATGCTGAGTGGACTCCAATTCTGGCAGCCAATGCGGAGGAGAAAAATAATAAGTTAATGATTCTTAAAATGTTTAAAACCAAAGTTTTGCCGCTGCGCGTTTCACCAATCTGCTTTCTCAAGTTGACCCTTTTCGCCTTGAGAAAGCAGATTGGCGAAACGCGCGTTGGCGAAACTTTGGTTTTAAACTAGTGCGTTTAGTGTTCAATTCCCATTGAGTGATAATTTATGCTAGCAAAGTAGATAGACGCGCAACTTTGCACCCTTACGCTGTGGTGTGTTTTAGCATTGTGGGTGATAGTCTGAATTCGCACGTTAGTGAATTTGCGTAGCGCAGACGAAAATTCACCTACAACAATTCTGTTTTAATAAATGTTTGACTACATATGTTCTAGCGCCCGTTAATTTAACGGGCTTAATGTAAAATTCAAGTGTCTCTGCGTCCAGTCCCTGTGTGCGTGGAATTGCGCTACTGTGCATGTGCCGCACGGACCGCCTCTGGTGAATTTACGTTAGCGAAGTAGATAGACGCCCAACTTCGCACCCTTACGCTGTGGCGTGTTTTACCATTGTGGGTGATAGTCTGAAAAACGTAAATACGTTACCGTTCGCCGACCAGAGCGTAAATTAGCACGTTAGTGAATTTGCGTACCGCAGGCGAAAATTCACCTACAACGATTCTGTTTTTATAAATGTTTGACTACATATGTTCTAGCGCCAGTTAATTTAACGGGCTTGATGTAAAGTTCAAGTGTCTCTGCGTCCAGTCCCTGTGTGCGTGGAATTGCGCTACTGCGGATGTGCCCCACGGACCGTCTCTGGCGAATTTACGCTAGCGAAGTAGATAGACGCGCAACTTCGCACCCTTACGCTGTGGCGTGTTTTACCATTGTGGGTGATAGTCTGAAAAACATAAATATGTTACCGTTCGCCGACCAGAGCGTAAATTCGCACGTTAGTGAATTTGCACAGAGCAGGCGAAAATTCGCCTAGAACAATTCTGTTTTTTATAAATGTTAAACTACATATGTTCTAGCGCCCGTTAATTTAACGGGCTTAATGTCTAGTATATATATAAAACACAAACAAGGGCCGCACTCTCAGGTCTTAAACAAAAATAAAAAATGTTTTATTTAGTTGGATGTCTTCCATCTAAATAAATGATTTTTTATTTTTGTTTAAGACTTCCATCTGAATAAAACATTTTTTATTTTTGTTTAAGACCTGAGAGTGCGGACTTTGTTTGTGAGATAAATATTCTTATATATTGGACACTGCACACAGGTATTTTTGAACCTGGTATCGTGAGTGCCGACAGCTCTATGGACTATATATATATATATATATATATATATATATATATATACATATATGAAAGAAGCAGGATCAACACCCTCTGTAGTATGTGATGATTCAATCAACTGGTGTCAATGTTGCTAACCATTTATACCTTAGCAACAAAAATTGCAAACTTGTTATACAAAATGTCATATTTAACAAAGCAATTCCTATGGAACATAAAGTCTAACTTATATACTAAATTACACACACAACATTTTACAAAAAAAGATGTAAATCAAAACCTTTGGGTGCCAAAGTACCTAGTCTATCTATCCATTGTACCTCCGCTTTTTTCAATGCAAGGTTATGATCACCTCCTCTCTGAAGCGGAGGTATATATTGGATCACCCTAGGAGATCATTAGACGAGGGTCCAAAATCAATACAATGTTGTGAAACTAGTAAAGCCTTATTTCTAGTATTAATACTTGATCTATGCCAGGAAAACCTGTCTTTGACTTTCTGGGTCGTTTCCCCAACATAGATCAACCCACAGGGGCAAACAAGCATATACACTGCAAAGCTGGTATCGCAGTTGTTATAACCACGAATTTTGTAAGATCTCTTTCCATCAGAATCTGTAAACTCAGTTAAAAAATGATACAAATGAGCAATATTCATTAATTTAGATCAATCTCCTCCTCTACTGGGTTTAGTTACAATATCGATACCCATGAAACGAAATGTGGGTGGGCCATGTTCTTTTTCAAGGTAATGTTTATATAAGCAGGAACAAAATGAAGTAGAGCACGCTTGGTAATGCAAGGAATGTCGGCCTGGTGCCCAGTATCAGGAGTCTGGCAACCCCAATGTAGACTGTAAGAAGAAAGATACTGGCACACATGGCAATTAAATGCAGGGTTCCCCCCTTGTAGTTTATTGAGTGCGAACAGGCAACATTTCGGGGGTAGCAACCCCTTTATCAAGCATACCATTCTATAATGTTTATATAAGGCAATATCACTTTTGCCTGTATCAAATGTGGCCCTCAGAGATGCCCATTCGTTCTCTTAGGGTATTCTGTGTTTTCCCCACATATATAAGTCCACATGGACATTTAATTATATAGACAACATGAGTACTGGTGCATGTAATGCAATGTCTAATGGGAATGATTTTACCTGAGTGAGGGTGTCTAAAATCTCGGCTAACTATCATGTTGCGGCATGTGGTACAAGCAGAGCATTTGTAACAAACATTTTTTAAAGGGGCAAGCAAAGGAGACTTCTTTTCATAGCAACGCTGGGGGTCATAGGGCATCAGAATCTCTCTTAAATTTCTCCCCCTGCTATATCCCCACATAGGTTTTTTTAGTGATTATGTTAGGTAAAGCTTTATCACTGTCCAAAATTTGCTACTGTAACTATGATCAATTACATCCCGTATTGGTTTCAAGGCAGCTGTATATTGGGATGTGATTGGGATGGGATTACAAAGCTCTCCATTTCTCCTTGGGTTTATTTAAATTCTGTCTGGCACGTGTTAAGGCCTGTTTTAATAATCCATGATTGTAACCACATTCGAGGAATCTCTTATATGTTCCACCCAATTGTGTCTCACAAATATTCATATCTGTATTGTTACGTATGGTGCGTAGAAATTGCGAATAGGGTGCACTATTCTTTGAACTTGTTGGTTGAAAACTTTTATAGTGTAAAATCGTATTTCAGCCTGTGGGCTTACAAAATAATTTGTAACCCAATGTAGAACCACACTTGAACACTTCTACATCCAAAAGCTGTATTTGGTTATTAAGTGTAAATCTTACTGAGGTTGGCAGTGAATTTAATGTGTACCATATCATCTAATGAACCTTCATCACCTCGCCGTATGATGAAAATATCATCTATGAAGCGGTAATATGCAATAAGGTTGTCCATAAACTGTGGTATAATATACTGGTTCTCATAAACAGACATAAAGCAGTTGGCATAGGCCGGAGTCATTGCCGCACCCATTTCTGTACCCTCCTTCTGTAAAAAATAAGTATTTTGAAATTTGAAAAAATTCAATTTCAGAGATAATTCCAATAATTTACATATAAAGGTAATTGGTGGACCACTATAATGTACAGAAGTATTCAGAATATAGTGAACAGCCCTAATGCCTTCATCATGGGGAATTATAGCATATAAACTGCTTACATGCAAGCTTGCCAAAATAATTTCACATTGTGGCAACTTATAGTTCAATTCTAAGAAATGAGGAGTATCACGCAAATAATATGGCAAAGCTTGGACAGAATCCTGTAAAAGAAAATCAAGACATCTACCACAAGGGTGAAATAAGCTGTTAGTGGATGATACAAAAGGGCGGCCAGGTGGAATAGTAGCATCCTTGTGAATCTTAGGTAGACAATATAGTACAGGGCAGATGGGAAATTCAGGTAATAAATACTTGTATAATTCATTATTAATCCCATTGGCCTCTAAGGCTTTTTGTAATACCACCTTTAATTGTAATTTAAAGTCATTGGTTGGATCCCCTTCAACTTCAAGTATGTATTTTCAAATTCTGGCTGGATTTTGGGTTGCTTGTGATCTTAGTTAACTTGCAACTGAGTTTGTTCTGTTGCATTTATGATTAGTGCTGTCCAACTGAGGGCTGAAAATGTTCTGGCCTACATAGTGAAGGGCCTATAATGGAAGCCATTGTTGACCACACCCTGTTTTTAAACCACACCCACATTAAACCACACCCATGTAACCAGACTGGTAGCACACCAAAAAACCAAATGGTTGGTGCTCATTGCAGGGATATCATTTTCATCTATCTTTTATGTGAAAAAGTTGTAATATTAAGACATACCCTTAAATCCAAATGCCTCCTCTTCCCCTGTGGATAACACAGCACCCTCAGCCAGGTGAGAATCTTGCCTCAGGCGGCAAGGAGCGGCCAGTTACCAGGGACAGCAAAAAGCCACCTCTGGTAACTTTAAAAGCCGAATTATTGTTTTTTAAAACAGAAATTCGTCTCTTCTAGTGCAGTAAGCGCTATTGCGCTCACTGCTCTAGCGATGCGGCCCCTCTTCGACCTGCTCCGATGCTGAAAGTTAGAAGCATGGAGCAGGATGGGGGGCAGCCCCTGGACCGCCTCTGCCCCAGCACATGATTATACACCCTAGGGGACCCTAACAATAATTTATTTTTAAATGCTAACAAATCCCCAGAACATATACCAGGCTTATGTTCCACAAGCAGAGCAGGGCACACACAGGCAGAGCAGGGCATACACAGGCAGAGTATGTCATACACAGGCAGAGCAGGGCACACACAGGTAGAGTATGTCACACACAGGCAGAGCAGGTCACATACAGGTAAACAGGGTACACAAAAGCAGAGTATAGCACACGGAGGCAGAGTATGTCACACACAGCAGAGATGGGCACACACAGGCAGAGCAGGGTACACAAAGGTAGAGTATGGCACACTCAGGTAGAGTATGGCACACTCAGGCAGAGTATGTCACACTCAGGCAGAGTATGGCACACACAGGCAGAGCATGTCACACACAGGGAGCATAGGGAAAGCAGAATAGAGAATGATTTAAGTCTATGTATATCGGACTTGTGTCTTTTTTAACAACAGCACCTGATCTCCCCTCTTCGGGGTGTTGGGATATGCTGAATCACCCTGTATCTTAAATCCTCGGCCCTTATCAATGCAATGTTTAGAAACAGGTAGCATATAATTAAGGGTGTTAACTGTTGATCTATGCTGTGAGAATCTGTCTCAGATTTTTTGGACAGTCTCACCAACATAGATCAAATTACAGGAACATATAAACCACAAAGTTAGCGTCACAATTATAATGACCCCTAAATTTGTAGGTCCTATTTGTGACATGATTGTGAAAAACGTCTCCAGTAAGTACAAATCTACATTGTGCACACCCTTTACAGCAGGGGTCCCCAACCTTTTTTGCTAGTGAGCCACATTTGAATTTAAAAGAGTTGGAAAGCAACACAAGCATGAAAAAGTCCATGTGGATGTCAAATAAGAGCTCTGATTGGCTTTTTGGTAACCCCTATATGAACTGGTAGCCTACAGGAGAGAATGTTTGGCAGTACACTTGGTTTTTATGCAGCCAAAACTTGCATCTAAGCCAGTAATTCTAAAATCAGCACCTGCTTTGAGGCCGCTGGAAACATCCAAGGGGTTGGAGAGCAACATGTTGCTCACGAGCTACTGGTTGGGGATCAATGCTCTACAGCGTAACATATAATTTTTTGGGGGCCCATAAAAGTATGGGGGATATGTCTGCCCATACCAATCTTTTTCCTATAGTGCAATCTTTCCTGTATGACATCATAGGCATTTGTTTAAATTCTGTAACATTTGTATAGGCATCCTTCCAAAGGTGCCATTGTCATCACAGTATCTGCCGAAACCTGTTGATTGAAATCGGCTAACAAAAGTCATGTGTTGCTCAAGATCCTTCTTTTTTAACCTCCTCGTACGTGCATTCAGTCTAGCTTTATCAGCACTTTAATTTACGGCATCAGGGGGATATCTTCTATTCTGTAGCTTAATCCTCATATTAGATAAATCCTGTTGTAATAGTGATTGTTCATTTGTGATCCGACACACCCTAGTAAACTGGCTAATGGGTATAGATTTTTTGACAACTGGGGAATGGAAGCTATCATATGACAGAAGTTGATTACAATCAGTAAGTTTAGTGTAAACTTTCATTATAAATCAGATATCCGTTGATCTATTTAATGTCATTATGAGCACTGTTTATTCTATCTCAGAAGGTGGACATGGACTCCAAGTCACTTCTCCATAGGAGGAACACGTCATAGATGTAACGCCACCTGACCAAACAGTGCCCACCAAAGAGAGCATCTGTGTAGACGTGTTGCTCCTCAAACCAACTCATGAATGAGTTGGCATAGGCTGGGGCGACATTGGAGCACATAGCCATGCTCTGTAACTGTAGGTAAAATTTGCTCTGGAATTCGAAATAATTCTTTTTTAAAAGAAACTCCATAGCCTGTACTCCCTGAGAATGAAGTGTAGAGGTATATAAGCCAGCTACATCAAATGTAGTCAGCCATACCTGACCCTCTACTTTCCCTAACTCTTTTAGTTTTTGTAAGAAATCAAAAGTGTAGTGGCTTGAATAAGTGGACTAAGAACCTTAACCAACACCTCAGCTGCTTTACAGGTTAAGGACCTGATACCCACCATGATTGGTCGTCCTGGTGGTTTAATTAGGTCCTTATGTATCTTGGGCAAGATATATATAAGGGTAATTATAGGAAAATCTACCCACATATGAGATAGAGTAGATTCAGTGATTAATCCTTGATCGAAGGCCTGTTTTAGCAATACTTCAAATTCCCTCTTAAATGTTTCTGTTGGATCACTCTGTAAACACATATAAACATCAGCATAAGATAGCTTTCAATCTATTATTACCTGCTTGTCCGCTCCCACCATGATAAACGCAGAAGATAGCAGTCTGTCAACAATGGCAGTAACCATCAAGGGATTAGATAAGGGGTAGAGGGGTACACCCATGTATTGGGGAATGAAGTGTCCATGAAATTCCTTCCAGCCCTGAAATCAAGGAAGGCAGCACTGTCAATAGCCATAGTAGCCAGATGGATCTGCAGAAGTAGGAAAAACTTGTGAGGATTTTTTTTGGGGAACAGGTGCCACATTACCCACATGAGACACCCCAGTTTTACCTTGGTGAGAGGAACCTCCTGGCTCCAACAGGCAGGAATTGGCAAAGTGAGCCTGGCCACGACAGTAAAGGCACAGGCCAGCTGAACGTCTGCAAAGCTTCTCCTGTATAGAGAGCTGTGCCCTTCAAATTTGCATAGGTTCCTCTGGAGAAAAGACTGGAGATTGCTGAGGGTGAAACAGGCAGAAGGGGTTGTTGAAAGCATGGGGCCAGTATTGGCTGGAATCTCTTACTGTGTTCCTTGGTAAGTTGATGCTCTCTGAGACGTGTGCCCACCTTAATGGTGAGCGCAATTAAATCTTCCAACAACTCTGGAAGATCTCTGGAGATAGTCTTTCAGTCGAGTGGAAAGGCCTTGGTAAAAGACAGCCTTGTATGTCTCATCATTCCAATTAGTCTCTGCCATTAAAGTTCTAAAGTCAATAGCATACTCACTTGCACTGCAGTTTCCCTGCCGGATTTGCAGGAGCTGGGAAGAGGCATTAGCGACCAGACCCAGGGCATCATACACAGTTTGGAATGCCTGGAGGAACTCTTTGGTGTCAAAGGTCAATGGAGAATTTTTCTCCCAGAGAGATGTTGCCCACTCGAGTGGTTTGCTCTCCAGATGAGACATCACATACCACACATTGGCAAGTTCACTGGAGTACTGCAAGAGTTGAAACTTGAATTGGATCTGGCACTGCATAGAGAAACCTCTGCAGGCTTGAGGATCCCCATTATAGTGAGGTGGAGGAGGGATGTGCGGCTCGCCGGCCGATGAGATGGCACAGAAGGCATACAGGAGACGAGAGTATTGAGTACTTGCCCAATAAGGAACTGCTGAGCTTCATAATCTTCCATGTGGGATGACAATCCCCATAGAGCTCGTACAACATTAGGCGTAGCTTCCTCAGTGGGGTCCATGGCCTTATTGCAATGTCAGAGGGTCTATCGGCTCCCAGCAGGAGTAGTCGGGACCAAGGAGGAAGTTATTAGGGGTTAAAGTCCAAGTTCGCAGAACAAACAGGAATAGGCAAAATCATAATTGTAGTCGAGGTTCAGGCAGGGTCAAAAGTCCAGAAATCAATATAGCAGGAATTATAGAACACCCAGGAATTGACCAAACAAATTCCAGCAAACAATTCGGGCATTGAACCGTGACCTGGAAGACCTTAAAGGGACACTGTCATGGGAAAAAAAGATTTTCAAAATGCATCAGTAAATAGTGCTGCTCCAGCATAATTTTGCATTGAAATCCATTTCTCAAAAGAGCAAACAGATTTTTTCATATTTCATCTTGAAATCTGACATGGGGCTAGACATATTGGCAATTTCCCAGCTGCCCAAGTCATGGGACTTGTGCTCTGATAAACTTCAGTCACTGTTTACTGCTGTACTGTAAGTTGGAATGATATCACACCCTCACTTCCCCCCCCCCCCAGCAGCCTAACAACAGAACAATGGGAAGGTAACCAGATAACAGCTCCCTAACAGAAGATGACAGCTGCCTGTTAGATCTAAGAACAGTAAACACCCATGTCCCATTGCATTCCATTCAGTTGCATTGAGAAGGAGAAACAACAGCCTGCCAGAAAGCAGTTCCCTCCTAAAGTCACATGACCAGGGGCAGCTTGGAAATTGACAAAATGTCTAACCCCGTCAGATTTCAAAACTGAAAATAAAAAAATCTGTTTGCTCTTTTGAGAAATTACAGTTTCTCTTTAAATATCCCATGACAGTTTCCCTTTAAATATCCAAATTTTGCGCTTGGTGCGTGACGTCATGGGCGCATACATCTTGGATGCAGTGCCAAAGAGGAGCGGTGTTCTATTGGGCGCTCCTGACAATGTCTCCTTAAAGATGGTTGTGCTTACATTTGTGCTTATTGTGTCTGCATCTCGCCTTGCAGCTGTATCAGTTCTGCTTTTTTTTATCTTAGAATAAGTAAATATAATTTTAGCAGTGTTTACATGTGCTTGAATAAGACTACCACTCATATACTTCACATATGTGAAGTGTGAATTTTTGTATGGGAACACTAATTACAGACAGCTACATTCTAAATACAAATGTGGCACAACATCAGTACAGCATCCTGTGCTGATCAATATTTATTTGTATGTAATTTGATCTTTACACCCATTTGTTGTTTGCAGTGTTGATCAAAATAAATATTATAAAAGCATAAATAAATCATATACTCTTTGCTTAATTTCATATAAATTCAACACACTTAAATCACCATAAATAATGAGGGAAATATCAGAAAATCAGATTATTATATATCTGTTGATACACCACTAACAATTTCTGTGTATGTGTCAGGGGGCCTAGCGGTGCCCAGCAGGGAGTTGTCAGGACCAAGAAGGAAGCAAAAGGGTTAAAGTTCAGATACTAGGCACAGGCAGGGTTCAGGCAAATAATGAGGTCCAATCCAGGCAAGGGTTCTAAAGGCAGGGTGCCGCCATTTTGGGGAAAATGCAGAAGAGATAGGACGCGCAGCCCGGAGCTCCTGACTATGCTCTGGGCGGCGTTCGTGACAGTATGTTAAAGAGGTGGTTCACCTTTAGGGCATCTTTTAGTATGTTATAAAATGGTCAATTCGAAGCAACTTTTCTATTGGTTTTCATTTTTTATAGTTTTAGAGTTGTCTTTTTCTTCTGACTCTTTGCAGCTTTCAAATGGGCGTTGTTACCTGCTACTAAAAAGCAAATTCTCTGTAAGGCTACAAATGTATTATTATTGCTACTTTTTATTACTCCTCTTTTTATTTAGGCCTCTCCTATTCATATTCCAGCCATTTATAAAATGCATGGTTGCTAGGGTAATTTGCCCCCTGGCTACCAGATTGCTTAAAAATTAAAACCAATTGCAAATGGTCTCAGAATATCACTCTCATCATGCTAAAAGTTATCTCAGAGGCGAACAACCCCTTTAAGATAAAAAATGTTCCATTATAGGCTTTTAATGGAAAGGTGTGTGTGTGTTTTGGAGGGGGAGGTTCTGCTCTGTAAATGTCTTAAATATTTGACAACTCTAGACCATGTTGAGGAAGTTTATTGATGTATTTATACAAATTGGAACTGACTCCTGCCTGAGAAAAGAATGAAGAAAAGCAGATGATGAGAAGGGATAGTGAAGAATGGCCTAATATTATCAGTACAGCATTTGTAACTAATTAAATGCAGAATGTTATTTCATAATCATGAAACTTTTATTACATTTTAATTTTTGTGATAGTTCTCCTTTAGATGTTATCACATGATTGAAAGTGGACAGCACTAACCAATGTGTCTAAGTTGAAAAATGACTTTGTTGCATTATTTTCCAGGCATTACAGCTACATTTTGGGCACTCATTGTCCCTTTATCAAGCTAAACTAGCAATTAATAATGTACGCTGTCAAATGTACAGCAGCTTGTGATACTGTAGTTCTCATTTGGTTTTCCCTCAAGGTGAGCCCAGCCCATATGGCTGGTTAAATGTCATCACATGTACTGTACAGGAGTCAATCAAAAGAACCTGTCTGGTCTTTGGCCCTGCAGCCTGTATTAGTACGTATTAGCAGCTGAAATGTAAAAATAATCAACAGCATAAAGAGAAAAGTAAGTTGCGTCCACTTAATCTAACCTTGTAATGTTGAGGAGACCTAGCCTCCCCAAGCCTTCAGTATAACCTGCCCATACTTTCACTAATTTTGTTGTGGATATGAAGATCTAGTAGATTTAGATGACTTGCTGTATGCCTTAACCCTTTAACTGCCAAGCAAGTACAGCGTATGTGCTGACATTTCAGCGCTCAGGCTACCAAGAACGTACCTCATATGTTCTTTGGCAGCTGAGCTTTCTCTCTGCTTTTGCCCCCTCCTCAGAGAGTGGGGAAAGTAGACAGCCCCGTAGGTAATGAGGCATCGCATGGATCGTCTGCTACTTTACTTCTCCTTCTTCCCTGCAGAGCCACTCACAAACTTCCTGCTGTGCATAAACTGCAGACACGATGTCCAGGCCCCTCCAACAATGCTAGCGATCCCCCTGCTCCAAAAATGTTAAGTGCACTTTTTTTTACACACTTACCTGTACTTAGATACACTTACAGAACATGTATACCCTTACACACACACTTTAGCAAAGATTGTTTTTTTTATCTTTTATTCTAGCACACTTTCCTCATGTTGCATGCTTAGTTAAAAACATTTACACACTTTACAACTTTTAGTGCACAAACATGTATATGTTTATATATGTTTTTTTTTACTTATTCATTTTTTGGTTTTATTTACCTAAAAACTGTTTATTTTCTCAGCGTGACTAGTGGGTAATTGATTTCAGCCACTTATTACAATGTTGCATAATTTTTGTGGTTTTATTGCAATTTTTTCACTGCATTATTGTTCCTTATGTATCTTTAGTATAATTTTGTTGTTTGGTGCTTTTGTATAAAAAGGTACTTTTTACTTAGTCTTTGTGCTGTTAAGAGGGTCTTTTGGCAGCCAATGCTCAGTCACAGGTCTTTGTTCACAGAAGGCAAATCGGCAACTGAGAAAAGTCATATGCACTATTTTATTTGAGGTCCGCACATGCTGGCTGCTTTAGTATATCGATGCATGCTGGCCATCAAACTGTTCTGTAGACATTTGGCATCAATATTTAGGGTATTTTACAATTTTATGTATAGAAATTAGGTGAGATAAATGGTGCCAATTCTCCAGAATCTGTTCTTTTTAATAATGGGTAGTTATTTAGGGTAAACTTACCATTCGTGGAATGTTTGGCCTTGAAATCATAAGTATGCAGTTTTGTGTAGCCATGGTTTAAAAAACAGGAGGACAACTGACCTGCTACATTGTTTCACACTGTTACAGAAATCACTGCTAATGATAATGATAATCACTGCTAATGATAAAAACTAAATGATAAACATATCCCATGGTCATCTTGGGTTCTAAGTAACACAAGTCAAAGTCCCTCTGCTTGCCGGAGCACTGATCCTGGGTAAGTAACTACAATCACTGGGAGGTGCCTAATATTTGGCAACCCCTAATGATTTTTACTTTCATTCTGCTTTAAGTAATACGCTTTGTGTGCAAGATAGAAAGAGAGTGTAAATTAATAGATACAAAAGCTGGCTTCTGATTATGATTATAAGAGCCCTGTTATATAATGTAATTATTTTCAGCACTGGCTTTTTCACCTGTGAAACATTTCATTACCTATTTTCCAAGTTTAATAAAATATGATACTGCATATTCATACAATATGTATGATTTACACACAGGATGGTAAAGTACTATTCTAAGCAGGGCCGGAACTAGGGGTAGGCAGAGTAGGCGGCCGCCTAGGGCGCAGTCATAGGGGGGGTGCACTTTAGAAGGGAAATCATTTTTTTTTTATTTCTTTAAGTTTTAACTTCAGTTTCCACCTCCCTCTTACTTGCCCTTTGCCTGGCACAGATCTGGGGCAATATTTGTGCTGCTGCTCTAGCACAGGCTGGTGGCACAGGTACAGACTTGGGGGGCAATGGCTGATGGTACAGGTACAGACTTGGGGGGCAATGGCTGATGGTACAGGTACAGACTTGGGGGGCAATAGTTGGTGGCACAGGTACAGACTTGGGAGGCAATGGCTGGTGGCACAGGCAGTGTCGGACTGGGACACCAGGGGCCCACCCAAAAACCTTAGACCAGGGGCCCACCATAAAACCTTAGACCAGGGGCCCACCATAAAACCTTAGACCAGGGGCCCACTCTCAGTACTAATATTCTTCATCTCCTCAATCAACTTCTATTCTGCTAGTTTGTTTTCTTTACATACTATAATCAGTTATTCCATCTATTTAGCCTTTTTGTTCTCATAGAAATAGGGAATGGCCATGAAATAGGCCAAAAGTTTAGCAGCATGAGGGCCCACTGACACCTTGGCCCACCGGGAGTTTTCCTGGTATCCCGGTGGGCCAGTCCGACACTGGGCACAGGTAAAGATGTGGGGCAATATTTTGGCTTGCTGGCACAGGTACAGATTTTGGGCAATATTTTGGCTTGCTGGCAGAGGTACAGATTGGGAACAATATTTTGTGTGCTACTGGCTGACACAGGTACAGATTGGGAGCAATATTTTCTGTGCTACTGGCTGACACAGGTACAGATTGGGAGCAATATTTTGTGTGCTGCTGACACAGGTACAGATTAGGGGCAATTCTTTAGGTGCTGCTGGCTGGCACATGCACAATTTGATTCATTAATATGTTAGAAGATTTCTTTATTTAAGAAAAAGTGAATAGGTGGGAAATGGTTATACAGAATGGGGGTGGGGGCGCTGATTGAACCCCTTGCCTAGGGTGCCAAACTACCTTGGCCCGGCCCTGATTCTAAGAAAGGAAATAATAGGCACCTCTGAATAGACACGTCTGTTATGGCATATTTTGACCAAGAAAATGTGTATTCATCCGCAAACTAAATATCCCATCAGCACCACAGTGTAAATTATTTCCTAATTACAAAATACTTCACAGAATATACAACTATATTCTGAAGATAAAATACAGACAATACATTTTTGTATGACTGTGCCATTTTAGATGGTATTTTTATTAATAAAGAACCCAGTTACAGGATGGAGAACACTGTAATTTCTTCTTCTGGAATTCACATTTTATATTTATTTTAATGGCAAGGTACTGTGTTACTGTAATGGAGTCCTTCTTTTGTGTTTCATTAAATGATTTAATTTGCAGCTATATTACAGTTTTTTTATGTCTAGATTAGCAGCCATTTTCTGAGGTGCCTAATGGTTTTATTACACTACATACATTTTCTTGAACTTAAAAATAAAAGCTGCAATCATTTTTATCTAAATTTGTTTTAAAATATAAGTTTATGCTACTAATGTTTTACATAGCTTGGAAGGGGATCTCTAAATACACATAGGTTGAAAGCAGGACAAAGGAATAATTAATTGATCCCTTGGCCCACAGTAAGTAAGAGTAAGCTAGGTTTTAGCTGTGTACTGCAAAAGTCATCCTGATAAAATGTACATTTCACCTTTATATCCACAAGAGGAGAGATGCTTATCAACCAGCAACATTGTTTAGACAGAATTAGGAGAAGTTCTGGATGAATAGACATTGATCGTGTTGCAAAGCTTGTAACATTCCTAATTTAAAATATATGCATATGTGATTCCAGTCCACACAATACCGATACATTTGTCTCAGGTGTCAGGTGAGTAAAGAAAAGAAAATGTATTTATAATGTATTACCAAAGTTGAGAGGGACATCCTTGATTATGAGAATAAACATGTATACTTATGGAATAAAAAAAATATAATGTCAGGAACACAAATGATAGAAATGGGGCACAAGAAAACCCCAAGGGGGACATAATAGAAAGGGTGCACATAAGTACACAGATAGAGAGACCCACTCTGAATGTGAAACAAGTGGCTCTGACACATCTTTTAGTACATGTAAATCTATGGATTGGAAAAAACATAAATTGAACACGGTATTTCACAAAGAGCACACTACCATACAGGCTTTAGAAAAGAGGAGCCACCAGCTGGGGCTGTTTTTTAGAATCACTGAACCTGTAACAAAAACAGGTAATTTTACTTAACATTCACTTTCACATAATGATGCTCTACAAATTATCAATGTTTCTGATTTAGTCCTCACTCCCATGCTCACTAATGTACTTAAAAAGGGTCTTTATTTTGTGCCCTATATTGACAAGGCAAATTATGGCAAGGAGCATGTCCAGAAGTCTGTTTTTTTTCAACAAGTTTTATTCCAATTGCAAAAAATAAAAATACAGGACTCCACAGCAGGGCATGTTTCCTGTTCTATGACATAGTGGTCACCTGACGTGTTTCATGCCTCATTCCGGCATTTCATCAGAGGTGATGTCACCAGTTACTCTAGATCTTTATAGGTAATACCTGATATTCACCTCTGACTTTACCTGTTTAACACTATAAAGTATTGTAACAATGTTTAAATTTGCATTTGACCTGTTCTTATGTCAAAAACAGTTGTTTTTATCCAAATATATTTTTAATTGATATGGCTATAAAGATCTAGAGTAACTGGTGACATCACCTCTGATGAAATGCCGGAACGAGGCATGAAACGCGTCAGATGACCACTATCATAGAACAGGAAACATGCCCTGCTGTGGAGTCCTGTATTTTTATTATTTTTTGCAATTGGAATAAAGCTTGTTGATTTTTTGAAAAAAAAAACCAGACTTCTGGACATGCTCCTTGCCATAATTTGCCTTGTGGATTCATTTTCGGCTGGATGGGAGAACAGCTTGTTGAGGAGCAAACTGAATTTGGCGCCATTATGCTCAGGGAGAGGCACATGTGAGTTTGAAATGACTATAAATCAATTGACCATGTTTTTCTAATCAAGGAGGTCCACCTTTTTGCACAAAAATTACTTCTACAACTTCAATGGGTGAACAATAATCACAGAGGAGGCATAGACTTTAGCCAATTTGATAGAAATGACTTAAAAAATTTGGAATGCTGGGATGACCCAAGAGTTGAGGAAGAACATGAGATTTTTGCAAGAGTTATGGCTGGAAAATTCTGGTGCCAACATCAAATTACCATCTTGAAAAAACAAATCTTATTGCTATCCTAACATTACTGAGAATGGGACTATTGAAATATTTGTACATAGAGTGACTGAGGATATACTTAATATCATGAAAAATATAAAATACCCCAATCTAACACATTTTTGGAACTCAAACATTTGAAAACTAATTCCAACATAATAGTAAAACCCTCAGAAAAGGGCAGCAATATAGTGATCATGAATTCATCGAAATATGTTTCCATGTGTAAAAAGATTTTGGAAAATAAACAGTGGTATCAACCTATCTTATTGCATCAGCTACAAAGGATATACTGGTACAAGGAGTCCTTGACTGTTTCCTTAGCATCCCAACACCTTGCTTCCATCCAAAAGCCAATTTAGTCAGGTTCAAGAGTAGGTGTGGATACAAATGCTCAGACAGGTCTGCTGCAAAGGTGCCTTTATTTTCTCATCAACACGACATGTTTCGAGCTTGCGCTCTTTATCAAGTGCAAATTACTAACATAGTGTGCAACAAATTAAATACCAAATACCACTCCCCTCAGATAAGTGATTGGATCCCCAATCATTCCCATTAATTGGGCAGTTTCGTGGGATAATTTCAAAAAGCTTCAAATCAAAACAGTCATAAAATCCATTATTTGTTCATTTCTTCATTCAAATCTGTGAATCATATAACAACAAAATGTACACCAACACATATAAATATATTATATCACCCGTATCTGGGTCTTAAACACCGAATTTTGTAAAATATTAAATAAAAAGGGAATAAAACCAATTAAGAGTCTGTACTGCCATCTTTCGGCCTACAGAGTTCCTACTATTAAAAACAATGTACTGTTCATGTCTCTACTTTATTTAGTCAATAAATAAACAATGTTGCTACTTTATCTCCCTTATTCTATTTAAGTTATATTACTTTTTTGCGAATGAAACCATGTTATCAGCAGAATGTATCTTACCACAAGGACGAATCTATGTACCTTCAAAATAAAAGGCAGTTTATCTGTTAGAGAGAATAGAATGGGGATGCTATTGGTACTACAGAAAGCAAGATACACTCCATTGGTCATTTAAACCAGCCGGTTCCAATGCGTTGAGTTTTTTAATCCACTTCGCTTCTCTCTGTAGTAAACACCTCTTTTTGTCACCACCTCTAGGTAATTCCTCCACTACATCTAAGACAAGCCTTTTGAGTTGTGACATGTTGTGTCTATTATGGTGAAAATGTCGAGACACAGGGGTATCTGTATATGTATTGGGTTTGTAATTTTTAATGTCCCCTCTATGTTCTTTGATTCTGGCTTTTATTTCTCTTAATGTCTGACCTATATATTAACGCAGGGGCATTTCAGCATGTACACTACCCCACTCGTTGTACATGTTGCATAATGTTTGAGATGTATACTATGCCCCTTTGTTGGCTGTAATACCTCCTCCCCTTTAATAATGGATGAACAACAAACGCAGCTCTGGCAGGGGAAGGTGCCTATATTTGGCTTGCTTTTGAAAATTCTTTTCATCCTTTTCGGTGCTGTGGCTTCTGCTGGGCATAGTATATCTCTCAGTGTTGAACCCCTTTTATAACTGAAAAGGGGTAATTGTGAACAAATCTTATTCAAATATTTGTCATTATGTAATATTGGCCAGAATCTCATTATGATTTTTTCAATTGAATTACTTTGTTTAGCAAATTTGCTCACAAAGGGAACTCTCTGGGAAGGATTACTCGTGTTTTGGGGTGTTTGTTTATTGATAAGGGTTTCACGAGGAACCTCTCCAACTTGTTTAGCTGTAGCCATAAGTGTTTTTTCTTTGAAACCTTTCTCCTTAAATCTCTCTATAAGTGTGGATGCTGCATTCCAATATCTATTGTTACTTGATGCTATCCTTCTAGCTCTCAAGAACTGTCCTTTCGGGATTCCTTGGATACAACGAGGGTTATGGAAGCTGGTTACATTTAACAAATTATTTTTGTCAGTGGCCTTACGGTATAAATCCGTAGTTAACATTCCATCATTCAATGTTAATTTCACATCTAGGAAGTTTAGGGTCGTATTTGAGGTTTCTGTGGTGAATTTGATCGTAGGGTGTCTCAAATTTGCTTCAACCATCATCTCATGAAATTTTGATATGTCCCCTTTCCAAATTACCAAGATGTCATCCACAAACCGTAAATACAGTACTATATGTTCCCTATACTTGTGTGTAAGAAAGAAGTCAACTTCAAGTTTGTGGACAAACAGATTGGCAAAGGAGGGAGCTACCGCCGCCCCCATCGACGTCCCTTGGCGCTGCCAATAATACTGTCCTTCAAATCTGAAATAATTTGTTCTCAGTACAAAATTCAGACAATCAAGCAGAAAGAAGATCAAGTCATTTGACAGGTTTGTCTCTAGTAGAACCTCTTCCATACATTTTAAACCTTCATCTTGCGGAATAGAAGTGTACAGACTTGTTACATCTATGCTGCACAAAGTGCAGTCCACTTCTAATGAAGGTAAATTAATCAGCCGGTAGAGTAGATCATTAGTGTCTTTCAGACAAATTTCAATATTTTTCACTAACGGCTGTAGATACGAATCAACGAATTTTGAAAGAGGTTCTAAAATAGAGTCTACCCCCGATACTATCGGACGCCCGGGAGGATTTGTTAAAGATTTGTGTATTTTTGGTAGTATATACAGTACAGGTGTACGTGGATGGTCAGTTATGAGATAATCCATAGTGTTCTTATTTATTGTGTTGTTATTAAATGCTTCTGTCACTAACGTTACAATCTCATTTTTAATTTCCATCACTGGGTCATATCCAATTAATTGGTAATGACCTGGTATGGATAATTGTCTCAACACTTCTGATCTGTAATCACTTTTATCCATGATGACTATAGCACCACCTTTGTCTGCATTCTTAATTACAATATCATTGTTAGATCTTAAAGAGTTAAGTGCTTTCCTTTCATCATTGGATAAATTTGGTACAGATTTAGCAGGACAGTCCCATAGTCTCTTAACTTCATTAGTCACAACCATTTCAAATGCAGTCAAAGCTTCATTCTGAATAACTGGCATATATGTACTTTTCTTTTTGAATGTTTTAATAGAAGAAATGGGCTGTTCTGGTACACTCAATTTACATTTCAAATTATGGACAAATTTTTGAAAGTCTATTTCCCACTCCACAAAATCAATGTGGTAAGTGGGTACAAAACCAAGTCCGTGATTAAGAAGTCTGAGTTCACTTGATGATAATTCATATGTTGAGATATTAACCACATTAGTCTCTGTAATTACCTTTGCGATCTCTGTCTGCTTGGATACTTCTCTCTCTGGATAGGGGCCCGAGGATTTTTCTTTTTGGTTTGATCACTGCTGCTTGATAATTCGCCCGAGTCTCCTCTATAACTTGGTAATGGTTCCCTCTTCCTATTGTACTGGCGTGGGAACTCAAATGCTCTACTATTTCCTTGTGCCGGACCACGTCTCCACTGCCTGTACTCACTCTGGTGTGGGGGGGGGGGAAGATTCGCATCTGCCTCTGCTTCCTTCTATCCTCCCGCCAGGTATATACTTGGTCTCTGCGGTAATCGTCGGCGTCCCGATCAAACTTGATCTGTTTACGGTCTGTGATATGTTCGCGCTGGCGTCTCAGAATCTCCTTATGTTCCCGTAAGATGGCTGCTGTCTGTTCCGCTCCTTTCTCCCGCGTGATCTGTTGTTTCAAATCGCTGACATTCTCCCGTACTGCCTATAGTTTTATTTGTATGCGCTCCACGGTCAACACTATTAGGTCTAGACTCCATTTGTTGCATATCTCTCGCCATCTTTGTTGTAAGACCGGATCGTCTGCGCATAGATTAGGCTTCAGGTCCACGCGCAACCCACGGGGAATACGTTTTTGTTTGGCATATTGTGCTAGGGATATCAAATGCAGATGTAAACTCTGTTCCTTCTTTTGAAGATTCAATAAACTTTTTAAAACATCGGTACTTGTTGCTGCACCACTTAGGGGGATATCTCCCTCAACTTGCTCAGGATGCGTTGTATATCTGCATCACTGTAGGCGAAGGTAGCTGCACCAATTTGATCCATAGCTTGATCAGGTTCACTCATTTTCACTAATACAAAGTGACAGGACACGTACCAGGTCTGGATGTAACCAAAATTCTGACTTGTGACTCTAAGTGTGTTATATATGTTGCCACATGTGACTGTGGAAAACAGTATGTTGGCAGAACTGGCAGGTCACTAAAAGAACGTGTAAGAGAGCATCTAATACCCATAGAAATTAAAACAACAGATTCAGAAATTCACAGCCATAAAAGAATATCGTCCATAAGCAAACATATTATGCTTGAACATAATGGCAATTTTAGTTTAATTAAATTCCAGGGCATTGAACAAATTAAATTAGGAACAAGAGGGGGTGATATACAAAAAATAATAGATCAGAGAGAAGTATATTGGATATTCACACTAAAAACTAGACAGCCATATGGGTTAAACAGTGACTGGGAGGTATCTTGCTTCTTCTAAAATAACTAGATGAATAACCTGAGTGATTCACATTGTTTTGCAACATTTATAAATGTACATGATATTATAACACATATTATGTTATGGTAGAGCAAACAAATACCACTTTGATTGTGGGCATACAAATATTGACATTTAAATAACCATATTGTATACTTTGTTTTTAAATTGTATGTAAATTGTTTTTAGTTGATAGCAGTATATAGGGGTGTATACTTGGCTTAGACTCCACCTGATGAAGTGCCAAATGGAGGTATGAAACGCGTCAGGTGACATGATACAAGCATGGTAGCTATAGTCAGCAATTTTTGATACCTGCTCTGTTTTAAATAATGCTTGGTAAATAAATTGTTTTTTCATTTTTTCAACCCAGTTTTTGGTTTTTTGAAAGCACCCATCTATCTTTACGTATTCACGTGTAACAATTGAGGCTGGAGCGGAGTCCAGCAAATGGGTAGCTCCAAAATGGGTAAAAGTGCAGTTTGACTAACATGTGATATCTTGTTGAAATGTACCAATCACCCAAGAATCCCAACCTTCTATGCCCTACCAAAGATTCACAAATGCATTAACGAACCACCGAGGAGACCCATACTTTCTGGTTGTGGATGACTCACTGAACCCATTAGTGAATTTATTGACTTGGTATTACAACCTTTGGTGACACAACTTGATTTGTTTATGTTAGACACATCCCATTTGTTTAGGGAAATTAATGGATTAACCCTGGATTTGGATTGTGTACTAATAGGGCTAGATGAGGAGGATCTATATACAGTATGAGCATACTACACTCTTTGGGATTAGAGGCCATCAAGCAAGTATTTAAGTACATTCATAGACCTGTTACTGAAAAACAAGCTTTATTTTGCAAGCTTTAAATTTTGTTTTGCTTCATAATGTCTTTTGGTTTGATGCCATTTATTACTTACAATGTCAGGTTTATTTCTCTGTTCTTCTTTGCAGCTAACTGGAGGACTGAGCAGGTAAACAGGGTCGGACTGGGACATCGGGCACCGGGAAAACACAAGGTGGCAGCGACCCTCTCATGGGCTTCCACCAGCCCAGACACACCCATCTGCCGGCCCACAAAACCAAAAAATAATATGTGGCGTGAGCTGGAAAGAGGCAAGCAAAAGGGTGTCTTCAGCTGGAATCAGAACAATTGGCAAGGCTAGTATGGGTAATTGAGCAATGCCAAGGGAATAACAGGAAGATCTGAAATCTGCTGTCTGGCTGGTCAACCAAGTAATTCATCTGAACAAGGTGTCTAATCCAGTAAGGGCAAGAGAAATGGCTAATCCAAAGAACAATCTGATTCAAATGAAATCACAGAACACTATAAACACTGTGATAATTATGAAGCAAGGCATGGGAGTAAATGGGAAAGGTTGCTGAATAGCTGGGAAAACTAGACTATATCCTTAGCACAGTAAAGGTCCAACACCTGGATTCTTCTTTAAATCATGATGCCCACATACCAAAAACTGTCCCCTGGCCCTGATTTTCACGTATTCTGCTATCTGCTGATGCTTTATTCAAGTGTTTTTGTGTGCCAAGCATCCTTCGTGCCTGTTTCCCAGTCTATTCCTACAAAAACTAGAACAGCTGTCCCTGACACTCTGCTGATGCCCCTTGGTGGTCATTCTGTGTGGGTTGTTGGCTTACAGTTAGTTAATTTGTGAAATTTAACCAGGACAATTATTTTTAGACATTAATATAACTACCTAAAATGTAATTATAATAATAATAGTAAATAGTTTTGTGTACTTGACTAGATGATTCACATTAGACACTTCTGGATGAAAGGGTCATAGCAGTTTTTTTCCAAATAATAAGAAACTAAGCACAAAAGCTAATACAACATTCAGGGTCAGTGGCAATATCCAGCCTTTTTGCACAGGGTCACTGTAGTGTTAAAATGAAATAATCTGAAAAGCTGTTTATCTTTGTAATCAGTTGGTATTCATACAATGGGTCTGAGCATGCATTCAATCAAATATCTTAGCTTAATGTATATATTGGTAAATTGTGTATTAAATGCCATTCATCAGCTATACAATACTAACTTCCCAAAGTGAAAATATAAAAGGTACTTTCTGTGGGATAATCTTTTTCTTCTTTTTTCAGTTTTTGTTTCATTCTTTTTTTCAATCAGACCTGTTCTATGGAGGGTAAAAGCTTAATTGCTTTATTCAGAGCTGTTAATACAGGCAGTGACCATGCTGCACTCTATGGGATCTTTTCTGTTGATGACTTTTTAATGTTTTCCTTTGGTTTGCACTATTCATAGAGTAAAAGTATTATCTGCCAAATTTAGGTACTTATTGCCAGATTTCAAATATATCAGAAAATAATGATTAAAAACAAGATAGTTATTGCATGCAAACTTGATGCCGTATATGGAAACTGGAGTGTCTTCATGAATAGTGATGGGCGAGTCTACCCAGTTTCGCTGAAAAATTCTCGAATTTCGATGTATTGGTGAAAAAATTCGCGAAACGAGTCGCGGCACTTTTTTGATGCGTCGCTATCGCCGCATCAAAAACGACGCGCGACTTTTTTTTTAGTGAATTTTTGCCAGACGAATTTTCGCTGGCATTTCACGAATTTATTCGCCAGTGGCGAATTGTGGGAATTCACCACGAATTCGCCCCTGGCGAATAAATTCGCCCATCACTATTCATGAAGCCTTAAAGTATATCAATGAAATTATATATGTAGGAGGGTAAAGGTTTTGCTAACCTTTATGTTCTTTGGTTTCATTTGTCCTATGTAAAAGTATTGTGCTGGCAGTTCAGTGACTGGCCAATAGATGTCACTATGTAAAAAGGTAAAGGTTTTCCTATGCCTCAGTGAATGTGTTAGCCAGCTGGGCTGGGTCCTTTTTCCCATAGCTGAGCAGTTCCCAGAGGTTATAAAAAGGGATGTGCCATGTGATTGGGCCTCTTTTCCAGTGCACCCATTGGGGTGTGCTGCCAAGGCCTGAGGTGGAGATAGGCCTCAGTATAGGAACAAGTGTCAGGTCAGAAACAGTAATAGGTCGCTATAGGAGTGACAGATGAGTTCAGAAAAGTTAGTGAGCAGCTAAGGCTCCAATGAGGAGTTTAGTGAAGGGTTAGCAGCCTGTGGTGACAAAGCTGCCAGGATAGGGACTCAAGTGGTTAAGCTCAGGGATACCACTCTCTTCCAGAGAACTAGAGAATGGGTGATATCTTACAATATCAGACGAAGAGTGTTATGCCTCCAGCATTTATTTTACAGTTTATTTTGTATCACCTAATCATTAAGGGGCAGATTTACTAAGGGTCAAGTGAGAATTCGAATAAAATTAAAATTTCGAACTAATTTTGGGCTACTTCCACTATCGAATAACCCAAAATTCGATTTGAATTGAAAAAATTAGGAAATTCGAATTTCGAAGTACTTGCCTTTTAAAAACCTTCAACTATTTGCCAGGTTAAAGCTGCCAAATTGCCATTTTATCCTATGGGGGACCTCCAAGAATTCAAAGGATTTTGCAGAGAATCGTTCAAATCGTTCAATTGAATCAAACGATTCAAATGATTTTTTTATTCGATCAGAAATGGACCTATTTGATTGAAATAGGTCTATTTTCGATTAAAAAAGCCCTTTAAAAATACTTTGAGGGTGAATTTAGAAGTTTTTTCAAATTTTCAAAATTAGGCCCTTAGTAAATCTGCCCCTTAGTGTATGGTTTATGTTTTTATATAGAAATGTCCTTCTTAGGCCACCATACCCTTACTATGTGACCCTGTGTAATACCAAGAAATGATTAGTATAGCTGTCATCTTCATAGTGTACACAGCTAACATATCATCTTCACATTGCAGGACTACTGTTTCACAGTGACACTTAGACCTGGGGCAGAAATGGGCAATGCTGATGCCTTGTCCCAGGTTCATTCCTGGTAGGCCTAAGTTGTTCCAGCCAATGGGTTGAAACAAGGGGAGGGGGATTAGGTGAGGTCACCACTAGGATACCTGGGACTAAGAATACTGGGAACATTTTTATGTCCCAGGTTCCAGGACTACAAGTACAGCCCGGATGTTTTGGGTCTACCTGAAGTATTTCAGGTGGATAATTAAAAGGCGGCTCAAGCCAGAGTTCCAGTCTGAGGAAAAGACACATGACATGGGCCTTGGACCCTCCCGCTTCTTACACCCCACCTTACATAATGACACACATACACTTTCCTTGTGGATTGAAAAGGCCGCAGCCAATTTATTTAACACAGTTTAACATTCTATCTCTTTACATTTCCAATTTTATTAACCATAAATAACTATCCAGTGGAGTCTGAAGGCTGCTGAAGGCTGCTCTTGTGGAGACCCACTTGCCAGTCCTCTGTCCCAATCCTGAGACGAGTAATTTTCTTTGTCCCACTCCTTTAAACAATGACCAATCACCATCACCCTTAGCCTACGACCTAACCGACTTCCGCCACGAGCATTCCGTCATGACACCTTATGCCGGGGATGCTCCCCCAACTAAGTGCCAAGGCCCTTTCAATCCCATCCGCTCTATCTGCATTGAACCTATCGATCCCAACCTCGGACAAATGTACTCCATCTCCCGCATAATACCTTGTCTCCATCTTTTCCAGTTCTTTATGCCTTACCACGACCCCCCCTGTCTTATGAATGCCCCGACTAACTTGTTCACTTTCTGCCTGCTCCTCTCCATGGCCGCCCAATCCCGCGCCCATCTCCATGTCAATCGGCCCACCATTTCCGACCACACTATCACCACTCCTCTGATCATTGACCTCAATCTATCCACGTCCCGTTTCATCATCCTTACCAGATCCCTTTGGGTCATCACTCCCATATCGTTACCCCCTGCATGTAGCACTAATACATCTGGTTTTCCTTCCAAGCTCACCAATCTCGTTACCTTCTCCATCACGCTTGGCCACAAGAGCCCCCCGAAACCAAACCATCTGAGCATCACTCTCTCTTCTGAAAAGCCCAATTGCACTGCTTCTCTCCAAACTGCGGCTCTCTATGCTGCCCTCCGGATGTATGAATGTCCCAACAGCCATACCATTCTTCTGTGACCTTTAAGAAATGGAAATTCAAACAAACCAAAACATGTAACTTCTACTTTTTTGAGCGATTGCCCTTTGTTATCCCCTTTTCTGATTATAATAAGAGGGGTCGAATGTAACTTCTAAATTGCCTGGATTCCCACCGTCCTTCAGGCCTGCCCTAGCCGCCTCTGTGGCTGCACCTATTCGAAACGAATGGGTCCCGTATTCCTCCGGTATTCTTCCCATTTTTGCAAGGCCCCACCTGAAAACCTTCAAAAACTGATATCTGGATAAAGGTACTCCATCCTTGTGTATCAATAGCGAACCTGCCCTATTTGGTCGTACCTCTAAAAAACGCTGGAGGCAGCCTCGGGGGCAGACTGCACCTCCATCCAGCTCCCCTAATTGAATCCATTTCCCTTTTCCACTTTTGTCCGTTTTTGACCACCTCAAATGTATCTGCACTCCTTGCGCTACTATTTTGACATCCCCCATGTTAAGGCCCCCTGGTTTTTTCTTGCTTGGACTCACCAACTCGCCTATTCTGAACGCCCCAAAGAACGCCAGATCGAATGCTGCTTGGAATAACCTTGCCTCATAGGGAGATTCCACCAATCCTTCCACCATTCTCTGAAGTCCCTGTAGAATTTCCATAGACACTGGCCTCCTAGTGTCACTCACCCTCGCTTCTCCTCTCCTGAAGCCCTTGAGGGCCTGCCTGATTTGAAAAGCCTTAGTGATATCCTCCCACCCCCGACTTTTGAATAAGAACGCCAGAGCCGCCAGCCCCTTCTCTAGGCTCGCCACCGACTTTCCCATCTCCACCTTCCAAAAAAACCACCATAATAATGCATCCATTCTATCCGCTGCCGAAAATTTTCCACCGGACCATTCAGCTAGCCTGTCCCACTCCTTCCAAACTTTTTGATAAGCTGCCCATGTGTTTTCTGCAACGGACCTCTTCACCAGCCTGCCAAGTCTCCCGTCCCGATCTGCCATAGACCAACCGGCATGGGGGTCCCTGTTTTCTCCGCTCCTGGTGCCGCCTGCCAAAAACGCTCCCACTGGAAACGGGAAAGTGCATCAGCAATGATATTTAACTTTCCTGGGACATGCACCGCCCGAAAACTCAAATTAATCTGCAAACAGCGTAATACCAAGGCCCTCAATAATCTCACCACCTCGGGAGAGCTGGCCGACTGCCGATTGATTGCCTGTACCACCCCAAGATTATCTGAGCGAAAGACCACTCGCCTGTTTGCCATCTCCTTGCCCCACACGTATACCAATATTGGGAACAGTTCCAGGAAACACAGATTCCTCACTATCCCTGACTGCACCCACTCCTCTGGCCACCTTTCCGCACACCACTGTCCTCCCAGGTATGCTCCAAAACCTCTACCCCCTGACGCGTCTGTAAACAGCTGCATTTCATTGCAAGACATATCCATGCCTTGAAAAAGGACTGTCCCATTAAATTCGTTTAAAAAACGTTCCCACACCTCCAGGTCCCCTTTGACCTCTTTAGTCAATCTGATGTGGTGGTGCTGCTCTTTCACCCTGGCCATGGCTAAACCTAGCCTTCGACAGAATATCCTCCCCATTGGGATCACCCGACAGGCAAAATTCAGCGTACCCAGCAAAGATTGTATCTCTTTCAAGGTGGCTTTCTGCCGCCCCTTGAGCCCTTTGACTACCTGCCGCAAATCCTGCAACTTGTCTTCCGGCAGCCTGGTCAAACCTGCTTTCGAATCGATTTCCAGGCCTAAGAAGCTAAATTGCGTCGTCGGCCCCACCGTTTTATCTGGAGCCAATGGGACCCCGAACTCTTTGGCCACCTCCTGTATCCCTTGCAACACAAAGGCACATTCCTCCGAATGTGCCCGACCTATGCACAAAAAATCATCCAGATAGTGCACTAATCCGTTGGAACTAGTCTTCCGTCTTACCACCCATTCCAGGAACGTGCTAAACCGTTCGAAATACGCGCACGAGATCGAGCAGCCCATCGGTAAGCTCAAGTCAATGTAAATCTTCCCCTCAAAAGCACATCCCAATAAGTGGTGACAGTCTGGATGGATGGGCAGTAGCCTAAATGCCGCCTCTAGGTCCACCTTTGCCATTAATGCGCCCCTGCCTGCCCCCTGTATTTTTACCAGTGCCCTGTCAAAGGACGTGTATGACACTGAAGCAAGTTCCGGACTGATGTCATCATTCACGGATCCTCCATTAGGGAACGATAAATGATGTATCATCCGAAACTTGCCTTTTTCTTTCTTGGGGACCACCCCAAGCGGGGAGATCCGCAGATTGTCCCATGGAGGCTCCTCGAAGGGACCCGCCATCCATCCCAATTCTATTTCCTTGCCTAGCTTTTGTCGCACCACCCCTGGGTTCTGATCCGCTGATTTCAGATTGGCGTGTGTCCCCCCCCCTTCCCTTGGTTGGAAAGGTATTCGGAACCCTGCTTGAAAACCTTCCTTCAAAAATTCCGCATCTTCTCGCCTACCGTATATTCTTAGCCAAGGAAGCATCCCTTCTAATCTCACTGACGTCCTCCCCTTTTCCAGTCTCAGCACCTTTTGCACCCCCTCTGCCTTTTTTGAAACATCGATTGTACGAATGGTTGCCTCCACAACTGGAACACTCATGTTTAAATCTACATGCCGCGCCCCACTTGCACTGCCCTTCGTTGTAGAGCCAGCAAAAGCCCATTTTGTGGCCCGCCGATGAGGAACCTGATTGTGCCCCACCGGCGGGCCGGGGAAAGGGGGATACTTTCTGAGCCAACATCAATTTCATCCAAAGCGTCATGTCCAATTGGTCCCATTGCATCTCTGGGTTTGCCGCCAACCGCTGCCTAAATTGCTCATCGTACCGCCACCACGCTAAGCCCCCATAAATCCGAAAAGCTTCCCATATCCCATCTAAATAGCAGAACAATGCCGAGCATTTCTGGGGATGTTTTTCCCCTATAGCCCCTGCCAATATGCAGAATGCCCTAAGCCAATTTCCGAATGTTTTGGGGATTCTCCTGTATCTTTTGGCTCTTTCCTCCTCCTCCTTTTTCCCTTCTTTTTTGTCATCTTCTTTCACTTCTACCACTTCCTCTAACAGTAGCAAGGAAAATATCTCAACAAATTCACCTTTCCATATTTTTTCTTTTGTCTCCTTTTTCAAATGCACCCCTACCGGTCCTGCAAACGACACATATGAGTTCTGCCTTGCTGCCTCAGTCACTCCTCCTACCATAGTTTCTTTCTCCTTCTCCCTCGCCATGTCACTTCCCCTGCCTATCTCCCCTGTGGTTGTGCCTGGAGTCCCCCCACCATTGGCCGCTGTTGTTTTGCTGCCTGCCTGTTTACCTGTTGACCCCGCTATTGATTCTTTTCTGGCTCCTAGCTCCCTTTGTTCCCCCCCCCATACTCTTCCTACTCCTTCTGGTGTTACTTGTTTTCCCTCCCAACTGGCCAAGAAACCCCTCAACCCTTCCAAGAGGTTTTCCCTCACTCCGCCCGCCCTTCCCATTGTACCTGTTCCTGGTCCCTCCCGGGCCGTGCTGCCTGCTACTGTTGAACCGCTCCCGTTCTCCGGTGTGTTGTTGGTCCGCTCTTCCTGTTCCTTTGACGCCCTCCTTGGTATGTCGCTCCTCCTCTCCTGTGTTGGTTCCCTGGATCTGCATGAGGAAACACAGCTGCAACATGTAGTGCCTCGCCTGCTGTTCCCCCTAGCCATGCTATGTTGAGGGCTCGCTCCTCTTGAAACACCTGCCCCTCTGAGCATTGACCTGCTCCTGCTTCTGTCCCTCCTTTGTCTCCTAGAGAGTGTATAATGTAACTCCCTGCTTCGAGCCCGTGGTCTTGGCTGCCTCCCTGGGCTCCCCCTTGTATTCCTGCCGTTTTGCGCCCTCTCTGTCCTCCAATCGTCCCTGCTCCTGCTCCCTGATACCCCTCTAGAGCAGCTCCTTTCCGACTGTTCTAGCCTTGTATTCCCCCTACCCCGTCGTGACATACCTGGGGTGCTCGATGTGGGCCCGCTCCCTTCCACCCTGGGCCCAGTTTCGTCTCCTTCTCTCTCTCCCCCTCCCATCCTGCCGGTTACTTCTGCCTCTCTCCGTGTACTTGCGGCTGTTGCCTTAGCTGCCGCCTTTGCGCGCCTTGTACCCGGGGCCCTTACTCGCCTGGCCGATCCGGATGCGTCGTTCCATGTCACTGCCCTTGTTGCTGTTTCCGTCTGCATCGTTGTCTGCCCTTCCGACCTCTCCCTCACCAGCGGCTCCACTGACGGGCTTCTCTGTCTCCTACTGCTGTTCGCTGCGCACGGACTCAAGCGCTCTGGTGGCTTTGTCCGCCTCGTGGTCCGTCTTGCCGTGCTGCCGCCCGCCTCTCCGCCTTGTCTTGCCTCATCCTCTTCTCGACCCGCCGATAATATCACCTGCAGCTCCTTTCTGTACCGCTCCCCTTCCTGTCCCGCCAGCGCTTCCCGAATGCTAGCCATTGCCGACTCCATTGCTAGGCTGTTATTGCGATGATTGCTGTGATTACAAAATGGCGCTGTTCCTTTCCCGCACATTCCATTTCTCTAGCCCTTACTCCTCCCAGCTCCTCCCCCTCCTCAGCCTCGCTCTCCCTTAACCCTTTCCTGGCTTCCGGGTCCCCTTCCTTGCCCTGTCATGTCCCCTGTCCTTCTATTTCATCCAGTCCTTAAGGGCCTGCTGGAAAGCTGCTTGTGTGAGCTCACTGAGATAATCACCACAAGGTTTGGGAATTTGTTTGTTTCTGAGTGTTCTCTGTTTTGGGGAGACAGGCAGTAGGCCTACTCCTGATTAACTAGAAAGATTGACCTGTGTTAGAAGCCCATTAAGTGGCAAGGATTTTATTTTGAACTGTTTATTTTAATTATTTGCTGCATTCTGTGCATACAGCTACTAAAAAATGCCTTACCCTTTAAACAACAGGAATTGTTTGTCCATATATTGCAATATATTTAAGCTGGCCAACTACATCAAAGTTCTCCCATATCTGGCCAGTCCTACGCTCAATTTTCATCTGATTCATCAAGAATTCTATCGCTTCATTATACATTTTACAAAGGGACTATGTTTTACCTGCAACTTACTTGCTGTTTTCAAAGTAAAACAACCAAACTTGGTTGCCCTTTTATTAGACACCAGTGGGATCACCTGACTATAGCTGGGAAGGGTGGGGGCTACAACTTGGAGCTGGTCACGGCTCCTGTATAACTATAACAAACAAGAAAAAGTTGTGCAGAGGACCTCTTGTATTTGTCTATATGTATTTTGTGGTCACAGCCTCATTGCACCCCCGCCTAATGGTTTCAAACATTAGCGGTGAGCACAACGTTTTCTTGTTTGTTGTAGTTATACTGGAGCAGTGACCAGCTCCAAGTTGTAGCCCCCACCCTTCCCAGCTATACTCAGGTGATCCCACTGGTGTCTAATAAAAGGGCAATCAAGTTTGGGAGTTTTACTTTGAAAGCAGCTAGTAAGTTGCAGGTAAAATTAGTCCCTTTGTAAAATGTATAATGAAGTTATAGAATTCTTGATGAATCAGATGAGCGTAGGACTGGCCAGATATGGGATTACTTTGACGTAGTTGGCCAGCTTAAATATATTGCAATATATGGACAAACAATCCCTTATATATATAATATAACATACAAATCTTTACATATAAAATAATTGTGCAGATATGCAGATTACTGGGATCCCTATGCAGAATAAATTATTGCAATACTGTACATTTACTGGTAATTTATAGATCTATCTTATAAATGTAATATATATTTTGCTTGCTATATAGATCGCTTAATAATATTATAAACTTATACATTTTGAGGTTTGATTATTTCACACTGAAAATATCACAAATATTATTAACTCCAATGTTTTTCAAAAGGTCATTATAACTTTGTAGTTTTCATTTTAAAGTAACACAAATGCTATTAATTGGCAAAATAATGATGTTTATACAACAGAGGACTAAACCAGTATTTGATTTATTATTAAGTTTTGTTTGTGTCCATATTTTATTCAGTATGATCTTTTTATCTCCCTGTATGTTCAGATCCCTATCAGTACAGAGAGTAGCAGCGATATGACAGGCACTCTGCCAACTAGGATAGGAGACATTTCTTAACTGCTTAACCAGTATGAACCAGTATGAAATGCCTCATTTCACAAACTAAATACTGTTTAATTTTCAGGTAGATGATGAAATAAAAGTAATATTATTATGGTAAGTATTTTTACATTAAGAATAAAAAAGAATATTAGCAACATTTAGGACCCTGCAACTACTTTGAATTACGATTTGTTTTTCTCATGATTCACAAAAAAATTGTGGTTTTCATGATTCTAATAAGCGCTAACAATTTGAGATTTACTAATTAAATGTATAAACCCCAAAAGCCTTTTTTCCCCACACCCACCCATTCACTTCTAGTATGACTGTACTACTACCTAGATTATTCTCTAAGCCTGTAAAATATTTATCACATAATGAAGTATCATATCTAGGTTTTTTGTCAACTGATCATACTAACAAATGCATTTTTTACTGCTTTTAGTGGTTTTATTGTTGTTTTTTTCTGATTTTATTTTGTTTGCACTGCATGTAAAACAAAAATAAGTCTGAATTTTATCCACCAGCCTTTCTGTCAAATACATATGTTTTGCATACTGTAGGGTCTATAGTTCTAAGTTTGAACTAAATTAGGAGAATATTTTTTTTATCCTCAAAGTATTGTCCTTGGCATGATAAACAATGAGATAACTTATTCTCATTAAATTGAATCTGATCCAAAGAGCCACCTTAGCATATTCTCTGCACAGAATATTGCTCACCTACCATGACATTCAGTTAAACTGCACTCCAGTTTTAACCTTATGAAACCAGAAATACAGACTTGTCTGGCTTAACCACTCATTTGTACAACTAAAGAGCCCATGGCTCCCCTTTATTTAGTTTGCTAATTCTAAATTCCCCTTGAATCAACAATATCTTCTCCATAGAAAAATGTCCCCAAGATGCTAAAAAAGCCACCCTACCAGCACATATGGTGATGGTTGTGTGGTGTCATTAATAATGTTATGTCACTTGATGTTCTTTAATTCTAGGGCCACAAAAGAAATCCTTCACCCCATAAGCTTAAATACATAGTTTACCTAATAAGTCATCTTTTGATTTGGCATTGAGATGCCAATGAATAAAATGATGGTTGTCTCTTGTGATAAAATTAAATGATCATGGTCAAATGGTCAAATGGTCAAAAACCTCCAAACATGATTAATAAAAAAAGGAGTCCCAACTACAGTTGTAAATCGATTTACAAATAGGTCAAGTTGTAATTATTAGCTATTTTAATTATCCAAAATTATAAAAAAGATTATAAAAAATCAGAGGGGCCAACCTGAAATTTAACTTTTATTGGGTATTGGGTAAAGTATTACTTTCTACTTTTTAAATATCACTGGATTGGTATATTTTTCAAGTGACTGAGTAAAAATAGTTAGGGGAAAGTATTTTTGACATTAATCATGGGTAATGAAATATTTTCGCTGTGATCAAGTAGTTTTTTCACATTTTTATGCAATCGAGTTTACAAGCACACATTTGAGATTCAATTTCTGATACAAAAGTCTTGGTTACAGGTAATATGAATTTCAAAGTACGTTTTGGGTATTTTGACTATCAAATAGGCCAAAGTTCGATTAGAAATGAAAAAATTTGATTCGAATTTAAATATTCGACCATTCGAAAATCAAAGTACTGTCACTTTAAAAAATTCAACCATTCACCACCTTAAACCTGCTGAATTGCTGTTTTAACCTATGGGGGGCCTCCTAGAACCTTTAAGGAGTGTTTTTGAAAATCAAAATTTTAACAATTTTTATTCAATCAAAAATGGACCAATTTGATCAAAAAATATCCGTTTTCGATTGAAAACCCCCTTTTAAAAATATATAATGGTCAAAGTTCAAAGTTTTTTTACTTCAAAATTCTACCCTTGATAAATCTGCCTATTGTCATGGTATCATTTTTATTATTACAGATGTAAAGGTATAGAGAATGTTACCTAGTTATATAGATATTATAATGTTGCATTAAAAACATAATCCTAAGGAATTCTATTACAGTATACGCTTAATGGGCTAATATGTTGGACCTCTGTATATCTGAGGGATTTTGCTTCCCTTGCCACCCTTTAGAAGTGTGTAGTCATTAAATAATCTTTCTGTGCAGGGAGGTCTTCAAAGTAGAACCTACAGTATTTAAATAATGATGTTATTGATTTCCAGGTATCTTGCACAGTTGCCATGATCCCTATCATTAGTTTTAAAAAATAAAGCATTTTTGTGTCTGCTTCATTGTTTGATTAGCCATTGGCAGCAGTTTAATTGATACATTGGAGAGATCATGCTTAGAAAGTAATAAAAATAGTAATGCTGTCCCAACATGTAGTATATTTCATATGATATGTTTTACACATAAAATAAGTGTAATTACAGCCATGTTTGGCTTCCTGACTCTTGCCAATGTATCCATTGCAACGTTACTGTAGAGTCTTGAGACTAGAACATAGGACAAGAGGATCAAGACAATTGTTCTGCCACAACTGATCTCACTGATGCAAATCAATTACCCACTGATAGTCTGATTTTATGGTGCCACCTGCCTTGCTGAAGACATAATTTACAGCTCTGTTTTTTCTCAGCAATTAAACCCTGGGAAAGTGGTTAATGAACCTCTGGCCTGAAGTACTCCCATGGTCATTAAAAAGGCTCTGTTCTATAGAAGTGTAATAACACATTATTGTCAAAAATGTTCCTCTAGTGAACCATCCTGTACTGTGATTATGTGGGATGAAAGAGACAAACATCATTTGATGTGATAGAAAACTGATCTGTAAGCAAGTGTAAAAATGTAAGGAAGGGATACTGCATGAGCCTATAGAGCTTATACCTGCAATAAAAATGAAACCAAAGTGATGTTGTGCTAACTATAGGTAATAGATAAAATGTGAACATAGTATTAACTCTAAAGGGCATATTTATTATGCTGTGTAAGACTTGCTTTACTGAAAAACTGTAAAAATCTGTGTAATATAGAAAAAATTGATGATTTATCAAGGTGTGTGTAATTTTATGCCATGCGAATGCCAGACTTGTCGCAGTTGTTGTACATTGCTTCCAGTAACTCTTAAAAACATGTAAAACACGTTATTTTTTACAAAGTGAAGCCTAGTGATGTGTAGTGTATTATCCTACGGTTGGAAGGGGAAAGATTACAGAAAGTACCAGGGTTATCTTAAAAGTACAGCCAACGAAATGATTACAAATGTTTGGAGTTAGATATGGGGAATGAGTATGAAAATGTTTGTTATATAGTGTAACTACAGAAAGATATAGAATATAATATATAATTAGAAGAAATCTACAGTATCTATAGTGTCTATATATGTTATAGATAGTATAGATGTAAGATTTGTTCTAATTATATTATATTCTAACACTAAATCATATCTTCACATAGCTTTAATACAAACAATGAACATTTTGAAATATGACTGTGTACATAGTGGACAATATTTGAGATAGGAATACAATAGTAAAAGCAACCTGAGCAGATACATTAGGGGAATAAATTTGCAGTGTCTGGAACCTAATGTAACTGAAGAGTGTGTTCATTTGAGTGCTAGTTTGTGCTAGGATATTATTTTTGCTTAAGTTACTTGGTCAATTCCTTATCAAAACTCTTTTAAACATTAAGCATTTCAATGAGCACAGATTTAGACTTGGTTATAAAACTATACGGGAAGATAATAATCTGCAAGTAAAAAAGTAAGCCAGCAAGAATGTACTATGAACCATGAGCTTTTTCTCTTGCTTTAAAAAATAAAAAAAGACTGTTATACTTTTTATGTCCTAGTCTTTATAATTTACTGCCAGTTTGAACAGAAAAAATGGTAAACAGATTGTAGTTGTTTTTGTATTCAAAACATAACCTTTTAAAAACATCTCTGCAAAACAGGTGCTGCATAATTCATCATTACGAATGCAAGTGAAGTCCACAGTTCAACCCTACACAAATGGATCTTTATGAAATGGAATAATGGAGAATTGCTGCTAAATGTAAATATAACAAATCACGGTTATTAAAAACTTGTCTACAGGTAACACTAATTTAACAATCATAATTTTCACAGTTCAGATCAGAAGTACTGTATAGCTCTCTAATACATAATATGACAATGCTGTGTGTCCCTTTATGTAGTACCCCAAAATGTATTTTCAGTGCCATATCCCATTGCCAAATTCTCATTTTATTATTTTATTTCTTCTAGTTAAGCATTTTTAGTTGTAAATCCCCAGTCATCTGAGGAAATGCAGTTCAATAGTAGTGATGGGCGAATTCCCGCGATTCACCGCTGGTGAATAAATTCGTGAAACGCCAGTGAAATTCGCAGAAAAAACGAGTCGCGCGTCGAAAATGTGCCGCGACTCATTTCGCCAATTTTTTCTCCGATTCACGAATCTTGCTGGAAGTTTGCTAATTTTCCGGCGAAGTGAAACGGGGTAGATTCGCCCATCACTATTCAATAGTTCTATAGAGAATGTCTCTATTATTCAAGACTTTCAGCCTCATTGAAAATGAATAAAACAATGCGATTCACTTTTGTGTGTCTCTATAAAAAAACAGGAAAAAACACATCGTCCTCATTATGTTTTTTCCACTCTTGTCTGTTTTTTCCATAGATTTTGAAATTTAGTAAGGGCTCTTACACATGTCAGTTTTTAATGCCTTTTTCACAAGCATGCTGAGTACAAAAAAAGCACACAGTATATTGCGTTTGTGTTTTATTTAAATGCAGCTAAGTACCTTTTTGTCAGTTCCAAATACAACTCTCAGTTCTACTGGGCTCTGAACATGCATCAAGAGCAAGAAAATGCAGCATTCTGCATCTGAAACACAAATGAAGTAAAACTCAGAATGTTCATGATTACAGCCAGACAGTATATAATTAAATCAATTTGAGAATTTGTTTAGGCAAGCTCAAGCCTGCATATCAACACATAAAAATAGCCAGTGTGTATCGGTCTCCCGATGTAATTATTTTGAAGCCTTATTAATTGAAAAGAATGTGTGTTTTTTGTGGAAAACAGAAAATGAAACTCTATAGTCAGTGTAAGGCAGTGTCTACTGAAAAAAAGTACAATAGAAATACCAAATGAACTACTATTGCCTAAATATTTAATTATATATATAATTTTGACCCTTTGCCTGGTGTAAGGGTGCGAAGTTGCGCAAGTCTATCTACTTCGCTAGCGAAAATTTGCCAGAGCCGGTGAATTTGCGAAGTTGAGAAATGACGTCACGCTGGCGAATTAGCGCTAGCGTTAGACACTTTGCGCTTTAGTGAATCTGCCCCATTGTCTGTATGGTTTGTTTGTGTGCACCATAAATCCTAGGATCCCAGGGTGTAGCCCTTATTTTTTAAAATGGCAATTTATGATTACCCGATTGCATATACTAGTGAAAAAGTATATTAACCCTTTAAGTGCCAGCAGAATTTTACATTTTGGTTAGGTGAAATGCCAGCCGTTTTTGAAACATTTGTGCTCTCTCACTTTAGGGGCATTTTCTGAGGGGAAACCTATAGTTTACCTAGGAAAACTATACATTAAAAGATTTATAGCTCTAAATACAAAAAAATTCCTATTATAAATATAATTATATAATATAATAAAATAATAATTATAAATATATGCATTTATACCAGAAAAATATTTAATTTTATGCATGAAAATCCAACTTATTTGGAAAGCCTCATGTCTCTCGAATGTGCCAATACCAGATAAGTATAGTTTTAGGGAGATTTAGGACTCCTGTACAGCAAAAACTCCCGGCAGCACATTACTGAATTTGGAAAGCACCAAGGCAGAAAACGGCATACTTTAGATTCCAAGGCCAAAAAACCCTGAAAAAAACATATATTTTTGGAAAGTACACATTCTGCTGATTCCAAAATGGGTAACTATGTCTCTCTACTACTAACTACCAAACATCAAAGCTTGTCTAAACGTAGAAGTTTTTATAAAAATTTTACAAAATTGTGAAAAATCACTTCAGAGGATTTATTTTGCTGCTCTGCATATCCGACCTACACTGTATTAGGTACCAAGAAAAAAACTCTGCATATGATTGCCATGAGTCCACTGAACAGTTTGATGCCCATTGTGCATAGGTTTACCAAAGTATCTGACATTTAGAGACCCCAATATGAAGTAAGCGCATCCAAATTGTCCAGGACTTTACTTGAGCTAATGAAAATTCAGCACATTGACTGCAATTTTTGTGGGGTAAAAACACAGAAATATAGGTTTACCCACAAAACCATACATTTTTGGAAAGTACACATTCTACCAAATCTAAAATGGGTACCCATGCCTTTCTGCTCGAAACTACAGAGTTGCAAGGCTTTCCCACAATTGTCGGTTTTGGTGAAATATCTGAAAATTGCCTCAAAGCTTCAACTTTCCAGCATCATAATGTCCATGTAGCCTTACCAGCATAAAACATCCTAAATAGGAGCACAGGGGTCTACTGAACAGTTTGATGGGCAATATGCATAGATATATCAAACTATGTGGAGCACGGAGACGTCCAAATGACAATAGTGTATGTGAATTATCAAGGCTGAAGCATCCCTGTATGTGCATTATGTGACATAAGAACCCCTAGCAGTAAATTTTCAGAAAGTACACATTCTGACGAATCCAATATGGGTACATATGTGTTTCTACTGTAAACTGTAAAGTGATGCTGAACGTAACGGTTTTGATCAAATTTCTGAAAATCCTCACAAAGCTTGAATTTTATCCCATTATATGCCCCACATTTCGTAACATATCAGCATAAAACATCCTCTATATGAACACCAGGGGTCTACTGAACACGTCGATGCCCAATATGCATAGATATACCAAACTATCTGGCGCACAAAGATGCCCAAATGACAATAGTGAGCATACATTTTCACGGCTCACGTGCTGGCTGCTGCAATATCAGCACCCCCTTTTGTGCATTATGTGACATAAGACCTCCTAGCAGTATAGAGACCCTAGGAAACCATATATTTTCAGAAAGTACACATTCTGACGAATCCAATATGGGTACAATATCATCACCCCCTTATGTGTATATGTGACATAAGACAATGCAGTACATCAAGACAATGCAGTACAATAAATTCATATTAGCTGATATAAGCTTCGTATTATTCTGACAAATCAAATATGGGTTTATATGTTTTTCTACTGCAAACTGCCAAAGTGTAAAGCAATGCTGAACGTAATGGTTTTTATCGAATTTCTGAAAATCGTCACACAGCTTGAATTTATTATATGCCGCACATTTCGTAACGTATCAGCATAAAACATCCTACACATGAACGTCAGGGGTCGACTGAACACTTTGATGCTAAATATGCATAGATATACCAAACTACGTGGCGCACGGAGACGCCCAAATGACAATAGTGTACATAAATTTTCACGGCTGACGGGCTGGCTGCTGCAATATCAGCACCCCCTTATGTGTATATGTGACATAAGACCCCCTAGCAGTACAGAGACCCTAGAAAACCACATATTTTCAGAAAGTAAACATTCTGACGAATCCAATATGGGTACATATGGGTTTCTACTGCAAACTCGCAAACTGTAAAGCAATGCTGAGCATAACGGTTTTCATCAAATTTCTAAAAATCATCACAAAGTTTGAATTTTACCCCATTATATGCCCCACATCCATCCTACATATGAACCCCAGGGGTCTTTGGGGTTTGATGCCCAATATGCATATATATACCAAACTACGTGGCTTATGGAGATGCCCAAAAGGATATATAGTATATAAAATTTCCATGGGCAAAATGAAGTAACAAAGAACAATGCAAAAAGGTATAAAATCACTAAAATACAAAAAATAACAAAAAAATCAATGCTTTTTTTTGCTTAGTGTAATGAGCAGTCAGAATCCTATGGGAGCCCTCCCATAGGCTTCTGAGGCTAAGTCCTGATGGAATAGGATTCGTATGATCGAAGTCTTCGATCGTTCGAATCGTACGAATCATTCAAATGATCGATGATTCATTCGAATGATCGTTATTCGATCGTTATTCGATCGAAGATCGAATAACAGAGTAGCCTAAAACTCTTCAATTAGCATTCAAAAATCGAATGCTAATTGAATATCGAGCAAAATCTAAATTTTTTTAAGTGGGTGATAGTGTGTGATTGTGTGTTTGTATGCGTGGGGGGGGCACTAACCTGGGTGTAGGCAGAGCAGAGGTAGTGGCAGAGCAGAGGAGCAGGAAGTGCGGGCAGCAGCAGAGCACATCCATTGGATGTGCCTGCTGCTGCCTTAGGGGCCCCTGGGCGATCGCACCTCAGGAGCCACTCATTCCCCGCCTAGGCTCCTTGCCTAGGGGCTGGGAAATGATTTAGAACAGAGCAAGCGGCTGTTCACAGAGTGCAGGCAGCAGCGCAGCACGTAGATCTTACGTGCTTGCTGCTGCCTAGGAGCACCTGGGCGATCGCGACCCAGGGGCCCCTTGTTCCCTCATTGCCTAGGGCCTGGGGAACATTGAGAAAGCGCTCAGAATGGAGCGAGCAACTTTACAAGTCGCTCTTCTGTTCTGAAATTGCAGGCAGCAGCAGGGCACATATGCTGCACGTGCCTAAAATACATATGCTGCACGTGCCTGCTGCTGCCATTCCTTAAAGGGCAAGGAAAGTCTAAAATAGAATAAGGCTAGAAATGCAGTATTTTGTATACTAAACATGAACTTACTGCACCACAAGCCTAATCAAACAAATGATTTATGCTTTCAAAGTTGGCCACAGGAGGCTGCCATCTTGTAACTTTGTTAGACATCTCTGCAATATCAAGACTCACACATGCTCAGTGTGGTCTGGGCTTGAGTTCTGCATGGCTGGTAAGTAAGGTAGGGGCTCCCCCTGCTGTTCATAAGTGATCGTTTCCCTGCCAGAAGCACTAAATGAAGGGAGATTCTCACTGTATACAGTCAGGTTTCTTATAAAAACGGTACACACTTTTTGATTAAAGTATATTGGAGATAAATTTCTTTTTCATTAAAGAAAGTAAAAATGGGATTTTATTTATTTGCCTTTCCTTGCCCTTTAACCCTAAAATGCACCAGAACATAGAATCTAACTTTGTTTGGGGGTATAGTTTTCCTTTAGCAAGGATAACAAAGGTGGTGAGTGTACAGAGTAGTGAAACTAGAATTAAAACAATAAGGAAAGTCTGTCAAAGTTGGGTTTCTTTTCTCAAGAGAAATGCTTGCAAGGGAACATGATTACACATTACAAATTTTATACAGATAGTGAACAACAACTACAATTGTGTAAACTCAGTAAAAAAATTAAACACTAGACATTGTGCAAACTTTAGAACTATCTCATGTATTGCATTTCCACCTTCTACAAACAGAACAGAATTTATGGTACAGATTTACTAAGGGCTGAATTTTCCAAGTGAAAAAACTTCGAAATTCGACCCTAGAAGTATTTTTAAAGGGCTTTTTCAATTGAAAATGGACCTATTTCGATAGAATAGGTCCATTTTTGATTAAATAAAACATTGTTTGAAACGTTCGATTCAATCTAACTATTCGAACGATTCTACGCAAAATCCTTCGAATTCTTGTTACAGGACAGGTTATATGAGGTCCCCCCCCATAGGCTAAAATTGCAATTTGGCAGCTTTTTAAGTCAAAGGGTTTTTAAAGTACTTCGAATTCCGAATTTTTTAATTTTTTCAATTCAAAACGATTTTTGGGCTATTCGATAGTCGAAGTAGCCCAAAATTACTTCAAAATTCTAATTTTTCACTTCAACCCTTAGAAAATCTGCCCCTATGTGTTTTTTTTTTTTTTTTGCTTTTCACAAAATGTGAAAATAAGTGGAAAAATTTAAAGAAATGCTTTGGAGTCAATGGAAAGGGGAATATACATTGAGGTTAAAGCATTTTTAGATCTACAATAGCATATATTTTGCATTGCTATGTTAAAGAAGCTCATTTTACATGCTACAACTGTAGTCTACATAAACTAAAATATATTGCCAGCAATCTTCCAAATAACAAATAAGGGGCAATGTAAATAATATTCTGATGCGATTACTTGACTCATATACACCATACCAATGTATTTTGGGTCTCAGCAGGCAAACAGGGAAAACAGTAAATTGAAGTTTATAACTTACACTTGCACTGAATTTATTGTCAAGCTCCAACAAACACCTACCCTAACTATCACAATCACAAAGCTCATGCTCTAACTACAAGAGCAAGGATTGCCTATGCACATCATCAGTTATCATTAGACAGAACCCAACATGTTCTATACCTGCAAGCATATAATGTGTACACATACAGTATATGAGTAGGAGGGGGATATCAGTATGTAGAGGGTAGCACTCACCAGCTTCTGAACTATTGTGCTCCAGGGGTCCTCCACCCAAATTGTGAGCAAATTTTCAATACATGAACCAGTGCAGTGGTTTTTAATGCTATTGTAAATATATATATATATATATATATATATATATATAATAATAATCCATATAAGCATATAAGCACCTGCACTCAAACCGCTTTAAATACTCGCTGGGTGCTTGGTCAATACGATATATAAATCCGATGAAGATGGACCAGCACTCCATTTTCCATAAATCAAAAAATATTTATTTTCATATCACTGTGCATCCAACGTTTCGGCCCTCATTGGGGCCTTTATCAAGGATAAAGTGCTTGTGGTAAGATAACCACTTATATACCCATAATTCCCCACCCCAGGAAGTGTCATTGTGACATCATTATTATATAATCAGCAATTAAAACAAATATGTGAATATAATCAGAAATAGTAAGAGACACCTACACCTAGGTGTCATTAAATTATTGTGAAACAAGTCTGTGTATTAAATCCATTATCGTGAATGTTTCAAAAAAGTTACAAAATTGCTCATATTGTTTCCAGACTCAGCAGATACACAGATGCAGCACCTGTAAATCAAAACAAGCCTAATTTTAGCTATTGGCAACAAATGTTTCAATTCCACATAGAAAGCAATATAAACGCTACATTTAAACAAAGATTATTTGTCAATTCATACCTGTGCTGCTCCTGAATAACAAAGGAAAAAATTCCATTTAAACCAAAAAGCAACCTAGAGCCTGTTGCCCATTTAATCCCCTAGGGGCCACACAATCCAATTCATGGATCCAGAAGGCTTCCCTCTTTAACAGCATGTTATGTTATATTATACTGTAATGATGACACTTCCTGGGGTGGGGCATTATGGGTATATAAGTTATCTTAGAAAAGCACTTTATCCTTGATAAAGGCTCCAATGAGGGCCGAAACGTTGGATGCACAGTGATATGAAAATAAATATTTTTTGATTTATGGAAAACGGAGTGCTGGTCCATCTTCAACGGATTTATATATATATATATATATATATATATATATATATATATATATATATATTGTCCAACGAGACCACACACCAGGTATAAAAGATTAAAACATAATGTTTATTCCATGAATGTAAAAAGACAAAGGATTATACTCATCAAATGCTCATTGGACCTGATTGCACTGAATATTGAATACATCGAGCTGGAACTCAGCAGTGTAAACACTCAGTTGGATTCAGTACAGAATACCCTTAAAACCTCGCTGTCTGTTGAAGAATACCAACAAATACAAGACAAAATGGAGTATACTCTCGAATGCTTCAAGAGTGACATCACTCTAAAGAAAAAACAAAAATTTGATCGGGATGTGATGGATTATGAACGGGGTGCTGTATACAAGTGGTCCTCCACATCACAGTTCAGAGAATGGTACAGACGGGATTCGTACCGTTCACGTGAACGCGTAGCTGAGGTTGATACTGTGAGTGACAACATTATTAGACCGACCCTTATTTTTTTAGAAGCGGAAGAAGGTATACCGGGACTAAAACAAGGAGAGGTCTTAGGAGACGAAAGCAGGGGACGCAACAGAATACAACCCCAGAATCAAAGGAAACCACCACGGCGAGCATCTCGCAACAAGTAGTTTTCAATCTCTCATCTGTACATTCCAAGGGACTCAATTTTTGCCCTACTGCAAAATTGGATGATTTTCAGTTACAAGTGGATCTGTATCGATTCTTCAGGACACTGAGAATCAAGGTTTATTTCTCGAGTTGTCACGGAATACCCTCTAGTTCTACCCCACAGGAGGGGTTTGACGTCAAAAACATTGGCCTAAAAATCAAAGGACGATATTTCCCGCCTACCACATATCCGGCGTTTGAAACTTATATACAATAGGTCAAAACAGAAATTGAAACTTCTATTGTCCAGGATCCATTTAAGGACAATTACAATCTTACTAAATCTGAATGTGATGTCTTGAGTGAATTACAGGCCATGTCCAATATCACGATCAAGCCCTCTGACAAAGGAGGCGCGATTGTGGTAATGGACACAATAAAGTATATTGGAGAGATTGAGCGACAGCTGGCAGACAAAAAGGTTTACTTATGTTTACAGAAAGATCCAACTGAGGCCTATAAGAATGAATTTGTTTGTTACTGAAACAAGCTTTTGAACAGGGTGTTATTACAGAATCTACTAGAGCATATATGTGGGTGGATCACCCTATTATCCCCCTCATATATGTTCTACCTAAGATTCATAAAGACCCGATCAATCCACCTGGTAGGCCGATAGTAACTGGCATTGGGTCATTAACTAGTAAAGCAGCTGAAATGTTGTTTAAAATTCTTAGTCCTTTGATTCAAACTACCAAATCTCACTTGAGAGATACTTCTGATTTTTTGTTCAAGCTTGACACATTGGGTGAGGTTGATGGACAGGTGTGGCTGGCTACACTAGATGTTTCCAGCCTTTACACATCCATACCCCACACCCAAGGCTTGGCTGCCATGCAAATACTTTTACAACAAAGTAACATGTACACATGTGAGGAAATTTCTTTTTTTCTTGAGATACTTAGGTTCATACTACATAGAAATTATTTCAGATTTCGGGAACAATTCTATTTGCAGCTTCGGGGGGCGGCCATGGGATCCAATGTGGCCCCGGCATATGCCAACTCATTCATGAGCTGGTTTGAGGAGGAGCATGTCTATACTGATGTTCGCTTCACCAATCATTGTTTGGCTTGGTGGCGCTACATCGATGACGTGTTCCTCTTATGGCGGGGTGACTTGGCTTCCTTGCACGCCTTCCGGGATGTAATTAATGAAGCCCATGATGACATAAAATTCACTTTGAACGCTAGTCTCCAAGAAATAGCATTTTTGGATGTTACAGTAACACGTGTACAGAACAAATTTGAAACTAAAATATTTACGAAACCAACAGATCGTAATCAATTGTTATCTTACAATAGTTTTCATACAACAGCAGTTAAGAATTCCATTCCTATTAGTCAATTTACCAGAGTGCATCGAATAACAAATGAATCGGCCCAGTTAGCACAGGATCTATGAGACAATGAGAGATAAGCTTTCAAATAGAGGTTACCCATCAGGAATTTTGGAGGCAGGTATAAATAAAGCCAGAGAAAATCTGGATAGGAAAACCAATAAAAATGAAACTAGAGATAAATATCATTCATGAAGTAACAAATTTCGACATATTTTATATAAACACTGGCATCTATTAAGGGATGCTTATCCCACGATTGCAGAATTTGACCAAAAACCCATGTTGTAATTTAGAAAGGGTTGTAATATTGGCAAAAAAGTGACAAAAGCAGATATAAACCCCTCACCTAGACAATAAACCTTTTTAGGACCCCCTAAAATGGGCATGTTCCGATGTAAGGGGTGTGCTCAATGTCGGTTTGTTTTAACAGGGGCCACTTTCACTAATCCAACAACAGACAGGGAGTTTGAAATTCGAGGTCATTACAGTTGCTATACAGATTTTGCGATTTATATGTTAATCTGCCCCTGTAATCTTGTATACATAGGGGAAACTACTCAAAAGGTGAGAGACAGATTTTCACAACACAGATCTACGGTGAATACACAAAATAATGTGTTACCAGTTTCCAGGCACTGTTTAGAACATGGCCATACAGCGGAGGATTTAAGGTACAGGGTAATTCAACAAGTTCCCCAACCCCGTCGAGGAGGTGACAGGGTACTGCTATTGAAAAGGACAGAAGTTAAATAGATACATAGGTCGAAAACCCTCAGCCCTTTTGGCCTTAATAGGGATTTTGATCTCCATTTATTTATTAATCAAGCATGGTGTCAGTCAATTGTCACCTGCAGTTATATGGCTGTATAGTTTCCTTTAAAGATAGCTTTGTTCTGGTTAACAATATTACTGTTTACTGGGTTGCCATACTTCCTATATTGTACTTATAGCTATACAGTTTTTTCAAATTTAGCCCATTTCCAAAATGGTGGAACCTATTGGAGTGCCATGTGGGAGGGAATTACGCCGGCGTTGCTGCGCTTAGAGGTGACATCATCCAAACCACATGGCATGCTGAAAGGCCGAATCAGGCTTCTGGGAGATGTAGTCTCTACACTACATGGGGACCAGCTTGAGAAAGGGAGCAGCAGGCACCCGAAACGTTGCTTTGATCTCCATCATGATGAGTATACACCTTTGTCTTTTTACATTCATGGAATAAACGTTATGTTTTAACCTTTTATACCTGGTGTGCGGTCTCGTAGGACAATATACATTTTTGGTGGATTGACTCACCACATTGTGGGACAATGCACCCAATACAAGATTGCTAATTTTTTTAGTGAGTGTGCAATACACATGTTGGACTTTTTTATGTGTGTGTGTGTTTGTGAAAGCAGATTCCGGTGCACACAGGGAATTTTTAACTAAGTTCTCCTTTATTAAATCGACGTTTCGGTCCTCTGTTGGGAGCTTTCTCAAGATAAAAACAACAGGAAATACAGAAACATTTAAGCACCCTAGTGCAACACACCCACACTCTGCCCCTCTTTTTTCTTAAAGGCCCAAAGTGGGAAATAGAGGCAAATCCTAAAAGTGTGTAGCCACAACCTGCAGTAGAAACAGAAAAGAAGACATTATATAAAAACCAATTATCAGTCATAATACATCATAAAAACTAATAAATATTAAGCAAAAAAATTCCACAAACTCCAAAAATCTAAAATTTCAGCAATAGTAAATGATTCAAAAGATACATCTGGGTTCTAAAAATGGCAGAAATGAGCAATATTCGTTTAAGCCACAAGGGGCTACTATATCCAAGTGCTTAATCCAAAAGGTTTCCCTCTGCATCAATAAACCATCCCCAATCTCCATCCCTCTTGGGTTTCGGTACCATGTCTATATACATGAATCTAAAGGTGGGCAAACCATGACCCTTTGCCAGAAAATGTTTTGCTAAAGTGATATCTGATTTACCAGTCTCTAATGCTTTTTTAACGGAGGACCTGTGGTTGCCCATCCTTTCTTGTATCGTGGTCTGTGCTTTACCCACGTACGTCAAACCACATGGGCATGTAATCATGTATATGACGTGTGTGGGTGTACATGTAATACAATGCTTTATTTCAATACTCTTCCCAGTGTGAGGATGATGGAAGAAAGTGCCCATTACCATGCTACGACATGTGGTGCAACCCGAACATTTGAAACATCCTTTCTTCAATGTGCCTAAGGCACCCTCCCTAGACTGGTAGACTGTACAGGGTCTGATTTCATTAAAAGATCCTTTAAATTCCTAACCAGTCTATATCCCCAAATGGGTTTAGATTTAATAAATTTAGACAGGTTTTTGTCACTCTCAATTATGCTCCAGTTTTTATTCACAATTTTTTTTAACCTCATGGGAACCTGTGTTGTATTTAGCTGAAACAACAAACTTAGCTTCCAAAGTTGGATTGTATATTGATGCAGAGGGAAACCTTTTGGATATGGGTCCTCTGCACTCAACCCATTATCAATATATTTAAGACATTGAGACATTCTGTGCATACAACTACTAAAAAATGCCTTACCCTTTAAACAACAGGGATTGTTTGTCCATATATTGCAATATATTTAAGCTGGCCAACTACGTCAAAGTCATCCCATATCTGGCCAGTCCTACGCTCAATTTTCATCTAATTCATTAAGAATTCCACTACTTCATTAAACATTTTATAAAGGGACTAAGTTTTACCTGCAACTTACTTGCTGCTTTCAAAGTAAAATCTGTACCGTGTCAGCCTGCAGCCAAAATATTGTTCCCAATCTGTACCTGTGCCACCAGCATTGCCCTCCAAGTCTGTACCTCTGCCATTAGCCATTGCCCCCTAAGTCTGTACCTGTGCCACCAACCATTGCCCCCTAAGTCTGTTCGTGTGCCACCAGCGGCCCCCTTTAGTCTGTAACTGTGCCACGAGCATTGCCCTCCAAGTCTGTGCCCGTGCCATCAACCATTGCCCCTTAAGTCTGTACGTGTGCCACCAAATGCCCCCTTTAGTCTGTAACTGTGCCAAGAGCATTGCCCCCTAAGTCTGTAACTTGCCACAAGTCTGTACCAGCCATTTACCCCCAAGTCTGTACCTGTGCCATCAGCCATTGCCCCCCAAATCTGTGCCTGTACCATCAGCCATTGCCCCCAAGTTTGTACCTGTGCCACCAGCCTGTGCAAGAGCAGCAGCAAAAATATTGCCCCAGATCTGTGCCAGGCAAAGGGCAAGTAAGAGGGAGGTGGGGACTGAAGTAGAGCAGAATGCTGCTGCTGGAGACAGGGGCGAAGTTAAAACTTAAAGAAATAAGAAAAACATTATTTCCCTTCTAAAGTGCGCCCCCGCCCCTCTGACTGCACCCTAGGCGGCCGCCTACTCTGCCTACCCCTAGTTCCGGCCCTGAAGCATATCATATAATGTAAGTGTAGAATGCATTTTGACTGTAAGCATATGTGGGTGTTAGATGTTTATCTGTTTTATATATATATATATATATATATATATATATACACATATACAATCTGCTTAACTGGTGCACTCTTAACACAGCTGCCTGGGTGCTGGTCAACACATTAGTATGCAGTGAACAAACAAGCCGCACTCCAAGGACTTCATTTTGAAATATAAAGATGTTTTCAGATATAAAGTTTTATTCTCAACGTTTCGGAAATGGGTGAGCTGTTATGTCATATAATTTCTAATGAATGTATTGTTTCATATTTCAATTAAACAAGTTTTTTTAAATCCAAATGTGCAAGATTTTCTTACATAAAATCGAATAAAATATCATTAATGAGCATGCTGTATATCTCAGTTATGAATGGATTCTAAAAACATCACCAAACACTACTAATAAAAAGACTCAATCAAATTAAATGTGCTAGACATTTTATTACACTGTAATGTCATTTTGATCTGTTGCCTTACCATTAAGTCCTTTGCAACTTCAAGAATGTAATATATGAAAGGGTAATATCAAAATCCTTCTAAATGAATTGTGTATTATCCTTGAGGCTGTGACACTAGCTTCTATTAGATGAGGAGAGAACTACAGGTCATGATGGCAAAGCCTTGCATTCTTAAATGTTATTGAGGCAGATGTATAGGAAATCTTTGTTGTTCCTTGTGGATTTGTGCAGAGTAGTTTTTACTGGCAAGGGCTATCCCTGTACATTAAATTACATATAAATTATAACTGAAAACTTAATGAAATTTTTTTCTTCTTCTCATAGAGCAAAAATAACCAATGCTCTATAATATCTTATTCCATTCTGAAGGAGAATATGAAGTCTTGTAAAACAAGTCCTGAGATATAGGTTTTAGAGGTCTCTTGTTTTACTATACTGATGTCCAAGCGTGACTGAAAAAAATATGACTGCATATGTATTTATTTGTAAAGATACTTTAAATTTCAAATAAAAAACTTGTAAGTATATTGTATGGCCACACTCATATATTTACAGGTATGGCATCTATGTTACAATGCAAAAAAAAATCTATGCTACAATCCAAAAAGCTAAAAAAATATGTTTCCTGTAGAGCCCCATATTGTTTTTTCTGTGTTTTTAGTTGTCTAAAAACCCCTAAACCTGTAACTGAGGTTCCACTATGTACACGTGTGTAAAGTGAGAATTGATTGGGGCTAGATTCAGTACCATGGTCAGCATTAAATTTGCATGCATTACCGTCAATATTTTTTTGTGTAACTGAACTCTTATTGCAAACTACATGGACATCCTAATCTGAGCATAAGGACCCATAGAGCTCTGTAAAGATATTGGCCCTTCAGTGGCAAGTCTGCACCAGAGAACGTTCTATTGCTCTAAGGGCTAGGCCAGATGGGGAGATTCGGGGGCATTTTATCGCCCGGCGACTTCTCGCCGCGACTTGTAGCCCCCGAACCTCCCCGAACAGCCACTTACCTAAGCGCACCGGCGTTGCTTGAAAACGCCGGCGCGTATCCACACGGAGCGGCGCGCTTTGCAATTTGGAGCAATTTTAAAAAGCGCGCCGCTCCGTGTGGATACGCGCCGGCGTTTTCAAGCAACGCCGGTGCGCTTAGGTAAGTGGCTGTTCGGGGAGGTTCGGGGGCTACAAGTCGCGGCGAGAAGTCGCCAGGCAATAAAATGCCCCCGAATCTCCCCGTCTGGCCTTAGCCTAAAAGGTAGGTTTTTTAAGGGTTTGAGGCAGTTTTTCCTACAGAAGAATTCACAGATAGATTTCAAAAGATAAGGAGCAACAAGATTTAGATGAGAGTTAGCAGTGCAAGTAGATTGTCCTTTACTGTAAATAATAGATGGCAGATCAGGACATAACAGAGGCAAGCTTCAAAAACACCTTATTTTACACAGTTGTTAAGTCCCCTCCCCCTTTGACCAAGGGCAGTTGAGAAATCAAGCCTTCCTGTCTCCACACTGCCTTTACCACCTTGATTCTTGAATGGACTGCCTCAGGAATCCATGCCCTTAGATTAACTTAATGGTCACTGACCAATCAGAATCTGTACACATGTACCTTTGATCAATCTTTATGGTAAAAGAAATTTAGTTAGTCAGAGAGTTATTGGAATTTCTGGATTGAGGACATAGATGCCAGAGATAATATCTCAAAAAGAGTATGGAATTATGTTTGCTGGTTTTCAATGGTCTTCTATTATTTAAAGTGTGTTGTTTCTATGCGAGAATGCCTTATCTAGCTTACTGAAATAAAAGTTTAACTATATGTTCATGTGCAACTTTCTACTGATAATGAAAAAAATGTATGTTATGTATTGCATAATAAACAGTAACACCTGACAGCAGCTCTCCTTGCAGAATTTGTGGTATTTATAGCCACAATTGCAAAGGAGCTCAAACAGAAGGCACCTATCCATATGCTGAAAGTGTCTAAGATACATTTAAATGCTCATGTTCGACTTTAAATATTTATTTAATTAGAGGGTTTACCTCTCTTCGTCTCTGCATAAAATGTCATAAGTTTCTTTGGAGCAGCTGCAAATGAAAAACTGTGATAGAGAAGGTGAGCAGTGTGAATAATGTGAATATGCATCCCACTTGTTCCAATCCCATAATAATTTTTCATTGAATCTCTATGTTCCTGACATTTGTATCAGAATTTTCCTTTAATGAATGAAAAGGTTATAAAGTGCTTTACTTTTATTTAAGAAAATATTGTATAAAAACAAACACACTCATAAAATGCACTTTTAAATCATTTAAAAAACAGAAAATTCCACTTTACTTGAAAGTCGAGTTTAACAGGACTTCAAGAAGACTGTTAAGATAGTTATTAATGTGTGTGCTCTCAAACAGATCCCATACTGATCTGATAGTGATACAGTGTCATGTAGCATGATCTTTGTCTGCTAATGCGGAAGTGTTAATAAAGTTATGTCTTCTTGAAGCAAGAGAAGCATGATGTGAGTTTCTACTCAGTCTAAAGAAAGCTGCAGGCTCACGTGAGTTTGAGCTACTGGTTATCCCATCCCAACAGAATGGCAATAAAGACTTCCAAACGCAGTGTATCCATACAGCTGTATGAAGTAAATTGGCCAAGGGATGCACCAAATCTAGGATTTGATTCAGGATTTGGCCTTTTTCAGAAAGATTTGGATTTGAACAGATCTAAGTTCCTGGCCAAACCGAATCCTTAAAATCGTGCGATTTTTCTGTCACACTAACAAGGTAAAAAGATTTTATCCACACACTACACACACAGTTCTCTTTAACCCTTCCTGGATTTGATTAATTTTTCAGCCTAATATTCCACAAAGTATTTGGCATTCAGCCGAGTTCCAAAATAGTGGTGCATCCTATTACTGGCATTTTATAAATATGCCTTTATTGAAATGCCATGATTGTGACATTCACTTGCATGTAAAAAATGGCACAATGTTTACCCTGAAGTAGTAGAGCCTTGCTTCTGACAGTAGGGTCCCACAAGTTACCAGGGGTGGCAAAAAACATGCAAAAAGTGCACATAAAATTTGCACCAGTGAGGAATGTATGGAACTTTTTCAACTGAAAAGTTATGTTTGCAAAAAACCTTTATCCAGGTTTTTTTAAAATGCAGTATGCTCAATTAAAATGTATCAATTGTATGATAAATACATTTTATAAATAAATAATAAAGAATATCAAATTGCAAAATGTAATATTTTTCTTTTATTTATGCAAATACATTGCTTACTCCACTTTGTATAAATGTCCCATTAAACCACCAAGACATTGGTCTGTCAGTCTATACACAACAATGAAGTTCCACATTCTCTTTAAGCACAGATGGAGAATTAGATGTTGAGAGTCCTCATAGATTCCTTATATAACATCCCAAGTGAAAACAAGTATTATCTTAACAGGTTAGTGTAAATGTAATAACAGTCACGGTGTCCAGAGGTGCGTCTGAGATAGATAAATTGAATGCCTAGACATTAGATAAAAAGGTTTTTTTTATTATTCCTCTGAGAAAGTACTGCTATATGTTGTTTTCAGAAGGAGCTTGTTTGAAGTAACTGAAGCTTTATGTGGAGCAAAGCAGGGTTTGGCCTTGCGTTGATTGCGCCCAAGGAGGTATGTGCTGCTCATCACCCCTACCTTCTGCTGTTTGAGCAGAAATCAGAGGCAGACAGAACAGAGGCGGGCCAGGCCACATGGGCGCCCTAGGCAACCCAAAAGGTCGGCTCCCCCCCTATCCACGGCCATGGGCGTCCGCAGAAAATTTTCCAGGGGGGGGCAAGGAGATAGGTGGATGTGTCACTGCCATCAGGGGGTGGAGCTATGCCACGGTGATCAGCCGATTGCCGGGTCAATTAAGGGAATCCTGCACAGTTTCCCTAAAAATACCGGTTGTCTGACAAGT
>CM044444.1:37773188-37806735 GCA_024363595.1 Xenopus borealis | reverse complement strand
CAGCTGCCCAGCGCCCCTCAGTCTTTGCGCCCTAGGCAGCTGCCTCTTCTGCCTACCCCTTAGTTCCGGCCCTGAGACAGAAAAACAGAGTCTGATGCAGACCAGGGTCAAAGTATGAGAAAACAAGGAGATCAGAGAAGCTGGATAAGCAATAGATGATCAATGTGTTTAACAGAAATGTAGATATACACCAATCGCTTAAGCTAATGCTAAGTCCTTAAAAAAGAACCAAAGCCTCCCTCCCCTCCCCAGGCTTTCTCCATTTACTTCCTCCATTTACTTCCTCCATGTTACTTAAAAAACAGCAACAGTGTTGATAAGTTCCATATTGTGCTGCATTGAAATCTCTTTTATTAGAGAATGACTATGAAGATTTTCATTCATCCAGGTCAAGGTATATCTGATATAAGTAATTCAAAAAAATAACTGGACTTGCTGAAAAATTTTAATGGAGACGTTTCACCGCTCATCCGAGCAGCTTCTTCAGTTCAACTGACTGGTGTGGGGAGTCCTCGGCATATAGACTCTTCAATTAATACAATCACCACGGCACAACATAACTCTTCAGATGGTGACATCTGAAATTCACAGAGGAGTTGATTCTGTGCAGTTACTGTGATAGAATTACCAATATGTCATGCAACTCCTAGAAACAGATGTTACTTGTAAGAGTTGAATGGATGTGTGAAATGTTCTGATATCACCAGGGTACAGATGTTAGAACAGCATTGTATGTAGCAGACAGGTGGTGATGAAGACCCCCACCTCTGTTCAGGGATGGTCTCTCCACCTTGACATGAATTGCCTCTTTCACGCATCTTCAAACCAGAGGTCTTCTTTATCCAAGATTTGCACATTGTTATCTTCAAAGGAGTGTCCCTTGTCTTTTAAGTGTAGAAAGACAGCCGAGTCTTACTCTAAAATGATGGGTTTGGGTTCCTTGAGCACTGAGCTGATTTTTCCTTGGGGTACAACCTATACAGTCGTGATGGATTGCACCTCAATGGAAGGGGGTCCACTTTGCTAGGGGAAAGAATGGCCAAGAGGTTGGAGGAGTGTTTAAACTAGGCAAGTGGGGGGTGGGTGAGAGAAAGAATTATAGGGAAGCTAGGATAGATAGGGTAGTGGGATTAGTAAGGGGTCATGGGTTGGGAGTGAGGGAAGCATACAGTTTACAGACTAATACTAATTTATATAATTCCCCTCAAAGTAATGTACATTTAAAAAGTAAATGCTGTATGCTGGCAAATGCACTAACTTTGCCAGGTAAAATGGGAGACCTAGAATTAATTGCATGCTCTAAAAATTATGATATAATTGGTATCACTGAGACCTGGTGGGATGAAACATGTGAATGGACTGTGAATTTCAATGGTTACACCCTTTTTAGGAGGGACAGATGGATTAAAAAGGGAGGAAGAGTGTGTATGTGTATATAAAGCCTGAATTAAAGCCATACAGTAAAGAAATAACCATTGCTGGCACTGATAACGGTGTGGAATCCCACTGGGTAGAGATTTCCACTGGACATAAGGTTACAAAGAAAATTTTCATTGGTGTATGCTATAAACCACCTAGTATAAGTGACGAGTATGAAGCCCAGCTACTTTTAAAAATAGAAGCTGCTTCACAACAAGGTCAAGTTATTATTACGGGTGACTTCAATTATCCAGACATTGACTGGGCTTATGGGGTTGCCAAGAAAGATAAAGCTAGTAGGTTTGTAAATATGCTAAATCACAACTTTTTATCCCAGCTCATTCAAGAACCTGCTAGGAATAACTCTCTTTTGGATCTTGTAATAACTAATAATACTGAACTCATCTCTAACATTTGTGTGGGTGAGCATTTAGGGAATAGTGATCATAAAATGGTCTCCTTTGAGATTCTGTTGCTGAGGCAACTCTATAAGGGAGTAACTAAAACATTGAATTTCAGGCATGCAAACTTTGACAGTATAAAGGCATCTCTGCAACATATTAAGTGGGAAATGTTTTTCACAGGGTTAAACCCTGAACGAAAATGGGAAGTCTTTAAAATGCTGGTTAATAAATATACGTCAGTATATTCCACTTGTAGGAAAGGAACGTCGTTGTAAAGCAAAACCTTTTTGGTTCAATAGAAGTGTTGGTGTTGAGGTGGGTAAGAAAAGACTTGCTTTTAAGGCTTTCAAGTTAGCTGGGACAGCCAAATCATTAATAAGGTACAAGGAGGCCAATAAATCATGCAAAAAAGGCAAGCTAAAATCGATATGGAAAAGGGTATAGCAGTAAGCAGTAAAAAGAATCCAAAATGATTTTTTAAATATATTACTACATGATGAAATTCAAAAGAGACTAGAACATGTTAAGATAAACAAAGGTCCTGGGTCATCCCAGGGTACTTAACGAGCTTAGCTCTGTGATTGCCAACCCTCTCTACTTAATTTTTCAGGATTCATTGAGGTCTGGCATGGTGCCCAGAGACTGGCGAATTGCTAATGTGGTGCCGATATTCAAAAAGGGATCCCATTCTCTGCCTTAAAACTATAGGCCAGTTAGTCTGACATTGGGGGTAGGAAAGCTTTTCGAAGGATTAATAAAGGATAGGATACTGGACTTCATTGCAAATAACAATACTATAAGTTTGTGCCAGCATGATTTTATGTGTAATAGATTTTGCCAGATTAACTTAATTTCTTTTTATGAGAAGGTAAGCAGGAACTTCGATTCTGGGATGGCTGTGGATGTGATTTACTTAGACTTCACTAAAGCATTTGATATAGTGCCACACAGAAGTTTATTGGTTAAATTAAGGAATGTTGGCCTGGAACATAGTATTTGAAACTCTATAGAGAACTGGCTAAAAGATAGACTACAAAGAGTGTTGGTAAATGGAACATTTTCTAATTGGACCAGTGTTGTTAGTGGGGTACTGCAGGGCTCTGTACTGGGTCCCTTGCTTTTCAACTTGTTTATTATTGATCTGGATGTGGGCATTGAAAATACAGTTTTTATTTTTGCAAATTATACTAAATTGTGCAGAACTGTAGGTTCTATGCAGGATGCTGCCACTTTGCAGGGAAACAGGGCAGCAAACTGGAAAATGAGGTTCAATGTTGGTAAATGCAAGGTTATGCACTTTGGCAAAAATAATATAAATGCAAGTTATACACTAAATGGCAGTGTGTTAGGAGTTTCCTTAAGTGAGAAGGATCTTGGGGTTTTTATACATAACAAGTTGTCTAATTCTGGGCAGTGTTATTCTGTAGCTACTAAAGCAAATAGGGTTCTGTCCTGCATAAAAAAGGTGCTTCCGAGGGGACAAGATTACACTTTACAAATACATTAGAGGACATTATAGACAAATATTTTAATGGGTCTTATCATCTCCAGAGATGTGGAGCGGCCATGGTCGCTGCTTTCTCGCCTTCCTATGCTAACCTTTACATGGGACGATGGGAAAACACCCACATCTATGGAGATGATAACAACTATGGCGACTATATCATATGGTACGGTCGCTACATAGATGATCTTATTTTTATCTGGAATGGGTCATTGGAGAAGCTACATATGTTTTTGGACCGTTTAAATAACAATGATTATGGACTATCATTTACCCTAAATAATCACTGTTGCCAAATTGAATTTTTGGATGTTATTCTAATTGGTCATTCAGAAACACAAAAGATTGAGACTAAGGTTTATACCAAACCAACAGCAGGTAATACTGTTCTTAGGGCAGATAGTTGTCATCCAGGCCATATTAAGAACAGCATTCCATTTAGTCAATTTTTACGGTACAGACGAAATTGCTCTTCACTCGAGTTATTTGATGAACAGGCCTCTATCTTGAAGTCTAAATTGCTAAATAGAGGCTATCCCTTATCAGTAGTGGAGTCAGCATATCAGAGAGCACGTTCTAGAGATAGAGAGACCCTTTTTTCTTCTAAGACCAATGATTGCGACAGTAAAGTCTCAATGAATGATGAGGTTTTGAAAAAACCATCCATTTATTTCAGTACTGAATACAGTCTGGAATACAATGAGGTTTGTAAGATAGTACGCAAACATTTACCAATATTACATAATATACTGAATAATTGAAATGGATGGAAGACCGCCTGGGAATACCAGGTGTTGTAGGTTTTTTTTATTAACCAGTATACTTAGGTGCTATGACATCTAATTTGGGTGCCTAGCTTCCTATTGGTTCCTGATGTGTCTGTCTTCCTCAGCCTGCTCCTGATTGGTTCCTGTTCCCTTAAATACCTTCCTCTTCCTCCTCACTTTGCCCAAGCTGGCTTCAGTTCCTACTGTTCCTGCTAAAGCCCTGTTTGTCTGAGTTTCCTGGTTTTGACCCTCTGTCTGTTTTCCTGACTCCTGACTTCTGAACCTTCGCTGCCTGAAACCGACCTCTGCCTGCAATTGACTACACCTTATCCTGACCCCTTGGTACTTCGCTTCTCTGCAACCGTCTTCTGGAACCGACCTTTGCCTGCACCTGACTACGCCTTGCCTGATTCCTTGATACCTCGCTCCTGGTAACTCGCCTGACTTCTCTACTACCTCAGCAGCAGAAAGCCCGGGGCCCCAAAAGGGCGTCGGTGAATACCGGAGCCGTAGAGGGGTTCCTGTTACCACCGGTTCTCCTGGATCAGCTACCCTCCTTCGGGATCCGAGGTAAACAGATTGTTACAGTTGTGCTCCATTATAAGAATAATTCTTACTTTCACTTTCGTCACTTTACATCAAAGTATTGTGATGCTTACAAAGGAATTTGTGAGCATTGGACACTGCATTTAGTTACTGCATAATATAGGAATAAAAGCTCTTTTTCTTAAAATACTCAACCCTTGTATTGTGCTGATTAATTTTTACTCTCAGCTACTCTGACTAGGTGTTTTCAAAACCTTGTAATATTAATCACATGGTTACAAAGTTAAGAAAGAAAATAAACACTAACTGAAGAGACTTTTTAGATAAATGGTTTGAAATAAAGGGAGGTCATAGATGAAAGGGAAGTTTTTGTTCTCCTTTTAATTGTCAATGGCTATTGTAATAATAAAGAGCAACTTTTTCTACAGGTCTAGTCACATATAGTAAATAAATACAGATGCATTTATAGGTCACCTGTTTGCAAGCAAACATCTAGTTTGTTGATATGGGTGACTAGACCTTAGCAAAGTTTGCACCTTTTATTACATTCCTTCAAAGTGTGTAGCTATCAAAATAACAGACACCAATCTGTGTATAAACATAAGCTTGTGGCCCTGCACAATGAAAACTTCTGCATAGACATACTAGCCTAAAAAACTTCAACCAGAATGCCAAGGGTCCCATGACATTAAAAACCTTTCCTGCTATATCACGAGTACTGTTAAAAAAAGATGAATTCAAACACACCAAAAACATATTCAGTAACCAGTATATTCAGATAATATATTAACTTTTTTTTAAAAAATAAGGTCCACCCCCTGGGACCATAGGTTTCACTGTGCACACAAACAAACCATACGTTAGGTCACATGAGCCAATTAACAGACAGAGTTCTGTCTTTTGCTTCAACACTTCTTCCTGTTACAGTTAGATCTGTAGTATTTCTGGTCAGGTGATCTCTGAGGAAGAACAGAGACCATCACAAAATGGTGGTTTAAGGAAAGATACTGTTTGTAAACAGCTATATTTACTTAAATATATATATATATTATTTAATATGCTACTTAATCTGATATAAGATGATAATCATTTTGGTGGTATAGTTTTCCTTTAATAAACCAATCCATCCCCCTTCGCAAATATGAGGGGAGCAATTTAGACCACCATACACAGCAACTCGTCTATTTTTATTGTTGTTTAACAAATAATAAAAGTACTAGGAATGATATGAAAGTAATTCTCCAACCAGGCTCAGTAAAACATCTTGCTACTTCTCTGGAAAATTATTTGGACCCTCTAATCCCTGACTTAATAATTGGAAAATAATTTCTAGTGAAACCCTTTTGAAGATTATAATATAAAAGTGGATGCTCATACAATTTAGTCCAGTCTCTATAAGAAAAGTTCACTGAAAAATTCACCAGAAGCAGAAACACAAAAAAGTTTGTACAGCAAACTACTCCGTTTAATAACAATTAGTATTACTGTACCTTTGGTTGTCTTCCTCAGAAGAGTGTATCTATTTACAACAAAAATATAATTTTTTTAATTATGCATGTAAATACTTATTCTGGTCTTGGTGCCTGAGCATTTCACATATTTCTGCATGAAAGCATCCATCCGCAATTAAATTGGCTGAAACCTTTGCATACACAAAATTTATTACGGTGTGCGGCATATGGCACTAAGCTTCTGCACAGCTGTTTGGCTTTGATTGATTCATCCCTATTTTATCTAAGGTACATCTGGATAATATATTAATCAGTGTTTAAAGTACTGTAATTACAATGAATGCATACAGTATTTAAAATGGTTTGGTACAGAAGCAAGCCAGGCAGTACCACATATATCTAAAGGAATATCCCACCAAATTTTCCATTTGTATTTTATACAGTGAATGGTAGGTTGATTACCTCGTTATTGGAGAATATAGGTGAGTGACATGTAATACTACATTAGCAAGAGACATACAGTGGATATTTGCATATGATTTATTGCACATCAGATTGCCTAGACACCTAGAGAAGATATGGCTACAAGATTTATAGCACATCAAATCGCCTATGCATGCAACGCATGCAGAGGATGCATATTTATCGTTCATTAAATTGCTCGGACATTTAGATATATTAGGTGTGTGCGAATTTCTAATACATGTAGGGCGACAGTCTCAAGCTGACATATTTATCTACCTCTCTCACTTTATAAGAAAGAGAAAGACTTACTATTTTAAAAAAATAGTTGCTTGGTGTAAGAGCTGTGGTTAAACTTATGGGCCCTGTTGTGGTTAAACTCATAAGGGCCTATTTATGAAGCATTGATTTTTTCAAGGGGCCTATTTATGAAGCCTCAAGTTTTTAAGGGGTGAATTCTAATTTTTAGAGGGGAAAAAAACTAGAATTTTTCAAAATTTTATAAGCTCCAAAGTTGCTAAAAATCCAAAAATAGTCCAGCTAAAACCTGTCAAAATCAATGTCAGTTGTACTTTTTTTTTTTAAATGTTTTTATTTGTGAAGTTTGACAAATAAACAGTTGTACAAAGCTGGCAAACGTGGAGACATAATCGCTTGTACTTTACAGAAGTTATATGGTACAACATTGAGATTCATAAATAGGACATTTGCAGGAGATACAGAGATTACTGACTGTGTATATGCCTAGTATTTTATAAACAGTTCCATTTCTGGAGAGAGCTTAGGCAGTTGTAGGAGTGTTACTAGAACTTTGCTAAAACTAAATTAACAACGTTATTGTAAACATCAAAAAATAACATGGTACGGGTGAAGTACATGGAGGCAAAATTAGGTCAAACATTTGTGGTGGTGGACCGTTGTTCTGTTTCGGAGACAGGTACAGTATCTCAATTTGTAGGGCTGGAGGGCTAAGGGTTGTCTGTTATTCCAGGGTTACTATTATGTCTATATCGTAGCCAAGGGTGCCAGATTTTAAAAATTCCTTGGGTGTTTTCGGTGGTTAGCCCGGTTAGCCTTTCATTTATAAATATCCAGTCCAATTTGTTTTTAAATTCTACAAAGTTGATGGTAGGGGATTTCCAAGCTTTTGCGATGGTTTGCTTGGCGGCAAGGAATATGTGGTTAAGCAGTTTTAGCTTTGGTTTCTGGATTTCTTTAGGGGGTACCCCTAATAGGGCTTCCTGGGGGGCCTTTGCTAGATTAAGGTGTAGAACAGAAAATATGAGGTTATATACTCGTACCCAGAATCAGGCAACTCTCGGGCATGTCCACCAAATGTGGGTCATTGTCCCTGGGGATGTGCAGCCTCGGAAACATTGGTCGTTGGTGCTATGGTGTATTTTGGCAAGTCTGACTGGGGTCAGGTACCACCTGAATAGAACCTTGTAACCTGCTTCCTTAATGATTACATTGAGTGAGCTGTGGCTGAGGTTGTCCCAGGCTCTCAACCAGTCCTCCTCTGACAGTGAAATCTCCAGCTCTCTATGCCATGTTTTAATGTATGCTAAGTTCAACATATTGTTTGGAGAGACCATGTTTCGTTATAGCAACGAGATTGTTTTGGGGGTTATTGTGTTGTTGGTGCACCAATGTTCGAAGTAAGTTTGGCTTACAGTCCCCGGGGTTCTCATGCTACATGATTTCTTTACCCAATGTAGTATTTGGGACGCTCTGAAGAGTTCAGAGTCGGGAGACCATAATTTTCTTTCAGGTGGGAGATTGTTAAAGGGCCCCTGTCTGTCAACAGGTCTCCTAGTCTGGATAGTTTGTTAGATGTCCACCAAGAGAAGGAGCTAGGTTGAGTCCCTGGGAGAAACGATGGGTTGCCCGTGATGGGGGTGACTGGAGAGTGAGGCGAAATTAGTTTGTACAATTTGGCATTCTGGTCCCATAAGGATAGTGTGAATCTTAAGCTAGGGCTGAGGACTTGTGGACGGTCTATTGGGGATGACCATAGTAGGGATTCGGCAGTATATGGCTGTGAGAGAGTTTTGGAGCTCGACCCAAAGTGGAGGAAGATTGTGGAGGTGGAGTAGTGGTATTTGCGCTAGCTGTGCGGCTATAAAGTACTTTCTCAAGTTTGGGAGTCCCAGCCCTCCTTCCTGGGGTCTCCTTTCTAATGTGGCCCTGTTTACCCTTGGCGGTTTGGTCTGCCATAAGAAAGATATGATTTGCTTATTGAATGCTTCTAGGTCATTTTTGTTGATGTCTGTCGGGAGAACCCGAAATAGAAGTTTCGGGAGGAGGGTCATTTTTATAGCCGTTATCCGGCCTAACCATGAAATGTGGTATTTGCCCCAGTCTTCCAACATTTTCTGGAGTTTCTTGTATATATAGGGATAGATTGTCTTGTATAGATGGTGATAGGATATAGTGAATCATATTCCCAGAATAGTCATGTATGATTTGCACCATTGTATTTCTAAGTTAATCGTTAGTAGTTTTAGTGTTTCCGGGGGTAGGTTGATGTCGAGATCTTCAATTTTGGTTGGGCTGGGGGCAAGACCCGAGACGAATCCAAAGTCTCGTAAGATTTTAAATGTGTGGGGAAGAGAAGTTAGGGGTCTGGTGATGAACATGGTGACATCGTCTGCAAACAGGTGGAGGATGTGTTCCTGTGACCCGATTTGTAGACCGTGTATGTCAGGGTGATCTCTGATTAGCTCTGATAGCTAATGGTTCAAGGATCAGGTCAAATAAGAGGGGGGGCAGAGGGCATCGTTCCCCTTCGTATTGGAAATGTTGTGGAGGAGTGAGGGCCTATGGTTACTCTACCAAGAGGCTCGTGGTACAATGCCCTGATCCAGGTGGTAAAGTTGGGCCCGAAGCCCTATTTTGTTAACGTGTGGTGAAGATATGGCCATTCGACGGAATTGAATGCCTTTCTGATATCCAGTTTGAATAACATAGAGGGGGTTTTCTGTTTTTGGGCTTGGTTGGTTAGGATGGAAAGTCTGCGTATAACATCTGTTGCCTGTCGACCTCGTATGAAGCCCGCTTGGTCTCTATGGATTATTGAGGGGAGGAATCGATTTAGGCGTTCAGCCTGACTTTTGCTAATAGTTTTATGTCTATATTAAGAATAAAGATGGGCGGTATTTTTTACAATCTGTGGAGTCAGTATTGGGCTTGGGGATAGGAGTGATGTTTGCCGTTAAGGACTGTTGAGGGAAATTATCTCCTAGGATGAGCTGATTGAACATTTTGGTGAGGTGAGTGATGAGAATATGTGAAAAATTTTTGTAGTAAAGGGCAGAAAATCCATCTGGGCCAGGGGATTTGGAGATTTGAAGTTGTCTTATTGCAAGTTTAACTTCCTCTTCTGTTATTGCTTGTTCCATTGATTTCGTTTGGGAGTCAGTTAGTGGGGGAGTGGCTATGTTTTGGAGGAACTGAGTGAGCTGGGATTGGGAAATTTTTGTTGTGGATGTGTATAGTTGTTTGTAGAAACTGGTAAATTCATGGAGGATTTTAGGAATTGCATTTGAAGTGTGTCCTGTGGAGGTTTTTATTGTGGAAATAGGGGTGTAGTCCAGTCTATGCTTTAGTTTACAAGCAAATAGGCGGCTTGGTTTGTTAGATTGGGCATAAAATCTTTGCTGGGTCCACTGCATGGATCTTTGTGTTTTGGAGGTGAGCAGTAAGTCAAGTTCAGTCCTGGTTTTTTGGATTTGGCTAGAAAGGTCGATTTGGGGGTCTGCATTTTGAGCTAAGATTAGGTTGTCAAGCTGTTTAGATAATCTCTGCTGTTCAGTTTCTGATATTTTCTTCTTGCGGGCTCCCAGTTGGATTATGTGGCCCCTCATTACAGCCTTGTGGGCTTCCCAAATGGTGGTATGTGACGGGGTGGACCCGGGGTTATGAAGGAAATAGTCTTTGAGTGAGGATTCAAGTTGTGAGTAGGTGTCAGGAGTTTTTAGTAAGAGGTCGTTGAGTCTCCATCTGGAGAAGTTTTTGCTAATTGGGTGGAGGGATATCTTGTATGTTAGGGGGGAGTGGTCTGACCAAGGGATATTTAATATTTTCGAGGATGAAATTGAATTAGGAGCATAGTAAGACATTAGTGTGAGGATCTCGTCATTGTAGGTGATTTTTAAAACAAGAATCTGCCCTCAGGATCCTAAAATTTTTCTTTGAGTTGTATGGGAGTACCACCTCTAAAGCAAATTGCTACCCCCTTTGTTTTAGTTGTTTTATTGGCCATATAGACGAGGGGGAATTTTTTGTGCAAAAATTTAGGGTGAGATCCTTGGGAGAAGTGGGTTTCCTGGAGGCAGATTACATCAGCGTGAATGGATGCGTAGTAGGAGAACGCCTTTCTCCGCCTGTGCGGGGGAATTTAGACCTTGAGCATTATGTGATATTATTTGTAAACTCATTTTGGCCACATATATAGTTTAGCATAATTGCACTCAACCAGGATATGGGGACAAAATTAGGCAGTACATACAGATATAAATCAACATTCTTATAGATAAGCTTGAGATCTGTAACAGTATAGTAGGGAAGACATTTCAGTTTGACCATGAAAAGTGAGGATAAAATGAGGGAAAAGTAATGAGCATTAAGGAGAAAATCGCTCTCTGGTACAGTTGTTTGTATAAAGATCAAACTAAACAAAAAAAAGCCGAAAAAACTTTAAGCTTGTCGTTGCGTAGTGGGAGACCCCCTTTCTGTACTTGTGCAGGGGGTTTAGACCTTGAGCCTTATGTGTTATTATTAGCAAACTCATTATGACCACATATAAAGTTTGGCTTAATTGAGCTTACCCTGAGTATGGGGGTGGAATTCGACAATACATACAGGTAAAGATCAGCATATATATAGATAAGCTTGAGATCCGTTACAGTATAGTAGGAAAGACACTTCTGTTTGACCATGAACAGTGAGGAAAAAAATAAAGGAAAAGTAGTAAGTTTTAAGGAGAAAATTGCTCCCTGATACAATTGTTTGTGCAAAAATCAAGTATACCATAACATTCCAAAAAAACTTTAAACTTGTCGGAACTGAACTTGTAGTGGGGGTCAGTGTCCATTTGCTTTCTAACCCTATCTCGGGGGAAGGTCGAGGTGACTGACCTGAGGGGGTCATTCAACTTACTTCTTTTTACGCTTGTCCCGCAGGGTAGATTAACCTGTTGGTGAGGAAGGTCACACTGGGGGGGGGGGTTTCCCTGGGTTCGGGTAGGAGTTATGCCTGCCTGTGGGGAAAGAAGCACCCTGTGCTGTATAGATGGAGGCGGATCCTGTTAGGGGATTTCAGCAGGTGGGTGTGGGGGGACCCCTTCCCCAGCAAAGGAACCATTTGTTTACCTTACATGAGGGTCTAGAACTCCAATGGGGTAAGGCAAGGTGGAGGAGCCAGCGTATACTGTCCAGGCCCAAGGAAGACAGGATTAGGTAGAGTTACCTGTCTTTGGTATGGTGAGCCGATGTTCTGAGTTCTAAGAAAAAAAAAAACTCGGACTCCATGAGACCAGGGAATGGTAGAGAGGTCTACTTGTATTGGGTAGGCCTTACATGAGGATCAGGATCTTCGTTGAGTCGGGATAAGGTGGAGATATCAGCTTACATTGTGTAATCGAGGGGAACCGGTTTGGTTGGAGAGGCTCATCCTTTGGCGGGGAGAGGCTCCTACCTTTTCCCATATAGGGGGAAACATGACGTTTTGGCGAGGCTTGAGAGGTTCTTGGGGACATACCAGCAGGTTTTCCCATCAGTCCGAGGCGATGTAGGAGTTCGGCCCCAGCCCGCAGTGTGTTAATGAGGTGTTGCTGACCGGGAAAAGCCAGCAGTATTTGATTTGGTGCTCTTGCAGTACCTTAGTGAGTGGAGCTAAAAAAAGCTCCGTTTTTGGAGGGTTACTGGGGCCAAGTCTGTGTAAATCTGGAACCTGTGACCTTGGTGATCTAGTTGTTTGGCTTGGCGTGCTGCCCTCAAAATAGATACCTGAGATTGGTGGTAGTGGAGGCGTAAAATAATGTCCCTTGGGGGGTCGCCTTCCTTCATTGGTCTCAAGGCGTGATGTATGCGGTCGCACTCCAATCGGTCTGCCGCTAGGTTCAGGGCAAGCTTTGTAAAGATAGATTGGACAGTCTCTTGTAAGTCTGTTATGGACTCCGGTAGGCCCCAGATGCGCAGGTTGTTGCGGCGGGAGCGATTGTCTGCGTCCTCTATCTTGTCCATGGCTTCGGTCATTTGTTTTTCAAGATTAATGATATCTTGTTCGTGAGTGTCTAGCACAGTAGTGATGTTGTCTACGGACTGTGTCCGTCCGCTGGCCCAGTTCTTGGATCTGTTTGGCTATATCGGATGTTATTGCTGCTGCCGTGGAGGCCAGTTCCAGTTGGAGCATGGATTTGAATTTGTCTAAGATCGCCAGTTCAGCTATTTTTGTGCTCTCCGGTGAGGCGGAAGGTGCTGGCTGAGAGTCAGGGCCCAGCCACGAGTCCTCTTGGGAAGTCATCATGGGTGGAGGTGAGGCTTGCGGCCTGGTTAGGAACGTTGCGACGCTTCGCGTGGCGTGTTGAGGTTCCGAATGTGGCTTCTTTTTGGATTCCCAGCGACTTCTGTGGGCCATATGGTTGACCAGACTGGGTTTATGCTCAGTCTTGGTCTGATTTCTCCCTCTCGAGTGCTTCTGCTAGGTGGTAAGCGGGATTTTACAGCGTAAAGAAGCGCAGCTCTCTCAAGACGCGGCCATCTTGGTTGGCTGCTCACGAGCGCCCCATGTCAGTTGTACTTTTAACAATTTGGAGATGTTTCATGATCTTCAAGGGTTTCAGGCTGGTTTTCATTCGATAATAAGAAAAGGGTTTTTTTGGGTGTCAGATAGGAAGAGTTGCACAATTCGATTTGACACAGTATTTTGTCCAGACTTTTTCCTGCATGTCCTTTATTTAGTTTGGATTTATTAGAAAATTACGGTCATTCAGGTTTGGGAGTTTGGGAGTTTGGTTTAATTCTATTTTTTTATATAATGAGAAAAAGTTGAGTTTTAGTAATTCAAAGGATATATTAATAGCTTAAATTAAGTACTAAAAACAGTAAATAAAATTTTCAGGGATTTACAAAAACAACTAGGCGTAGTAGCAGTAATTAGAATTAAATCCCCTTCCAACTCTTTGCCAAATTTGAAGACTGTATAAAATCAGTCCAATAAAATGCAATTTAGAAAACCACATTCTTATTTATTCTTAAATTATTGTTGACTTTTAAGCTTGCCATTATTCACAATAAGCACAGGTTATCTGTTGTATACAATGAGCATGAATTCTTACATGGACTCAATATTACCGATGCCCATTGCCTAAGTTTGCCTAGGGCCGCCAGGCAGGTATGGCTCAGCCCTGCCTCTCACACCTATGTTTAGAATCTATGCACCTTTCAAGATGTATTCCTAACATTTGCCAGCCCAGTCATTGTATTATTTCTATAGTGACCCAGAAAGCAGAAATAAGTATGCAACATTATACACTGTCTAAAAAGTTAAAAAATGTGTCTTTAAAAACAGTTTCTTTTCTCAAAGAACAAACATTGCTAAAACTGTTCTAACAAAATAAACTGCCTCCACAGAGTGTGAAATAAGTATGTTGCTGAGCCTTTTCTGTCAGATTTATGGCTGTATACTAACATTGCCATAAATCTGACACAGAAGATTCAGCTGAAGCAGTCTGTTTTGCACAAAGTATATCAGTTTTCTGCTTACAGGATGCACTTCTCCCTTTTTTCTGTCCCAGTTTATCCTTACTATCTGTGGTGAACACATAATGCTGACAATGTACTTTTATTATTATTTAATTAGTAAATGATTCTTAAACAGATATTCAAATATCGAGGAATGACCAACATTATGCAAGTGGAACCCCATGCCTCTTATGGTGCTTTAGCGCTTTTTAATCTGCTAACTATAATTGTAACAACTCACCCTGGTTGTATAGCGGGCGGGCAGGGACACCCACCTCCCATCGCGGGAACGCCAGCCAAGCTGCTCCTCTTCTCTCCCTGTGCCAGTTCTTTAGTGTGTGCACGGCACGCACTTCCATTTGTTATAGGCAATTGCGCTGGCGTAATGATGTCATCACGCAATGGCACGAAATTCAAAGAGTATTTAAAGGGATATTTGCATTTTGCTCATTTCCCGTTATAGAATCTTGTTTCCTGGTGCTTCTGAGCTTTGTGCTATTTGATTCCTCTTTCCTGATCCATTTATGAATCCCTGTTGTGGCCCTGCCTGGCTATTTGACAATCCTGACTTCTGAATCCTGACCCTTGCCTGATATCCGACTCCAATTCTGCCTTATCCCTCTGACTTCCTGGTTTGACTCTTGCCTGCCTGACTTTGTCTGTCCTCTGCCTGCCCCGACCCGGTCTGACCTGACTACGATTTCGTCTAATGCCTTGTACCATGACCTTCTGCCCAAAGACTTTGCCTTTACCGTTGTGCCCCTGTGCTTGTTCAGAACCCCTCGCTTTGCAACTCTCTTAAGACCTGGTGGCATCCGATTAGCTGAGGGCTCCTCCCGAGGTGAAAGGCAGCTGTTATAGGCGGAAGCACGAGCCAAGAACGGGGTGCCTAAAATCGGTTCTGGGTGCCAACCGTGACAATAATGTTTTAAGCTCTTCTTTAGTATTTAATTTTCAGGTCAGAAATTCTAGGCCCACCTAGGTTGATCATGCCTAATTTGCTCTCCTCATGAAATGTACCATTCTCATGTCAAACTACAGATGCCGCCACTGGGATTTGTGAGATAAATGCATCATGACTCAGGGTTAATTGAAGAAACTGTGTTATATAACTCATCTTAACTCATTTAATGCATTTAATCTTTTCATTAGCATAACATTGTTTTCAATGGTGAACTCTTTAATTGGATGGGATGCTGTGACACAATATTCTGTGCTAAGTGGGATAAATGGGATAGATGAGTTAAGTTTTTCTGTGTCAAATGCACAATCCAAAGTGGCTTCATCTGTACTAAAGAGGTATTGTTTAATTGTGTCTATGATTTACTGAAAATTCTTCTGTCCCTGGAAAAAAATCTATTACTCCTAGCATCTGTGGAAATTCAGAAATTGCATGTAAACCCCATACACAAGAATTTAATCAGTGAATGCCTCTTTGAAATCTCTAGATAACTGCCACTCCGGTTGTTAAAAGGTTAACAGTAAGGCAGCATCCTCTTAAAGGAATTGTTCAGTATAAAAGTAAAAACTAGGTAAATAGATAGGCTGTGCAAAATAAATAATGTTTTCAATATAGTTAGTTAGCCAAACATGTAATGTATAAAGGCTGGAGTGACTGGATGTCTAACCTAACAGAACACAACACTACTTCTTGCTCTTCAACTCTCTTGGTTTACACTGCCTGGTAACTTGAGGGAGGGCCACGTGGGTCATAACTGTTGCTTTTGAGTCTGAGCTGAATGCTATGGTTCAATTGCAAACTCACTGAACAGTTATGTCCCACGTGGCCCCCCTTCAAGTCGCTGACTAACTCAGATTTAGAGCTGAAAAGCAGGAAGTTGTGTTGTATTCTGTTATGTTACACATCCAGTCACTCCAGCCTTTATACATTACATTTTTGGCTAACTAACTATATTAGAAACATTTTTATTTTGCACTGCCTATCTATTTACCCAGTTTTTATTTTTACCCTGAATTGTTCCTTTAATCAGGTAGAGTTCCTTCTCCTCCTCCAACCACTTGGCCCCCTCCCTCAGGAATTTGCTTTGACTCGATTTATGAGCATGCTCCAGTCTCCAATCTAACAATCTAACAACCAATGAAGATATAGTAGTCTGATCCTATTTTTTTCTCCTAGCCACCTCTCCTGAGCTCAGCTTAACCATTACAATTCTCAACCCCAGCATAACTTATTATCAAAGAGTGTTGTGCCTGTGTAAACCTGCATTCTGCATTGCATGAACTTAACAGCATAACATCCTGTTTTCAGATGTCAGTGGGAAAATGGCCACCAAGTGAAAGCTGCTATTTGTTTTAGGAAAATGTAATGGCATTGGCAAATGGAGGGGGTATATGCAGTACAATGATGTGGCTTGGCTGGGGAAGATATGCCGAACTTATATGCATGGTAGTAAAATGTAGGCTTCACATGTCCTTTAATAAAATTAATCAGATTTATGTCAAGACACTTGAATGTTGATATCAACAATTGACATCAAGATTTTCTCTATTTTGCCTTGGATGAAAATGAAAATGTTTTGATCAATTACGAGAATATCTTATTATTTTAATATGGCTTTTTGTCAATATAGATCATGCATAAATAATATACACATGAAGTAGAGAGATGTACAGTATTTCAAAGTAACAATCTACACAAGGTATGTTACAAAAACTCAAGAGAAACATAATTATTTAACTTACCAATCTATATCCAAATGGTTGTCACGTTTAGTGAGCAGCTCATACAGTATGTGAACATAACTGAGGTGTGTTTATAAGTGAAAGTGAATATTTTAGCATTTAATTTAATTCTCTCCTTCAAATTATAATTTTATTGAACATGTTGATATTGTACAGAATATTATTGGAGATCAATTTCCACACTCTCATACATTCTCATACATTTAAGGCACTAGTTTTGTACTACAGTTAAGTCAAAACAACACAATGATAAATAAACTTAAAATGAATCAAGTAGAAATGATAGGCGGGAAGAAGTAGGTGGGGGAAACAGGAAAAGAAGAAAAGGAAAAGAAGATACGGGGAGGGAATCAGGAAATTTGGACAAGCTTTTTATATCAGTCAGACTCTTTAAATTCTAGCCATCTCCGCCACATGGCAATGAAAGTTGAATTCTGCTTGTCTGTAGATGCCAATGTAAGGGGATGAGATACCCCTCTTAATACCTTAAAAGTTGAGAGAGGCTTTTCCATATGGACCAATAGGTAGTAATCAGGGTGCTTTTCTTATGCACAGTTTAAGATTTCTTTGGATAAAGTGATGATCTGTGGGCACTCCCATAAAAGGTGTATTATGGTGCCCTCTAGGCATCTCCAGCAGGTATGATACATCTGTGGAATATGTTTTTGAGTTTTGCAAGGGCACCATTTGGTAAGAAGTACATCATTTAATTGTTGGAGCCTGCTCCATCTATAGCTAGAGAGAAGTTTTAAAATATGGTTGACCCTTATACTGCATGAGTGGATGAAATACATCTTCAGTTAACTGTCAGGTTTTTGAAGGCACTTGTAAATCATGGCTAAATTATGCCTGTGTGTGTCAGTGTGAGTGCAGAATTTTTCTCATGTTGTTATTGGGCAAGAAAGGGTTGTTGGTAAACCTAGTGTACAATAATAGTGTAAATGTGTATGAATTTTAAGTGGTCCAGGGGGGAGCGAAGGTTTCAATGCTTTGAAAGTTTTGTTTGCTAATTAGTTTGTCAGTTTCCAGGAAACTTATTGATTGTAGATTTCCTTGTACCATTACCATTACCAGATTAGCAACAACTGCCTCTGCAGTGTGAGTTGTTTAGGGTGGGGTAGAATTGTATCTACTGGTGAACCTGTGAGTGGTGGCATTATGTCATAACTGATTTGGGCTTCATGATGTAGACTGGTATGTTTCCTGACTTTGAGAGAAGTTTTTATCATATCATGTCCAATTGTTTTGAAGACCAAGTCTATATAGAAGCTCTGGTTAATCTGCCCACCCTGTCAGACTATGAGTGCAAAGGGGAAGGCCCATTTATATCTGATATCTTTCTCCAAGAGAACATTTAGAATAGGACTTGGAAGGTGTGTCTGGTACACTGAGGAGTATGCTAAATCCTGGTAAAGTAAAATTTTGTAATTCCTTTGTGTTATAGTGGTGAAAGCAGCAAACCACATCACTCGGTTTCCCCTGTGGAGGTGGTCTATGGAAATGTCTATATCCTTTCCTTGGTTGTTCGAAGTTCTGACTCGCCCCACTTCCTCTGGTACACCCTAATGCGAATATTACACCTGTGGCTTTGATTTCCTTCATCTTCCAGCATGCATCTCAATGCCACTATCTGTAACACCTGTTAGTCAATTTTGCATGCATTTGCCTACAGGAAGGGTTGAGAGTGTGACATGTTTGCTCTCCAATGTATAGAGTCTTGTCACTAAGATTTGGAGCTCTAGCTTTAATTTCTCTTGCTTTTGTGCTTCTTTTATGTTGGCCAGCAGTTGAGAGAGGTGTCATTTCTGCAGTAGCGCTAGTGAACGAATTTGACCCATTTGCTTTGCCAAAAATGTAACAAATTTCCTGTGAAATTCGTGAAATGGCTAAATATTTGTGTCTATTGAGTCCTAATACATTGGTCAATGGGCCTTCGTTAAATTTCTCATAGTCTCATAGTTTTTCTATTGCCGCCACTGAAATATTTTTGCCACTGGTCAACTTTTGGTGACATTTCATGATTTTATTTGATGGGCGTGAAGTTTGCACAAATTTGTGGCTACCGAATAAATTCGCCCATCACTACCTGCAACATGTTATCCTCATTTAACATGTCTTTGTTTAGGGCACCCCAAAATTGTTTCCCCTACCAGAAGCTAATAGAGCCCAAACTTTGGTTTGGGAAAGCAAAAGTTTTTTTTTATTACTATTTATTACATTTCTAATAGAACTGAGGAGGAATTTTTTTTTCAGAGACATACAGTATTGAGTCATTTATTATGAATTGGCAAGGTGCAAAAATTTGACCCAATTTATACCTTGTTCCATAGGTGAGTGCCCAAAGGCTTACCTTGATGGAAACAACACTTCCTATGTATGGCATCTTTTTAAACAAGCACTTGATTCAGCAGGGAAATCTAGTGAAAAACCATAACTCAAACCAAGTCTAAAATAGTCTATAATTAGTACAATACGGTATAATTATTCCCTATTAAGCTGTTCCGTCATTCTATTTTTTCAATGAATTTTTTTTTTTTTAAAAAAGTGTAAAAAACCACGAAAACCTCTAATACAAAAATTCACCATGTAAAATTTGTCAAGGTTCTATTGACGTCACTGGGGGTTGAACTTTTTGGAATTTTAGAAGTTTGGGATTTTTTTTCCACTGTTTCATGTTTCATTCATGCTTTTTAAATTTGTATCTTTTAATAAATGTGATATCTTGTAGTTTTTGAGATTGTGAGTTTAGTCATGGTTTCAAAAACCTCTAAAACCACTAGTTCAGCACACTCGGGGAGCCCCTCAACCGTTGGTGTGATTCTTAGGTTCCAGAAAAATCAATCCATGATCCAAATACAAATGTCCTGGCACTTATTCAGGAGTCCTAGTCCTAGCACCTGTCCCAAAGCAAAGACGGTTCGTATATGCCCAATTCAGTTGAGGTTGAAAAAAAAACACATATCCATCAATTTCAACCTGCCTAGCTGCTAGGTGATCCAGAGGACGGCAAAACAAAAACTTATACATTGTACATTATACAATGTATAAGTCAGTACAAATGATTCAGGGAGAGAATTCTACATCTTCACAGCTCTCACTGTAAAAAAACCCTTCTGAATATTTAGCCGGAACTTCCTTTTTTTCTAATCAATATAGGTGACCTTGCATCAGCTGGAAAGACCTACTGGTAAATAAAGTGAGATTAAAGAGAGATTATTATATGATCCCTTATATATTTATACATATCACCCCTTAAGCACCTCTTTTCAAGTATGAACAACCCCAATTTGACCAGTCTTTCCTCATAGCTTATATATAATATACCATGACCTGGATGAATGAGAATCTTCATACTCATAGCTAAAATTTTCCATACCTTTTACCAGTTAGTTACCTTTCTTTGTACCCTCTCTATTTTAATAATGTCCTGTTTGAGCACTGGAGACCAAAAATGTATGGCATATTCTAGATGGGGCCTTAGCAGTTCTCTATACAGTGGAAGAATGCCCCCTTCCTGTCATGAATCAATGCCCCTTTTAATAAAGCTCAAGACCTTATTTGCCCTTGATGCTGCTGCAATGTCTTTCCAAGATGGATTTGCCTCGTGCAGTCCCATTAAGGGTATAAGTGGCTTGGCTATTTTTACATCCCAGGTGACTTTACATTTATCAACATTGAATCTAATTTGCCAGTTAGCTGCCCAGATTGCCACTTTATCAAGATTATGTTGCCACATCCTGGATGGAATTAATTGGGCTGGATAGTTTTGTGTCATATGCAAACACTGATACATTAACAATCACCCTCTGTACCTCTGATCCTGTAACCAGTTTCCTATCCATGTACAAACAACTTCATTACACCCAACAGACCTTAGTAGGGCACACTATCAAACACTGGCAAAATCCAAATAGATCACATCTACTGCTCCCCCACTGTCCAGCATCTTACTTACCTCATCATAAAAAGCAATCAAATTTGTCTGACATGACCTATCCTTCATAAAGTCATGCTGATTGCTGCTCATAATGGCATTCACTAGGACAACATTTTGAATGTGATCCCTTAAAAAGCATTCAAATTATTTGCCCACCACATATATCAAACTTCCTGGCCTGCAATTGCCAGGCTGAGATCATAATACCTTTTTAAATATTGGAATTACATTTCTCCAATACATAGGTACCATACCAGATGAAAGCAAATCTAATAAAATCAGAAATAGGGGCTGGTCTAAGACTGAACTTAGTGCTGTTAGAACCTGGGGGTGTATGCCATCTGGCCCTGGCGCCTTGTTTACATTAATATTTATTAAAGATTTATGAATCATATCCTGAGTCAGCCACTGACTAGACGGAGCTAAGCCATCAGGGCAGTTATGAAGTGAGCCTGGGAACTCTTACTCCTCTATTGTATACATTGAAGAGAAGAACTGATTTAGCACATTGTTGTTGATCTGTTACAGCCATAGTGGTAGCATTATTTAAAGAAGCACCACTCTCAACCTGCATCTTTTTACTATTAGTATACTTAAAAACTTTTTGGGGTTAGTCTAATCCTTGTCTACAATGCACTCCTCATTCCCTTTCTTTGCCTTCCAGATTACTGATTTACAACATTTATTACAGTGCTTATATTACATTAAATGCAGCTTCTGTCCCAACAGACTTTCATCTTTGCTATTAACTTCTTTACTTCTATATTAAGTCACATAAAGTGATTAGTGCTTCTACATTTAAGGGAATAAATTCAGAACAGTAATGATTTAATATAATTTTTAATGACACCCATTTCTGTTCTGTGTTTTAGCTGAAACCATAGTGCCGCAATCAATGCTATGAAGGGCAGCCCTTTAAGGCACTAAAATTAGCTTTTCAAAAATGCATGGTTCTGGTTGTACCAGTGTATTTGTTTTTTTGCACCAGACATTAAATATCACATTATGGTAACCAGTGGCGTAACTAGACTCCTAAGGGCCCTGGTACATAAATTTACAATTGGGCCCCCCTACCCCCCCCCCCAGTGGGCTGGAACACAAAATTACTGACCTAATGTCATAGGAGCAGTTAAACTGATCCAGTAAAGCTAACATTTACATGATCACATACATATATGCCTATTCAGAATACTAGTTCATGTATGTTCTCAATTACTTAAGTCCACAGCAACATTACTCCTATGAAAAGAATGCAGCTTTGCAAAGTAAATAGTGGCACCTGTGGATGGCACAATGATAATATTTCTGCCTATGTATGAATAATGTTTGTGTTAATATAAATATATATATATATTGACTCCATTACAATCAAAGAATCACTTTTTAAAACTTTTTAAAGCTGGTTTCCTTTTTCTTTGTAATAATAAAACAGTAGCTTGTACTTGATCCCAACTAAGATATAAATTATCCTTATTGGAAGCAAAACCAGCCTATTGGGTTTTTTTTTACGTTTATGTGATTTTCTAGTAGACTTAAAGTATGAAGATCCTTATTACTGAAAGATCTGTTATCTGGTAAACCCCCAGGTCCTCAGCACTCTGGATAACAGGTCCCATACCTGTTCTCAAAGGATCTAAGCAGGGGTGCTTCTGGGGCTGCCGCCTGAGGCAGCAGCCCTGATGCCGCCAACCCCCCCCCCCCCGCTCTGCGCTTTAAACTTATAGCCTTTATACATTACATTTTTGTAATGTCTAACTAACTATATTAGTATTTTGCAAAGCCTATCTATTTACCCAGTTTTTATTTTTACCCTGAACTGTTCCTTTAAATTAACTTTAATATGGTGCAGAGAGTGATATTCTGAGAAACTTTGCAATTGTTTTTTTTTAATTTTTATATATTTGCGGTTTGTGTTATTTAGCTTTTTATTTTTCAGCTCTCCAGTTTGCAATTTCAGCAGTCTGGTTGCTAGGGTCCAAATTACCCTAGCAACTATACATTTGAATAAAAGACTGGGATACGAATTGTAGAGAGCCTGAATAAAAACAAGTAGCAATAAATATTGCTATTTAACCTTACAAGGCATTGTGTAAGATGATACGGTGCCAATTACATGTATAAATACCCCAGAACTCAGAGCAAGATGGTACAGTGCCAATTACATGTATAAATACCCCAGAACGCAGAGCAAGATGGTACAGTGCCAATTACATGTATAAATACCCCCAGAACTCAGACACTGTGGCAGATCCATAGATAAAAACAATGAATGCAGTTGTCTGCTTAAAAACCTCAGCACATATATTAAAATGAATATCAAACTCCAGAGGTTAAACATTGAAATGTACCAGCTAGTAAAAAACAAACTGTCCTAGTAGTTACCAGTAATCTCCCTGAGAGAGATAGGGGTCACTGATGGGGGTTGCTGGGACAGATGGGGGTCACTGAGCTACCAACTTGCCTTTTAGCAACTCCACAGCCCAGCGTTACAGAAAAGTCTTTCTGGTGTCTCAAATAAGTCAGGGCAGGAATCAGCAAGGCCTGTAATTTGATCAGTGATGGTCAGCAGAACTTGTCTCTTCTGCTGCTAGTGTCCGTAACAACCCCCCTCCCTGTAACCCCCCCCCCCTTGCTCTCCCTAATGCAGCCTTTAAATCAAACAAGAAGTAACTTACACAGGCAGGAGAGGAGACTGAGATGCCAGACCAGTAGCGTCATCAATCACTGTGCGCTCTCAAACTTTGCGAGGCAGTGTGTGACGTTGGGGGAAGAGGGGGGAGGAACGATTACGCAGAGCAACTTGTCCAGTTCCAGGCTGTTTTATTGGTGCAGGTGTAATTACACGCAATCAGCCTCAGTCCGGCACTGCCGTAGCTGACTTGATGTCCTGCGCAGATGCGCTACAAAGAATTGGGCACTCGACTGCAAGTAACTTTTCTTCAGGGACACGGGCCCCATCGGGGGTGCAGGGGCAGGGACCCTGGTACAGATGCACCCTCTGCACCCCCGGTAGTTCCGCCACTGATGGTAACTATTACCCAGGGGTTCAATTACTTGCACATTCGCTATATGTTCTGGGTCATTTGAGATCACTAAATCTAAAATAGCATTATTTCTGGTTGGCTCCTCAACAACCTGTGCCATAAAATTGTTAAACAACAAGTTTATAAACCTGTTCCCATTAACGGGCCTGGCAGTACTGTTGCTCCAGTAAAAATCTGGGTAATGAAAATCCCCCATTATCATTACTTTCGTCAAATTAGCAGACTTTTCTACTGGCATCATGAGCTTAGCCTCCTCCACCTCACTTACATAAGGGGGTCTATAGAATACTCTTAATTCATTTGCTGGACTCTTTACAATCAGTGCTCCACCCATAAGACTTCCACCCCCTCATTTTCTAACATCACCTCATCCTTTATATTGGCTTTTAAATCCTGCTTAACAAACAGACTTACCCATCCTCCTTTTCTATTGCATCTGTCCCTCCGAAACAAAGTATAGCTGCCCAGTCATTCAGCCATGTTTTAGCCAAACCAATCACATCATATTTTCCCTTAAGCACCAGCATCTCCAGCTCTCATCATTGTTGGGAAACCCGCAACTGTTTACATAGGCAATCATTCATATTAAGCAACTTATACCTGTTCAGCCAGGTCTTAACCAAACAGGTTGGTTTATGTGGATATTCTCTGCCTGCTTGTGTTATTATTAGAACTATTTGATGGGTAACAAAACCTATGTTTACTATGTAGCAATTAGGGATGTGCCGAATTCAGGATTTGGTTTGGGATTCGGACAGGATTCTGCCTTTTTCAACAGGATTTGGATAAATCCTTGTGCCTGGCTGAACTGAATCATAATTTGCAATGTAAATTAGGGGAGGTAAATCACTTGACTTTTCGCCACAAAAGAATAATTTTTTCCACTTTTTACTTTCCTGCCCTAATTTATATATGCAAATAAGGCTGCATAAACAATATTTGTTATGTATATTCTTGCAGTCAGAAGGTTTATTCAAATAAATTCTCATCAGACATTATATTCTCAGGTCTGAAATATTGTGTGTACAAGCTGCTTAGTGAGTCTTGGTACACAAAGGTTAGATAATGTCCTCAAGAATGATTTTTAAAAAAACTAATTGAAAGGCTGAAGGTGTCGAGGTCAAAAGTGAGCCGGGAGGGACGTCGACTGCAGGGAGAGAAGAATCGCAATTGCGAGAGAACAGAGACGAGACCCAATGGTATCTTGTTGGTTCTGTTCTACCATATTGTTGGACAGTCCCGTTTATTTATAGGTTGAGTACATACATAATTAGTAAATGATTACAGACAAAGGAGGGGTAGGGAGTTATTCCTACCCCAACCAATCAGAAAAGAGTGGTGTTTATGAAGCATGAGTGACCGTTTACCTAGTCCTTGAGTACATAGAGGGTCTCTTATCCAAGGTTTAGCAAACAGTGTATGAGGTTCAGCAAACACTGTATGTTTACTGATGTTACTTTAACTGGGTCATGCTGACATAAAATTATGAGTATGTGCTGAGAGAGAAATATTCTAGTTTAAAATGATATGTGATTATATATTGTATATAACATATAATTATGTGGTATACAGACAACCTTAACAAAGGTGAGGACTCCTATGGTAATTATATCAGCAATAATACCTGTACAGCATGCTTCCTAGGAAGGAAACAGGATTTTAGGATTAATGGCTCGTTAAGAGGTTGCTGTAACGAGTTGGGATTTGGGTTTTTAGAGAACTGGGACGAATTTCTTTTCCTGACACTTTGTCTGGAATGAGCTGCACCTCAATGATAATGGTGCAGCTGCTATAATGAATAGAATGGCTAGAAGGTTGGAAGAGATTTTAAACTAGGCATGGGGAGAATGCATCAGTTATATGAGGATTTGTGAAATGGGTATGGAGATTAAGATGCTTGTATCATAAGAGGGAAAACCAAATGTTGTATATACACAGGATACAAACCAGTATTAAATATATGTTTACAAATTCAATATGTTTGACTAATTAATTGGAAGAACAAAAACGTAATGGCAGATATTTGATATCACTCAAACTGGGCAGTACATATAAAAGGCTTTATACTTTATTTATACTTTGTTTAGAAAAAATTAAAGGGTACTGTAGTATATCTTTATGTATGGAATTTGGTGAAGAAGTGGTAAATGAAAGCATAAAAACTATAAGTCAGAAGGGGCAAACAGGGCTGGATTTTCATTGCGGGTGCCCCTAGGCCCACTGGCGTTTGTCGCTCCCATACTCTGCCCTTTATTCGCAGATTTTCATCATCAAGACCAGAGCAATGGGGATTGGAGCATGGGAAATGTAAAAAACTATAATATCACCTGCGTATCCCCAGTGTTTATGGACCAATGTTGGTGTGGCTGGGCAGCATGCCGCCCCCTAAAATCCTGCCGCCCTAAGCCTGGGCCTAGGTGGCTTTTCCACAAATCCAGGCCTGGGGGCAAACCTTCTTTTACAGAATATAACAATATAAATTGTAACAGCAAACAAGAAAGCAAAGGAGTTTCTCACCTTGGATTTTATTAGGTATGTCTCTGTGTACTTTGAACAACTATTGAGAAGCTAAACTTAGGCTTTGTTGCAAATTATCAAGCAGAAAAGCATATTTGACTGGCATATAAGATGATGCTAGTGGGCTGATTTTAAATTGTGATGCTAATTGTGCTGGTTTGTGAACTGTCATGTATCAATAATTGTTTACTAATCAGTCCCAGACTCATATTGTGACATATATATATATATATATATATATATATATATATATATTGAGTATTGTGTGCCTCTTTCCCTAAGCTTAATAACTGACAGCAGAAAAGAAGATGGGGAGCTACAGGAGCAGGTTTGGTGGCACAGATCTTCTGATGCTAAAGGGCTATGGTTGCCTTGAGTTGGTACAGAAGCCAAAAACGTAATTCAAAACATGTCTGCACTGCTTCATTAGTTAAGTTTTAGTTCTCCTTTAAATGTGCCAAAAAATTCAGGTGTTTTAAAGTAATAAAAATAGGAGAAAATGGAAAAGAAGAAAAGGCACAGGATACACATCAATAACAGATAAGCTCAGTAGTATAACATAGGATTCTTTAGAACTTGTCTCTGTTATCTACAGTGTCTCCTGTACTTAAATTGCCGGCCCCTGGCTACATAGAAGCTTGTTTACATAAGCTATAGTTTTGTTTCTGATGCAAACACACCAATTTTACCAGTGAATGGCAAAAGTACATTATATTGTCATTAGTTTAAAATACTTAATTTTTTTGGTGTTACTGTTCCTTTAGCCATTTCTTTTCTTCACCATATACAGTAGAGGAGTCAAAATTTTAAGACCCATTTTGAGACAACACACTTGCATGGAATAGGACTGTTAACAAGACAGACATTAACTGCCTGTTGAGCTAACATATTGGCATATAATAAGAGACCTACAGTACTTTCTCATTGATGTAGCAATATCACTACTCTGAAACACTACAGTAATGACAATTGTCACTGGAGCATTTACTAACCTCCAAAATTATTTACTAATTATCTTGAATGGCTTCCAGGAAAATAGTTTAAATAGAAGATTGCACTCTTAAGAACACTGCACATCCCGAGAAAATTTATAATGTTGAAAGTATACTTAAGTCTGCAGAGACCTACTTACTGAGATATGTTTAAAGGCCATAAATTGTAAATAAATGTATTATCATTATCATTCTCATTACATAATTTACAGATTACAAACTTAAAATAATCAGTTTATCACAAAAAATCCATATAATTATAGATAAATGTTGACATTTCACTTAACTAACAGATTTTCAAAGGTTGCAATGAATTTACATGAAATTATGCCAATTAAGTTTCTCATTTGAATATTGCTTATGTCTAATGTTTCTATCACGCGTTTTGAAATATAGCCCAAAATGAGACCACAAACCAGCAAATGATATGCTGCAAAATGAGCTGTACAGGGCCAGTAGGTCTGAAAGTTGTAGATACATAGATAAAGTTGTTACTGTTGTTGTCACACTGAAATAATATTGGCCCACTCCTACTTACAATACTGTTGCTTATTGATGTTTGAGAGAATTTCTTTATCCATAGCCCTCGTAAAAAGCACCAACACTGTATTAAAAATGATTGCTATGACATTTCTAGGACTCTGTTTATTGGTATGTCCCTTTTTTCTATAAAACATGATTTTCATCAGCACAGCTACCCAACATTCTAGGCTCAACTCACTAAGATGCACTGCATGTTGACTTCCTGCCTATTCCCTAACAATAATTTCCAAATATTAACAAAACCCCAGAAAAAAAACGTACCAGAATCACTTCTCACATGGTACAGAGTAGGACAGCAGAGTATTGCACATCCAGGGAGCATAGTGCAAGCAGAGCATGGTACACAAACAAGAAGCATAGGGCACGCAGAATATGGCACACCAAGGGTGCATAGGGCACACAGTATGGCACACAGGTTGTATGGGACAGTCACTTTGGCAGAAATAATATAAATGCAAGTTATACACTAAATAGCAGTGTGTTGGGCGTTTCCTTAAATGAGAAGGATCTTGGTTTTTTTTTTATAGATAACAAGTTGTCTAATTCTGGCCAGTGTCAGTTCTGTTTTGCGTAAAAAAGGGCAAAAACTCAAGGGATGAAAACATAATTATACCTCTTTATAGATCCCTAGTAACACCTCATCTGGAGTATGCAGTGCAGTTTTGGACTCCAGTCCTTAAGAGGGATATAAAGGAGCGAGCTGAAGAGAGTGCAGAGACGTGCAACTAAATTCGTTAGAGCGATGGAAGACTTAAAATATGAGGGTAGATTGTACTTTACGTACAGTACATTACGTAAGTACATTAGAGCATATTTATAGACAAAAATCAGGGGACCTTTTTACCCATAAAGAGGAACAATGCACCAGAGGCCACCCCTTAAGACCAGAAGAAAAGGACTTTCATTTCAAGCAGTGTAGGTGGTTCTTCACAGTGAGGACAGAGAGGGGCTTGGATGATTTTTTTGGACAGACATAATATCTAAGGCTAATGGAATACTAAACTCTACAGTTAGTATAGCTATGGGCATTAATGGTTAGTGTGAAAGTGTGGAGGGTGTGTGTGTGTGAATGCTGGGTTTTAATTTGGAGGGGTTGAACTTGATGTTTTTCAACCCAATTTAACTATGTAACTATGTAATATAGGCAGTCAATTGATGAATAAGCCGCTCCAAACTTACCCCTCGCTGTCCCCACTTCCTCCACTAAAGTCTTGGGTGCTCAGCCGGCAGCGCCTCAGCTGCATTTGCAAACATCCAAAAAAGAAAACTGGCGGCACTCCAGGTAAATGAATGGGAAATTTATTCCATTGTAGGATCCAAAAAACAAAACCTTACGCGTTTCGGGAGGAAGCTCCCTTAATCATAGGCTTAATCATGTAATATAGCACACACTGAGCATAGGAAAGGCAAAGTATGGCACACGCAGAGCATAAGAAAGGCAGAGTATGGCACACACAGGGCTCATAGGGCAGTAAGAGTATAGCACACACATAGGGCATAGGGAAGGACTCTAAGATCACAGCGCTACGCAACAAGTTGGCGCTATAGAAATACATGTTAATAATAATGTTAATAATAATAAGATGGACAGTTCATACTGTGTTAAATACAGTAACACAATACTGGTGCCACTTTAGCAGTTTGTATGAGGTATGAACGGGTGAACAATGTGAACATGATCAGTGTAATGAATAGAGGTGTTACATGTGGTACATAGCTTATGCCAAGGAGACATAAGGAAGAGGGTGTGGAGACTCCTACGTGTCTTATCCCTCCCAGTCTCACCAATACAGTGCTAAATAATACAGTAATACAGTTTGTTGGTGGAAGTGATAGGTTTGTGCCCTGTGTAATGAAGCACAGAGCAGCATTGCAAGTAGAATGTGCAAAATGCAATAAAAAATTATATCATAGCCTTTTGAAAGTAAATATGTATTTACTAAACTATGAAGCTAACAAGAGAGTAAAAATTACAAATTCAATATGGGTTAATATGTCTTTCTACATTAAACTACCATACTAGAAAAGGGTTGATAGTAGTGGTAGCAAATAAGGATGTGCAAAAAATGTCACCTGGAACATTTTGAAAAATATGCAATATCATTATCCCCAGCCTTCCATCTAAGGAGCTGTCAATGCATTATATTTGGATAAACTGGCAACATGGGAACCTCATTTTTACTATAAAGAGTTGCATAGTAGAAACAAGCTTGTCTACGTAAGGCAATGTATATGTTATTGCAGAGCTAAAACGCCTTAACTAAAATTATATTTTGCCTTCGCATTAAATTTCAGAGAAATTTCACCACTGTTATGCAAACTTTGAAGCATAGTAAATATGTTACAAGTTTGCTCATCATATTTGTTAGATTGCTTTATAAGAAAATTCTCAAAATCACCTTGAAGCAGACACATGATTTCTCTGTGGGGAATGCTCTGTAATAATTACTTGTTCTTTGTCATTTTTCTTCTTCCTATGAATACACTTCAGAAAGCTGATAAAATAAAAATTTTAAAAATAAAACAAATAAAACATAGGGAAAAAAACTTGAATAAATCAAAGTTTTCTACCATAGCCTAAAAAATCATAATAAAAGTTACACTGTGTTTCCATACACAGATGTTTACAACAGTACTTTTGCTTGAAAATTGCTTATGAGGATATTACAGTATCATTTAAGGAAATGAGAACACACAAAATAAGCCACTTTCTATTATGAAGCAAACTCATTTCAACTTGAGTAATGAAAGCTGAAATCAGTCTCTATTTATTTTTATGTTTCAATATCCCTGAGAAGTCTTGGTCCTTATTGTGATAATGCATTTGGTAAATGTTGGTACTGTTTTGAGATGATATCTGTAGTATAGTAGTACAATGGCTTTAAACACAGCAATTTTGTTTTTTAGTTCAGCAGTGCCACCTGCTGAATATTTTCCAAGTTTTAATACTTTACAGAGTGCAAATATGTTGACAGAATTGCTTTATTTTACACAGATATTGTTTCACAAATATATTGATATGAAAATGAATTATATTAAAGACAATGTGAGTGAACATTACAAAATGAGAAGCAACGTCTGTGAAATTTGCTTACTGAATATTCTATTAATGTTCTATAATATAATTTTCACATAAATTCAGACACTTCTGGATATTTTATTTTATATACTACATAGAGAAAATAGCAATAATTTTAGGGATGCGCCATGGTACATCAAACCATCAAACACAATAATATGAGCTGTCCATTTTCCCACCACCATGTCGCGCAATTGTCAGACTGAGGCTCGCTAAAATCTAAATTCATTCTCATTAATTGAATGGGCCTTAGCACAGCTTTAGTGGAGTTCTCAGCATACCTAGCAATTGGGTGACTATATCAGATTCATAGGGAGAGTGGTTTAAAGTAGGTGCAGGTTTAAGGTAACTATTATATTTGTGGCACAGGTCTAAAAGAGGTCTAAAATTAAAATTTTCCGGTTAAGGATGTTTGGAGGCATGGCTTAAGTGTAGTTAGTTAAGGAGGCTACAAGTTACATTTTATTTAAAGACATATTTACTTTCCAGGATTGTCAAAAGCAGCAATAACTTTTTCAGGAAAGAAACATTGATAACTGCAAATAGGTATGTGCCTGTGGTTTGTTCACCGCAGGGTCTACAAGATAGTTTCCATTTTCAGCATATGCAAACAGTTCATTCTTCTGAAATCAGAAAATACTGATCAACCTTCTATATAGCTAGGAGTCTTGATCTTTGAAAGAGACATTGCTATTACTAGGACAAATCTAATCATTCAAAGGTTTTATTGTCAATATGCTTGTTACAGTATATTTAAATTTCCTTTCACCCAGCCCACCCCCCTGGGTTTCATTTGGAGGGGTTGAACTTTTTTCAACCTGATCTAACTATGTAATGTTAGTCTCTGCCAAGCAGACAACCTATTGTTTCACCTTAAGGCCTGAAACTTAAGGTTCAGAAACTCAGCTTGTTTATTTGATCAACATTTTGGCCCCATGTGTGCATCGAGCCTGGGCATGGGTCCAGTAAAGTTGGGGACCAGGCAACCCCGTGAATGAGGTTTAACCATAGTAGGGCAGACTTCTTATAGTCTCTCTAGGAGAGAAAGGTAGATAGCGTAAAGAGAAAGAGCAGCTGAAGCTCCAACAAGGAGTTGCAGCAGGGAGTATCTTCCCAGAGGCTCTGCATGAATGCCTCCAGTGCAGGGTTCTCAGTGAAGTCAAGGATCAAGCAACTGTCATAGCAGTTTTGCCGTGGTGGCCAAGAAGGCCTTGGTTTGCCCATGAAAAGAGACAATCCTCACAGGCTTCCTTGTCAGCAGAATTTGCAGGTTCAGGGCAAAATTTTCCACCCAAACCCACAAAAATGTACTTTCACAGGGTGCCTTTTGAGTGGCAGTAGTTAACTAAGCAAGGTCTCGCTCTTGGCAGCAAGGAAGCCATCGACGAATAGCACCAGGGAAAGATTCAAGGAGTGGTGTTCTAGAACAGATTCTTTTTCATCACAGAGTGAGTCAGCGGTAGTGAATTTTGTCCAGTCGGGCTTGGAAAAAGATCTCAGCCTACCCACTCTAAAGGTGCAGGTGTCAGCTTTGTCGGCATTGACAAAGGTCAAATGGGCAGAGTGCCCTTTGGTGGCCCAGTTTATCAAAGGGGTCAGACATTTGAGGCTGCAAGTGAGACCTATCTTGCCATCTTGGAACCTAAATTTGGTGCTTCAGGAGAAACCATTCGAGCCTTTGGTATCCATTAGTCTGAATCTCTTGTCTATGAAAACAGCTTTTTTATTTATAATGTTGGCTTGGAGAGTGGTTGAAATCCAAGCATTTCTTAGGAAAGAACCGTATCTGAAGATGTTGCAGAGTTGTCTTAAGATTGCCAGAGAAATTTCTTTCAAAGGTAGCCTCGATGTATAATGCCAGTAAAGAAATGGTATTGCTGGTTTTCTTTCCCAATCCTGCTACAGAAGAGGAAATTAAGTGGCATAATCTAGATCTGGTGAGGTGTTTGTCTGTGTATTTGCATAGGACCAACTCATTCAAGAGTTGTGATAACCTCCGTCTGCTATTCAAGGGCCCTTCCATGGGACAGCAAGCTTCAAAATGCGTGATTGCAAGTTGGATAAAAGGATGTATCAGGAAAGCATATGCAGGCTCACCAGGTTAAGGCTCACTCCACTAGAGCTGTAGCAGCCTCTTGGGCTTTCAAAGCTCAAGCTACTCCAGAATAAATCTGCAATGCAGCAGTCTGGTCTTCATTGTCTACGTTTGTTCGTTGTTATTAATTGGATGTTTTTTCAGCAAATGAAGCCTCTTTTGGGCATAAAGTAATTTCCTCAGTTCAGCAAAATAAATAATTCATCCCAACCATGTCTGGTTACTGCTAGGTTAATTCCCATGCTGCTTTACGGTAGGACAGGAAAAATTCTTTCATACTTACCGTAATTTTATTTTTCTGGACTGAAGCATGGCAGTAGGCACGACCCCCCCCCCCCC
>CM044444.1:37689154-37773039 GCA_024363595.1 Xenopus borealis | reverse complement strand
CCCCCCCCCCCCCAGTACCTGAGCTCAGACAGGGTTAAGAGATTGGGTATGGGGGTTGGAACTGTCCTTCCGCCGCGCAAAGGGATGAACCCATCAGTGCTTACTGCCATGCTTCAGTCCAGTAAAAGAAAATTACGGTAAGGATGAAAGAATTTTCCCTTTTTTATCTCAGTTGCAGCTCAGCAACAACTCAGTTTTGTAGTTGGTTGAGAGCTTTCTCAATAAGTTATTAAATTGATGGCCTGTTAAGGCACGTTTTGCAAATGTTTATCTGTAAGCCAATAGGCCTAGTTTTTCTCAAAAGCATTATGAAAAAACTTTCATAATGAGAAAAAAATATTTGCACTAAATAAATTGTCCAGTGGTGATCATGCCTAGTAATTAGTGATTTTAGAGTCCATTGCTTTCAGACATGACCTCTCCCAATGTCTTTCCTCTTGTCTTCCTTCAGACCAGTTCAGTAACAACATGTATACAAAACAGGCGCAATATAAGGGCATTCAAAACATGGGCAGTCTTTAGTGACCAATTTTTACTAATATTATGTATACCATAGATTATCATGTCTGATAATTAAGGTTTTTTTTGTTGGAGGAGTCAAAAAGTATTGCAAATTAAGCCAATTTGTGACATTCTTCCAGTATCAAATATCTACTGATGCTGCTATTGTACAGAACTTTACATGTTCACATGTACACTTGTACATGCTGTCATACTAAAATTAATTCTGCACTGCCATTTAATCATAACTACTTGTTTGCAGAAGTGGCCCTTCATTCTTATCACACAAGTCTCAAAAAATGTCAGTTTTCTTTAAAAGGCTGAATTTAAAGAAATGTAAGCAAGTACAGTCTGGAAGGTCACTTTTTCTGTCAAGCAGACAATTCCTTTAAAAAGGGCTCTGATGATAACATTGTTCATTTTCTGCTCTCCGGGTTCTGTCAAGTAGACGAAAGCACTAGGAACATACAAGATAGCCCATGCACGTGGATGAATCTGTAGTATATAAATTGCCCTTTGATGCAGATTGGATGAAAGCTGATGTATAAGTGCAGGGTATTATTCTTATTATAAGTCCTACTAAACCCAAGAGTCATTTTGCTTTATAGATATGTGTAATATGCGATCTCCTGTGAAGAAATATCCTTTGAAGTCTTTTCACAAAAACAAATGTGTTAGATTTTTTTCAGCAGGCTTTGCTTGATGAAACGTAGCTCTCTTCAGCAGGCTTTGTTTGATTAAACTCAGCTGCTTAATCAAAGCTACTGTATATTTCAGTTAAGAAGCAAAAAATTCAGGACCACTTCTTATCTTTTGCCCTACTCTGGGTTTTTGACATTACTAGAGAGTTAAAGTCTCATTTAATATTTGTGGAATTTAATTCACAGATGACAATTATATTCTTTGAATTTTACAAGGAGCCCATCATTTGTTAAAAAGCCTTCAGCTGCTGATTAGCCTCTAATTTGTAACGAATATTTGTTTCAGACTTCAACTAATCATGAATTCATTGCGGTTTGTATCTGTTTGTTTGATTCACATACATACTGTATGTATTTTTATGCACTGCAAATTTGGTAGCAGCATTCATTTTGCAGTTTTGTGCTATTTTTATTAATATTATTATGAACATATATTCATATAGCGCCAACATATTTGTAGCGATGTATTAAGTACTATATTTGGTATCAATGACTAAAATGGAGTCAAATTGCATAAAGATGGTTAAGAATAGTTCAATTTCATTGTAATCAATTAAAAATGTATCTATATTGTTGTAAAACAGTCCTCTCCTGAAGTAGTACACTTTGGACACAGTGGCTTCTAGGACCTAAATGAAATGTATACATTGCTTGTGTAATACCATCTTGGCCACCCACCTGTGCCCAAGGTTACACACTGTTTGCAGTAAAACACAGAAACTTTATATACAATTAAAGGCAAAGTAAATTATGCATTTACATATTAATGACCTACTACCCTGGGGATATTTGCAGTCTCATCCTGGCACCTCCTTGCCAAGCAAAGTTTCACACTCCACTCCTGGTGGACAAAGAGAGCCACATGCCCTTTTTACAAAAAGCTTTTAAGTTCCCCAGGTAGTGGAACCTGCCCAAATACCTTTCTGGCTAGACAGAGGTAATTTGCTCCCACGTGGCAGGCACATGAACAACACCTGTATCTGTACAAGAACACATGCTGGATCCTTTCTTTCTCTACCCTCCCTTAAGCAAAACTCACCTAAGGACTTACACAGATGGGCAGGCTCGTACAGAGCTGGAATAGGTATCCACAGGGATGGCAGGCTCATACAGAGCTGGAACAGGTATCCACAGGGATGGAATCCATTGAAAGAAGCACACGCAGCTTGCTTTATCCACGTGTCATAGCTCCCAGCATTTTCCATAGTGCAAGCACACAAAAGGCATCCAAGCTCTAAACCTGCAAGGTTGAGTTTACCAGAATTTGAAAAACTCTACCCCAGGTCCGGGAGGGCTATCAAACACATTTTTAAGCCCCTACATCTGGCAGCACTTCTTGATCACTCTGTCCTTATTAAAGTCGAAAGCGGCAATGGCTGTGAGGACAAATTTCTAGCTATATCATACAGTTTGCACAGCAGCAACTCTTTCTGACATCTGTTAGACACACTGCAAAGGGACAAAGGCTTCTGCCCCTCCCTTATCATTGGCTGAGCAGTCAAAGAAGCAACTTCCTTTTAATATATAACATGCCTTATGGAAACAGTAGTATTTCAGCAGTGACAAAAACTTTATTGGATCAACAGAAAATATGCAATATGCACCATAACAAAATTTGACAAGTGCATTCATTTGGGCAATCCAACAGAGATATTACATCAATACTTAGTTGAACCTACTTTTGCAAATGTAACAGCCTCTAGACACCTCCTAAAGCCTCTGATGAGTGTCTGGATGCCAGATGGCAGTATTTTTGACCATTTATCCATACAAAATTCAAATCAATAGATTTACAATGATATTCAAGTCAGGGGACTGTGATGGCCATTCCAGAATATTGTATTTCTCCCTCTGCATAAATGCTGTTGTAGATTTTGAAGTGTGTGTAGGGCCATTGTCTTGCTGGACTATCCAACTTTGATGCTTGAACATTATCCTGAAGCATATTGGGTTGAATTCATCCGATGATTGACTTTAAAAAGTGTCCCAGTCCCTGAACTAGCCACATAGCCCACAGCATAATGGGACCTTTACAGCAACTGGGCCTGTGGCCTTCTATTTCCTGATTACATTCCTTACAGTTGAAACTGACAGTTTAAACCTCTGAGATAGCTTTTTGTTGCTTTCCCCTAAACCATGATACTGAACAATCTTTGTTTTGGGATCTCGAGAGTTGCTTTGAGGATCCCATGCTGTCATGCTTCAGAGGAGAGTCAAACAGAAGCACAACTTGCAATTTGCAAGCTTAAATACATTTTTATGTTTGGACATATCTGTCTATAACGTTTAAGGCTTAATGCGCTAATTCAACCACTTTAGTGCTACTAGTAATCAGTATTGAGCAGTTACTGTATATGCATTAAATGAGCAAAATTACAAGGGTATCCAAATATTTGCACATACAGTTTTTCACATTTGATTTAATTTCCTACAACTGAATACTGCTTCACTAAAAATCTATGTTCAGAAAACACCCCAGTACTCAGTAGATGTTTCTGGGAAATTAAAGACATACTGTACCACTGTCATCTTTTTTGTTGAAAGTGGAGTTTATTATTATGCAGGTAAGAGGGGTTCCCAAACATTTTCATATGACTGTATTATTCCCTGAGGATGGAAAAGTTGCATATAAGTCAGTGGGAGACATCCCGCAAAAATCTTGATCTGCGCTGGAGTTTGTGCAATAATCCAAAAATTTTGTGGTTTTCAGGCAAAAAAAATTGAAAAAAATCAGATTTTGTGCAGTCCGTTTTTTCACATTTTTTTCATGGTTTTTCCCACAAAGGAAATTTTTGGGAAAATGTATTTATAAATAAGGGGGAAAAAACCTGTGCAGATTTGGTTGAAGTATTTTTCAGAAAAGAATGCGATAAATTCAGACTTTGATAAATGGGCACCCCTTGTATGTTTTGCACTGATTTATGCAGGGGTTTATAAATACTGCTGCCGATTTTTAAATATATGATAATTATACATAGCTTTTGGGGTATACTAACTGGGTGATCACGTTAACACTAGGAGTGATTGGCAATAGCATTGGCAGACCAGACTACTAATTTTATAATCAGGAGGGTCTGAAGATGATGGAGACAAATGAAGACAAATGGTAAGTGATGATGGCTCCCCAAAACAGTAAACAGTTAAATACCTTTTTTTGTATTTTTGAGGGCATAGATCATCAGGTGTTAAACACATTTTTGTGCATTCTTTTGGGATTTTATATTTAATATGATGTTGAATACGACATTTTGGATTCGATTAATTGGATTTTAAACATTGTTTTTTATATTTGCACTAAGTATTTAAATGTGTTTAGCAGTGTTAAAGGAGGAGGTCTTAATAAATGATCTATATCTAATTTTAAAGGAACTATATGTTTTAGGAAGCAGTAGAGTCATACATCTTCTTCTAACCTATAGCCTTGTGTATCCAATATGAACACTTTCTATATGTGGCTATGTTGTCTGGGATACCAACAAAAGCAGAGAAAAGTTCTACTATCCTTCATCAGAACAGACAGTTAAGCATTGTTCATGTTATACACCTCTTATCGCTGAAGACAAAAGTGATTTACTGTATATAGCAGAGCTTCACAGAAAGAACAGATGAATTAAATAATATGACAATTGCATAACACATATGCTCAAAAGGATTAGTATATATGAAGAAAGGCCTACAGCATGTCTATTTCCAGTTGGTGAGTTTTGCTTTTGAAATGTCTTGTTAAGTGATAAGTGATAAAAAGTGACAGGCAGCTTCTTATCTTATTGGCTGGTGACTTTAAAAACAGAGGAAAGTAGAGCAATTGTGGAATACATAATGAGGATAGAGTGCAAAGGTTTGATAGCAATGGAAACTGACGGAATTCTATTATCTCCATGAATACTGTATGTCTTTCTTTCTCTCTCTCTTGCTTGCTTTTCTCACAATGGTTTTGCATTTGATGGCTTAACATGCATGCTGTTGCAGTAGCTACTTTACTATTTCCCTTCTGGGAATATGAAATGAAGTCTCGACCCCTTTAGTAGTCAAAGATGAAAGGCCAACAGGCTTGTTCAAACAATGTTGCAGATTGGCAGAAATGGGTAATAATAGCATATGTGCATTTTGTAATGGCGAAACATGTTTTGACTTGTTAATGCTGCATAACAACAGGAACTAAAGCTGCTGGTAAAATTAACTACAGCTGCTGGTAAAATTTGTATATTTAAAATCCAGAACTACAGTATCTTAAATCTCCCTGACAGCAAAATCAGTTATTGTTATGGTTTATACATTTACTCAATTTATTGTAAACAATATAACTGTTATATTTTGTTTAACTTCTTGTCTTAGATTCTTAGATGATTTAATTGCATGAGCAGAATAGTCAGATAATTTTAATATATAAAAAAAAAGACAGTTGACCATGAAGAATAAAGACAGTGCTCATGTTTAATTCATACACAGGAAGTTTGTGAATAACAGCCAGACTATAAACTGCAAATACTAATCTATTATTTTTATTCATACATAATTATAATTTGCACATATGGCTAACTGGTGGCTCGCAGGCCACATCTGCTCTGTGCCCCCCTTTTGTGGCCTTCCATTGAAGTTTGACTGCTGTGATAGCTTACCTTTGTGTAATCTTCAGAGGGTATCATACAGCACATTAAATAGTCCTGCATTGTTCACCTCTGTAATGTTTACACCTGTTTTCTAGCAAAATGGCTACATTTCTCCAAATGCATTGGAGTCAATGGGCATTTATTACTCATGTTTTCTTTTCATGGCAAATGCATTATAGTTAATGGGCACTTTTTCTCTTGCCAAATGCACTGAAGTCACTGGATGTTTTTCTTGTACCAAATCCATTGGAGTCAATGGGTGTTTTTTACAGAGTGAAAAATAAACAAATGGCAACATTCTAGTGCAGATCTGTTAAAATGCATGCCACATAAATCTGTATCCGCTGAAAAAAATTTCTTAACCCGACATAAGATTAAAATATAATGTTTCAGAAAAATATATTTCAAAACTATTTTCATCCTCATGAGGTACATGTTTCATGGTGTATTGCATTTGGTATTGCAAGAGAGAGAATAGATGAGAAATATTCACTAAATTGCAAAATACAATGTATTATAAGCAACCATTTAGTATGCCCACACCACCTTCTTCAGAAAAATACATTTCAAAACTATTTTCATCCTCACGAGGTACATGTTTCATGTTGTATTGCATTTGGTATTGCAAGAGAGAGAATAGATGAGAAATATTCACTAAATTGCAAAATGCAATGTATTATAAGCAACCATTTAGTATGCCCACACCACCATCTTCAGAAAAATACATTTCAAAACTATTTTCATCCTCACGAGGTACATGTTTCATGTTGTATTGCATTTGGTATTGCAAGAGAGAGAAAAAATGCTATGTATTATAAGCAACCATTTAGTGTGCCCACACCACATTATTAAAATTAAGTACCAGGGTCATGTAAAAAAAGGTAATTGTGCATTCTTACAAACTATATACAAAGGTACTCACTCCTATACACACCTCTTAGGTCTAGCATTCAGCCTCCTTTCACAATGTACAGTGCAATGGATACAAGGGAGCCCTGGAGCAACTGAGTAGGTCACATCCAAATAGATAAAAGATAAAAATTGTTGCATTTATTAGCCTGTGTGCATGCTAACACTTTTTGCAGCTAGATCTGCATATGTTTCTCCTCTCATTTATTGGGATTTGAATGTAATATACTCAGGTACCTAGTGATGGTGCATTTCAGATCTGAAATGTGTTTTAATGCACTATAGTCAGCTGTGAGTTATGTTTCACTTCTGTCCTTAAAAAGCAGCACTCTAGTGCGCCTAGAGCACTTTGAGTAAAGTTGTTTCACCTTTTCAAATAACACCAGAGTGCTGCTTTTTCTTTTGACTCATGTAAGTTTGCCCCTTTGGCAGGGGTTATAGCTTGCACCTGGGCTGCAGAGAGTTTTTGTTCCACTTTTGAAGCACACATGAACTGAATTAACTTCTGCCCTTAGTCACTAAAGGTTAGTGAGCTCTGCCTATGGAAGCAACTTAATAGCATACTAATGCCATATATGTGCTGTATATATATGCAATTTATGCTTGCAGTTCCTTATAGTTGCTAATGGATTCTGTTAAGCTATTGATTGCATTTGCTTAATAACAGTAAAGCACATATTACTAACACTAAAAAGAAAAACTGAACAACACAAACAGCAGTATTAAACAGTGAACCATACCTTCATTATATACTAATACAAAATGAAATGATTTGCCTATAATAAGCTTAGAATTTAGAAATCAGACACAATACAAAATGAATGTCATTGCTATATACATTCTCTTGTGCTTGTGATGTCTCTGTAGAGAAGCACATCATGGAAGGTGGCAGGGCTCACTATAAACATAAGAAATCAAATAGATGCATTGTCTTATGCCATGTAAATAACACAATCACATTCAAGTCCTTCTTTCAAAATAAAATGTGATTACTTATAATATAGCTAGAGTATCTGTGTATCAGTACACAGTATCAAGAAATGCACTAGTTGCTAAGGGCTGCCACCTGATATTCTGGTTAAAAAAACTAGCAAGCAAGCAAGCTTCTAGCTTGAACAATGAATGAAAATGAATTAGACAGAACAGGGACTCATTGATCATTCTTGTCAGTTATAAGACCCATAGAAACCTTATATACCAGAGAACTAACTTTTTTTTGGTCCATTGTTACATAGTCTGATTTTGCAGTCCAAACACCCATAACAGTTGTCTTTTAAACTAAGCATGAAATATATTTCTTAAGAATAGCTAGGACAAATTGATTTTATAGAATTTAGCTGCATGCTAAAGCATAGCAATAAGTATATACACAACACACACTTTCCTATATACACTTTCCTATATACCTCCATAAATGTCATTCTTTATTTAACAGCCTAATCGTTAAAACTTTGGTAGTCCTTAAAGTAGAAATTTTAAGAAAAATGTCAGGACTGTATAATTTGTCCCTGTTGATTTAAGAAAACAATATTAACAGCAATTTCCATAATTAGCAGGAGTGATTAATAAGGCAGTTCCATTTAAGTCATTAAGTCTATAAATTAGCCCTGACAACACTGCAGTGTGCAGAGAGAGAAAGAAATGCCTTTGCATTAGTGTTGGTCTAAATAAGTGTGCTAAATGCTATTTCCAGTTTCAATCAAATAGAGATGCTAGGTAACAGGACACTGCATTTTAGAAAAGATGGATCAAAATGTTTAGGAACTTAATGACATATGACATGTTAATTAAGAATAGCAAGTGTGGCTCTCAATTTAACTGAGAATATGTTAATGTGAAAGCTAATTTTCAGAGTTTTTTTTTTTTAATTCACTGTATTTAGTTGTATGAGTTTTAATTTCATTCAGCAATGGCAGTTTCAAATTTAGCCTGATTGTTGCTAGGGTTGGCTAATCCTAGAGCTTCATAAACTCAGTAGGTGACCGGAACAGATGTTTGTGATGATGGCTGTGACATTAAAACAATAATTCAGATCATGACAAAAAAGAAAAATCAAAGAGAAATAAAGAAGTAGGTTAGAAATATTGAACATGATATTTTGAGCCTCTATACCAGCCCTATGCCTTCACAGCAATTTAGCAGTGCAGATCTGTGCCATCAAAAATGCCCCTGTAGTTCCCATCTTCTTTTCTGCTGATTCACTCCCCATGCTGCTGTCAGTTACCTGGGCTTAGCACAATATACAAAATATACATATTATATGTGTCACCTATAAGGCTAATTAGTGAATAATTCAGATTATTGGAACATGGCAGTTCAGAAACCAACACAAGCAGCAGCAATATTTAATAGTCAGCCCTGTAGCATTATATGAGAGGCAAACTATATTTTCTGCTTGATGATATGTGACGACCCCTAAGTTTAGGTGCTCAAAGCACACTGAGCATGTTCCTGTCTTATCACTCTTAAGGCTAAACTCCACAAGCGCTTTTGTCAGATAGTGTTGAATCGACACAACAGATTCAGCAAGTTAGAAGATGTAGTCGCATAGGTCAAAACATAATGGTACTGATAGAAAAATCTGATGTGTGAACAAAATGTAAATTTCCATTAGACATAACACGACTGTCAGTTGGGAACATTGCATGCTGTGTCTTCATCCAACAAGAAAACAGATGGTGTCAGAAAGACTTTTTTTTCTCATTGAAATATATTGACTGTTGGATAGTGATGAAAATTTTTTTACCATTTTCAAAACTGCTAAAGAATTTATGAAACCATTTTTTACACAAGTTACTTTTTTCTTACTACAAATGCATTATGCCCATGCAGTCCAAAATCAGTGAGTGTTTTTTCTTGTGTCGACTTTTTTTCTCTGCATTTTTTGTCCTGTGACTTTTTTCCAAATGCATTAAAGTTAATGGACCTTTTTTCTTATGGTGACTTTTTAATCTCTGCAACATTTTTGTCTTGGCAACTTTTTTGTCACTGTGAATTTTTTCCACAGTTTCAATAAAAAAATTGTAGATGGTGAAATGCTGATTTTTTGTAGCTAATCCATGCTTGGGAAAAACATAGCTCATCGCTACTGTTGGATGTAAACACACAAAAATACCCTATCAATCTTTATCTGATCCATCTTTACACTCTAGCCTCTTGGGATCAGATTTTGCAGTATTTTTCTGCACAAAATCTTGTGCTATTGCGTCTTCTTGCATGGAGGATCAGACAAACTCTGACCCACAAAATCTGATCAAAATAATCTGTGCTGTTTTACCCTTAACAAATCGTTAAGCCTTTGATATTATGTCTGTCCAAAAAATCGTCTAAACCCCTCTTAAAAGCATCAACAGAATGAGCCATCACAACATCACCCGGCAGTGCATTCCACAACCTCACTGTCCTGACTGTGAAGAACCACCTACGCTGCTTCAAATGAAAGTCCTTTTCTTCTAGTCTGAAGGGGTGGCCTCTGGTGCGGTGATCCTCTTTATGGGTAAAAAGGTCCCCTGATATTTGTCTATAATGTCCTCGAATATATTTGTAAAGTGTAATCATGTCCCCTCGCAAGTGCCTTTTTTCCAGAGAAAACAACCCCAAACTGGAAAGTCTCCCCTCATAATGTAAGTCTTCCATTCCTCTAACCAGTTTAGTTGCACGTCTCTGCACTCTCTTCAGCTCATTTATATCCCTCCTAAGGACTGGAGTCCAAAACTGCACTAAATACTCCAGATGAGGCCTTACTAGGGATCTATAAAGATGTATAATTATGTTTTCATCCCTTGAGTTTATGCCCTTTTTTATGCAAGACAGAACTTTATTTGCTTTAGTAGCTACAGAATGACACTGCCCAGAATTAGACAACTTGTTATCTATAAAAACCCCAAGATCCTTCTCACTTAAGGAAACTCCGAACACACTGCCATTTAGTGTATAACTTGCATTTATATTATTTTTGCCAAAGTGCATAATCTTGCATTTATCAACATTGAACCTCATTTTCCATATTGCTGCCCAGTTTCCCAACTTAGACAAATCACTCTGCAAAGTGGCAGCATCCTGCATGGAACCTATTAGTTCTGCACAATTTAGTATAATCTGCAAGAATAGAAACCATACTTTCAATGCCCACATCCAGGTCATTAATAAACAACCTTCTGTGTGGCACTGTATGGCACTGTATCGAATGCTTTAGCAAAGTCTAAGTAAATCACGTCCACTGCCATCCCAGAATCGAGGTCCCTGCTTACCTTCTCGTAAAAAGAAATTAAGTTAGTCTGACAAGATCTATTACGCATAAAACCATTCTGGCACAAACTCATAGTATTGTTATTTGCTGTTTAGTCCAGTATCCTATCCTACATAGGACTTTCTGTACAACTTGAAAGTGAAAGTAAGACTTACTGCTGTTATGTAATGGCTGCATGAATCTGCTAATAAAGCATTGTTATACTCTCCTCATCCTCGGCTACCAAACACAAAAAATGGCGACAAGGATGTATTTTCTACCTCTGCAGCAGCCTGCACCTTTTCTACCAAACCCTGGTGAGCCTACCATACCTTTTACTGCTTGGATCGGTATGTTTGATAATTACATTATTGCTGCTGACCAAGGGGAGATTTCTGCAGCTAGAATGCGTGCTTTACTTATTCACTGCATGGGAGCAGAGGGACAGCGTATATTCTACACATTACCATTATCTGATGATACTTATGAAACTGCTCTTACTACTATAAAGAACTTTTTTGTGCCAAAAGTAAACGGTTGCTGAAACATATAAATTCCGCCAACGTGGACAGCATAATGGTGAATCCACAGAACATTTTGTAGCAGCTTTGAGAGAGCTGGTTGTTACCTGTGAGTTTGGGAATCTAACAGATGAAATGCTAAGAGACCAAATAGTGGAAAAAACAAACTCACCACGTATTAGAGAGAGACTGCTCCTAGAGCAAGATTTAACCCTTGAAAAGGCTATTACAGTTGCTAGCCAAATTGAAACAGCAGTGGCAGAGGCTAAAACTCTCAGTCAGGGAACTGCTGGGAATGTACAGACTGTGAATTCAAAACTGTGGCCTAATAATGCGCAGGCACAGGAAAAATACAGTACTAAGGAAAGGGATTCACTGCCGTGCAGCAAATACAAATAAAAAATACTGCTTTCGCTGTGGTTCAATACAACACCTTGGAAACTATACTAAATGCCCTGCCAAAGCTATACAGTGCTGCAAATGTTTGAAACCAGGTCACTTTTCTGGGGTCTGCCGAAGTTTTGTTAAAGATGTTCATGAACTCACTTCTACAAAGGTTACAGTATTAAGTGTGGATAAAGCTGGTACATGTATTCCAGACAAGTTTATATGCACTGTCAATGTCAGTACTGCTTCTGCTGGCACTCCATTAACCTGATGTTTGATACAGGTTCAGCTGTTTCAATACTACCAAAGGATATTTTCTTGAAATACTTTGCAAAAGATACGCTTGGTGCACCTGCCCTGAGATTGGTCAGTTACTTAAAGGATCCAATCCATGTGCTTGGTTGCTTGCCAGTGACTGTACAATTTAAATCAAATACTTCAAAATGTGACTTTTACATTGTGAATAACGGTACTACTATACTTGGAAGGGATCTCTTTGCTGCATTAAACCTGCAATTAGTTGATGGTCTTATTACTACAGCACCAGTGCCTGCCACACAGCCTGTGTCTAAAATTTCACCACAAAGCAACACATCACTGGGCTGTGCAAAGAACTTTGTACACAAAGTTAAGTTGAGACCAGATGTAAAATCAGTATGCCAGAAATTGAGGCATTTGTCCTACTCTATAAGTGAGACTGTCTCACAGGAACTACATAACTACAGAGCAAGATGCCAGGCAATAACCCAATCATCTCCAGCTGAATTATTACATGGCAGACAGATGCGCACTAAGTTACATATTGCAGACGTCAAACTTCCACCAAAGACTATTCCTACAAAATCATCTACTACTGACATTGTGAAACGTCACCAAGCCAAATGCAAGGCTTATACTGATATAAAACGTGGCGCAAGAGAAGTGCACTTTCAGCCTGGATCTTTGGTCAGAATTAAGAAACCAGGAATACTGAAACAAGGACAATCTAAATTTACTACACCACTTGAAGTGAGACGCTAGTGAGGACCATACACATATGAACTGTCTGATACATATGGAATGCAAGTCGTCTTGCTCCTGCTAGATATGACTTTGGAGATGTTCCATTTGATGAAGGACATTTCCCTACTCCTAATGCCAACTGCAATAGGGCAGAAGAAAGTGAACCTATAAGGCATACTGAGAGAATCAGGAAACTACCGGCATGGACCAAGGACTATGTCATGTAAAGAATGTATATATTGCTTTAAGATACATACGGTTTAATTGTTACTGTTTATATATTTGTCTAAATGCTTTCTACTATAGTAGGAATATGTGGTGTTTATACAAATGGCCTGCAGGTGGCACTGTGCATACATAGAACTTTCTGTACAACTTGAAAGTGAAAGTAAGACTTACTGCTGTTATGTAATGGCTGCATGAACCTGCTAATAAAGCATTGTTATACTCTCCTCATCCTCGGCTACCAAACACAACACTTTGCATTCCCTAAAATAATTAACTGAGGTCTCATGACATGATATTATGCTGGCACATGCAAAATAAAGCAGCCACTGAGATCTCCATCTGTGCTTCTTTCTGCTACATGTGTAAGGAGGTGAAGCGATTATCTGTGTGATTGTATGAAAATGAATGTTCTAATTTGTGACTTTAATTATGTGATATGAAAGTGGGTTAATTTATGTTGAATATGTTTGTGGAAAATCATATGGGGTAATGCGCTAAAACAACCACTAGATGGCGGAAGAGGATAATAGGAGAAAGGATGCAATTTACTCCCCCACCACCAGAAGGAGCTGGTGAGTTTACGCGTATAAAAGGGGGCCACATCCTGGTTTTGTTGGGAAGAACTGGAACAGGAAGGAAGTCTGGAAGGATGGAGACCTGACTGAAGATAGTAGAAGTAGGGTGAGAGTACGTAAGGGGAAAGTACGGCAGGCACTAGGTGTCTGAAACAGGTTAGCGAGCAAGGGCCGCCTAATGCCCAAACAGGGAGGCTAGTGGGGATAGTACCCCAGTGGATATTTCACAGGTAGGGACCCAAGAGGAAGGGTTTAGGCCAGGTCTGCCAGTAGAAAGCCTGGTTGGGATAGTAAAAGGGCACCTTGAGGGGTGCCAGATTACAGAGACAGATGAAGCATGGAGACAAGTGTTAGTGGCTAGCCATCTGACGTGACCATTTGGGTTTGGCAAACCTATGTGGAATATGCTGTATATTGATGGTATGAACCATTGTGACGTTGATGTGAATACCTGAAAGTAAAGATGTGGATTCTAATATAACTGCTGATTTGATACGTGTGCCTGTGAAATCTGTCTCTAACGTCGGAGGAGGTGTGTGAAGAACTGGTAAAAACACCTACTACAAAGTCACTTATGTGGCTCTGTTTGGAAGCTCTTCTAACAAGCTTAAGAATAAGGATGCAAGAAACATAAGTTTGCGTCCCACCATTTAAACTCTTCAAACAGATGCAGCCACTTGGATTTGTGAGTTAAGTGCGTCATGACTCAGGCTTAATTGAAGAAACTGTGTTATCTAAAGTTATCTTAACTCATTTAATGCATTTAACCTTTTCATTAGCATACCAAAGCGCCATTGTTTTCAATGGTGAACTCTTTAATTGGATGGGATGCTGTGTTAAGTGGGACAAGTCAAACACACAATCCAAAGTTGCTTCATCTGTATGTTAGACATTTAGGGTCTAATTTACTAAGGGTCGAAGTGAATATTCAAATGCAAAATATTCCATATTCGAAGTAAATTTTTGAAAAACTTCAACCATCAAATAAGTTACTTCGACCGTTAGACCATTCAATTAGAATGTTCGAATATTAAAATCCTTCGACCCTAGAAATGCTAAGTGCTGTCTCCTTAAAAATCTTTCGATTTTTTTACTTCACCAAATAAAAGCTGCTGAAGTGCTATGTTAGCCTATGGGGACCGCCATTTGTCTAAGTTTTATTTTATCAAAGAAAAATCCTTCGATCGATTCGAAGGATTTTAATTCGATGGTCGAATTTCAAAGTATTTTCTACTTCGAAATTTGACCTTAAGTAATTCAGCCCCTTACAGTTGAAGAACTTTAAGAGCAAACATCACTTAATATAAACCCTCAAAAGCACTACAAAAATGTGAAACTCCAGCATAGATGAACTGGTATAATTCCTCAAGCGTCCTTTTAACAGCTGGCAATCACCAATGACTGACTTCTCAAGCATGACATTTGTTAAAAAATACTTCCTCTTAATAATTTGTTTACTTGGAAGAGCAAGAAATTCTTTCCTTTTATGTTTCTCAAAGAGAAATCATAAAAGCATAATGAATTTGATTGCTAATCTGTATACCATTTTTTTAAATAGTCCATGTGTTACTTTGAAACAGCTTTGCATGCTATTTTTTGTGAATTGCTAGGGATTTTAGACAGTTTAAAAACATCAAATGAAATCATTATGACCCTTACATTTATCTCTAGCAAAGGCGTCTCTATTATCTGGACTATAACAAAAGCTCCACTAGGAAGTCTATATTTTGGTGATAAAGTATTTAGGAAGCTGCCTAATGTTAGTTTTGATTTACAAAAATAATTGCTACATTACCAATAGCAACATTCAGGTATTTTCTGTAATTTTCCAATTTGTAGTAGGGAAGCTAGTCACTGATTTTGCATATACACCTACAGTTTGTAAGTAAACCTGACCCATTTTCCCCAGTTGCTCCCTAGCAAAAAAGATAGAGACAGTGCTTTCACTGTAACATTTAGTCATATGTGCAGTTGACTCAATTTAGAGTGGATTCAGAATTTTGTGGTTCATGCCCTTTTTATATGTGCAATTGACTCCATAAATCCATAAGAACTGGACTAAGGAGATTATTATAATATTTATACAAAAAGTATAACATTAAGGGAACTAACTTTAACTGGTGAGGACAAGAGAAGCTGTATTACAGTATTACATTGAAAGAGTTTTCTAACAGACTTGTTAATGTTTAAAATGTAATATAGCAATATTGCTTGGCAAAATTGGGCCATGGCAGGGCAAAATTATAATGATGAAAGTGATTTTTTTTTTAGAAATCCTCCACCTTTGCATTTCCCATATAGAGTATTATTATACACCTCTTGCACTCTCCTCCATTGTCTTATCCTACACATGGAGGGTCATTTATCAGCATTCTAGTTTTAGTGGCTTTAGAGCTTTTAGAAACCAGAAATACACTTTTTTTCTCTAAAACCAAGAATGTCATGTAATTTATCAAAAGATCCAAAATAAAAAGTACAAACAAAAGAAATGATTGAACAATGTATTAAAAATAAGAAAAAAGGTCCAATAGGTTCAGCGCAACTCGAAGTGACTTATAAGATCTTGACTGCTTTAACTTGTCAAAGTTTTTTTACATTTAATAAATGTGGAATATTTACATTTTTAGAGAAATACAAAAATGCTAATTTTGTGTGAACAAATTTGATCAGTTAAAAAAATTCTAATTTAATGTCCTGATTCAGAATACTTGCACTATTTACGGTTGTGCAATAGTAGAAACATTCTATTCCCTACAAATTTCAGAGGCTGGTTTGCCATCCTGCACCCCTTAGTTTAAGCAGAAGCATGTGGAAGATATTCATCTAAACCACCTGTCTTGCCTACGAATTCTGAACTGTCCACAGTTCCCAATAGTTATTTATCCCTGCTAAAGGGATTTTAATTTATTATTTTGCTCTGCTGTAATTTTTTTTACAAATAAAACCATGACATTCCTTACCAGGGCAACTTGGACTCTAAGGAGGAGAGATCTGACATCTCTATATGTTTTTATAGGCTTGCAAGCTAAAGCAAACAATTTTAGGAACCCATCCAATCTTTTTTGGATGTAGAGATGTGTGAACCTTCTATACAGTAACTGATACAGTGGCTTGTTTGTTGTTTTATATTAATGCATAGTAACATAGTAGCATAGAAAGGACACATGCCCATTAGGTTTATCCTTTTAAGACTATATATAGATATATATATATAATATATATATATATATATATATATATAACCTGCCTAACTGCTAGTTGATCCAGAGAAAGACAACATTCCCCGTTTGAAGCCTCTCCAATTTGCCTCAGAGGAGGAAAACTCCTTCCTGACTCCAAGGGACAGATGTACTAAAGGGCAGATTTACTTTGCACAGTTTGTGTCACAGTCAGCACCCAATACCAGAACAAATTCCAAGCTCCCTGGTCTTGGCTCGTGCTTCACCAGTAGTGTGACCGCCTTTGGCTTCGGGAGGAGCCCTCAGCTACTCAGATGCCACCTGGACTTAAACAAGAGGTACAAGGCAGGAGTTCTGGCCAGCAATGGGGCACTACTGTAAGTAAAGTCTTTAAGGCCAAAGGTCATGGTACAAATGGGAGGAGGCAGAATCTTGGTCAGACAGGCCGGGTCGAGGCAGGCAGATAGCAAGAGTCATCAGGCAGGCAAAGGGTCAAACTGGGTGATCAATTAGATAAGGATGAGGCAAAATCTGTAGTCAAATAATAGGCATGGGTCAGGATACAGATAATCAAAATAGTCAAAACCAGGCAGGGTCAAACAGGTATAAAGGATCAGACAGAAGTTTTCCAGCACAAGTACAGGCACCAGGATCAAACCTATCAAGGGCAATGAGAAATTCACACAAGGCCCCTTTAATAGTTTGAAATTGGCGCCATTGCGTGCTGACATCATAACGCCAGCACGCATGCGCCTTTAAAAATGTGGAAGTGTGTGCGTGCACAAAGAGACAGCAGAGGGAGGAAAGTGGAGCAGTGGGTGTCCCCGCTGCACCACTAGACCACCAGGTAATTTATTCACACTTTGCACCACTTGCCAGGTGCAAATTTACTACCACTACACTAATTCACTAAAACACAACGTTGTGTCTTGGGCACCGAATACTGGCAACTTTTCGCTAGTGATACTTCTTCAGTAGAAGCATTTCACAGCAAAGATTTTCTAGCTTTCGTTTATGCCTAGCGTAAAGTTGCTAGTGATCTTACGCTTAGGTTCATTTGAATAGGACGGGTAAATTAAAGTTGTATGGATTTCTTTATTAGAGATGTTGGTGCAAATGCTTTAAGTGGCCACTTTTTAGTACAAATATCTAAGGAACCCAAATAAAGACAAAAGATATCCACTAATGCCCTACACATGAGCCCACTGTAAAATGAATATCCCATGGCCCTCAAATGTCTGGGGAAAAATATTAACAATCCTGCTTAAAAAACAACAACTTTAATGCATTTTTGGCAGAGAGGATATGATATAATTGACATCAGATTGAAGAAGATCTAGCTTAATTTTAACAGTTCGTCTGATCTGAGGTGGCAAAATCAACTATAGTGAAAGAGGTAACGTTCAGTAAAACAACCGTTTGCCAGAGCAAAACGTAGCCTGGCAACAGATTACGAACCAAAGCTAGTGACAGTTCAGTTCACTGGCAAATGTTGCCTACACCTGTTAGTAAATTAATGATAGCATTAGCCACTACACCCTTTACTAAATCTGCCCCCAAGTTGGCAATAGGACTAATCCCTGGATATTATTATATCACATGTTTATTTAATCAGCCCGATACTTGGGCAATAGGAGGTGTGGTTTTACTTCCAAGGTTTCCTGAACTATTTGACATTGAAGGGCTATGCCCAAACTGTAACCCACTCCCAGAATCCATTGTCATGCTTTACTGGCAAGCTTGTTAGCTTTTCCTCTTAAAGTCAAGATTTAAAACATCCTGAAATGTTATCCTGAGGACTGGCACTGTTTTCAGAGTTCAACAGAGGAGGATTATGTTCTTATCTAAGCCACTAGGCTTTATAGTACAGCACAATACAAGAGTTGCATTCATCACCAATCAATAAAATAACAATACAGCTAATAATACATAGTGGACAGTTTATAGTGGATAGGAAAACTAATTTTCTGTTTATATACCACTTAAGATTGTTAGCAAGAGGTGGGGTAAATGCTATTGTAGGGACCCATAGGTTTCTGTTTGGCACCTATGGAGTTAAGTCCCTGCATCTCTGTCACTAGGCGGAAGGTTATGTTGCAAGTGTATGCTTCTAACCAATGGTTACAGCCCAGAGTGTAATGACCATTTCCTGCCACACAGTTTTATAGTGCTGGAAAGGAGTGGCCACTTTCTCTTTGGCTGCTGGATCTGGATCGACTGGATGTGCTATTGAGCCTGGGAGCAGGCAGGCCCCAGTAAAGCCACGTGACCCTAAAGGGACCAGCACCTTTAGTGGGTAAGTCGGGGACCAGGCCACCCCGTGAATGAGGGATAACAAGTGCAGGGTAGTGCTTTTATAGTCTCTCTAGGAAGAGAAAGATAGACAGCTGTATTTAGTATGAACAGTGTGTGTTCCAGCAAGGAGTGGTAGCAGGAAGAGATCTTCCTACAAAGCTTCCCCTGTGATGCTTTTAGTGCAGGGACATCAAGGTGGTAGGGATTAGGACTAGCGGCTGCTTCCGGCCTTACACTGATGTTCCGGGCAGGCACATTGCAGCAGAAGGAGGGTTGTATGGAATGGATGTACCCTGGGCTAATCGGACTAATCACCTTATTGAAGTGTGTGTGAAAGTTCTGCTAATATCTCCACTACAGCTGTGTGCACCTCTGCTATTTACTCTGGATGCTCCTGTGTGAGTAATAAACCTGGGGATATTGCTTATGCTAATAAACATCTACCTGTTTGTTGTAAAGAACCTCCTGGCACCCATTTCATCTTTTATTATACAGTTTTCCTGGGTATTGTAGTTATACTACCTCCTAAAGGATCGCTTCCACACGGCGAAGGCCCTGCCCTGGTGTGTAGGTCGCAGTGTAACCCATGCTTGCCTATTACTAGCTGGACATTAAATCTGGGTGTGCTGTATATAGCCCAGAAAAGCGTTACACCATTTATAATAGCTATTTATAACATCTAGTTTTCCAGCAGTTATGGATTAAATATCAAAGTATTTGTGTTGGTAGGCAAAAGCCTTCCATGTTTTTTTCCAAGTGATTTGACATGGCCTCGGGAGATGGACCAATCACTAAATTAGCATTGCACTTGATCTTTAAATAAGACAAAAAATAGCCTATCACTGAATTGCTCATGAAGTTGTCAAATATTAGCCATTTCTTCTTCTGCAGCAGAATACTGGTTTTGCGTGTATTAAAGAAGGAATGCTGCTGCCTTTATTAGCAGTAAATGCCACTCACTTTTAGAAGCTTTTGTTCTGTCCTTAATGATTCAAGGACAACATATTTCCTTGATATACTTTAATGGCTCTTGGTTGGAATAAAGAAGGGCATCTACTTCACAGTACAGTACAATACAGAACATGACCTAAGTCTATGCTTCAAGGATTCTCACTCAGTTTTAACCATTTCCACATTTTACGTATGAAATATAGTACTGGATTTGTTTTTAATTTCTTTGCGCAGAACCCCTTCAGAGGGACAAAATACTTTAACTCTACAAGGGTGGTATATTGGTATATAATATATACTGCCATACTGTGTATGGGCAAACTAGAAAAGTATGGTTTGCCAATCATTATAGTTATGTTATAGTTATGTTATCAAGGAACATTGTGCCTGATGCTATCACAGCTGAATCTTGACATAAATCAGCTACAAAGTAAATAGCCCATACAACCTTGAACAAATACATTTTTATTTTATGTTACCCCTGATTCATACCTATTGGAAATCACAATATCCTGCCACTGACATGCACTAAGCAAAAAGATGACTGGCATTTATTAAACAAAATGGCAATTGGCAAATAGTAACTACATTTGAGTACATTTTAGATTGCTTTAGATTTGTGTAAAAGCATAAAGATAGGTTTGAGATCTGATATGGTTTAAATTGACATGAATCTGCACAGGAAATTCACTGATTGATTTGTGTGTAACAAATCACCAAGGTCCATACCAAATTGAGATTAGGCTTAATCAATGTATCTTTAGTTGTAATGCCAGCCTACTCAAATTCATTGTCTATTGCAGCCAAGACAAATTACCATAAAAATAAATGGCAGAGAAAAGCTTATTGTGTACTAGGCTACATGTAGCTCCAAAGTAAAAAAAAAAAAAAAGTGCTTTTCCCTGGGACAGAAATATATGTATTTTATGATGATGAAAGAGGGACCCTCTTTAATGTTTTACATCCAAATTTACTTAATAAACTAATCTGCCCCTAAGCAAATTATCAAAATTTTATTTGGTGTAATTTTAGAGGTTTTTTATACCACAAATATGCATTTTAAAAAAGTATGAATATGCCCTTATTTATTAAAAATGTTCATTATAAAAAACGCAGTTAAATAAATGTGTGAAAAATAATCCCAATACCTCCAATTTGTTAATTGCTCCTCTTTTTTTTATAAGTTTACAAAAAACTTACAAAAAAACTCTAAAACCTCAATTTAGATCAATGTATAGGTTCAGGTCCCATTAACTTCTAAGGTTGAACTTGAAATTCGTGTTTCTTTTTTCAGCCTAACTTACTATGTGGCTATGACCTCAGGAGTTTTAAAATGCCAAAGTTTTATATCAGAGTTTTTCATGCTGTTTTTGTTTAATACATGTAGAATACTCATGTTTAACTTTAACTGCACAATGTTTTAATGCAAAAAGTTTGATTTGCAGAAAAAAAAGATACCAATTCATCTCTATCGCAGATAAAGAAATTGACAAACACTCCCAATATGTAGGTATAGGATCTATTTTGCATAATGAACCTGAATGTCAGGAAGGCTACTAGCATGTCCAAATGTGTCCCTGGACCTCTCCCACTGACTTATACATGGACATGGCAGGTATAAGGTGGCAACATTTGAGTTCTTAAAGAGCCAGCTTATGATAAATCTCTAAACAAGCAACAAAAACCATGAATTTTGGAAAAGCTAATTTTAGTGCCTTTGGGGCTGCCGTTCAGAGTATTGATTGGGGCATTATGTTTTCAGCTAAAAGAACAGGGATAGAAGCTGCATTTAATGAATATAAACACTGTAATAAATGTTGTAAATCAGCAATCCGGAAGGCAAAGAAAGGAAATGAAGAATTAACTGCGGGACAGACGAAAAGTAACTCTAAAAAGTTTTTTAAATATATTAATTGTAAAAAGATGCAGGTTGAGAGTGTTGCTCCATTAAATAATGCTACCAGTATGGTTGTAACCGATACAGAAAAGGCAAATGTGCTAAATCAGTTTTTTTCTTCAGTGTATACAATAGAGTCTGAGTTCCCAGGCTCGCATCATAGATGCACTGACTCAGCTCAATCTAGTCAGTGGCTGACTCAGGATATGATTCATAAAGCTTTGATAAAAATTAATGTAAACAAGGCGCCAGGGCCTAATGGTATACATCCACAGGTTCTAAGAGAGCTTAGTTCAGTTTTAGACCATCTCCTATTTCTGATTTTCTGATTCACTTTCATCAGGTATGTTGCTTATGGATTGGAGGAAAGCTGATGTCTGATGTGGTGGGCAAATTATTTGAAGGCTTGCTAAGGGATCACTTTCAAAATTTTGTCCTAGTGAATGGCATTATGAGCAGCAATCAGCATGGCTTTATGAAGGATAGGTCATGCCAGACAAACCTGATTGCTTTTTATGATGAGGTAAGTAAGATGCTGGACAGTAGGGGGGGGGGGGCAGTAGATGTGATCTATTTGGATTTTGCCAAAGCGTTTGATACTGTGCCCCACAAATGACTGCTTTCTAAACTAAGGTCTGTTGGGCTTAATGAAGTCGTTTGCACATGGATAGGGAACTGGCTACAGTATTGGGTACAGAGGGTGGTTGTTAATGGTACATTCTCTACTTGGAGTAAGGTTCTTAGTGGGGTCCCTCAGGGCTCGGTATTGGATCCACTTTTATTTAACTTGTTCATTAATGACTTAGGGGAGGGTGTTGTAAGTAATGTATCAGTGTTTGCAGATGACACATTAATTCCATCCAGGATGTGGCATCCTTGCAACAGGATCTTGACAACTGCCAATCTGGGCAGCTAAGTGGCAAATGAGATTCAATATTGATAAATGTAAAGTCATGCACCTGGGATGTAGAAATATTCAAGCCACTTATACCCTTAATGGGACTGCACTAGGCAAATCCATTATGGAAAAGAACCTTGGAGTCATTGTAAATGATAAACTTGGCTGTAGCAAGCAATGCCAATCAGCAGCATCAAGGGCCAATAAGGTCTTGAGCTGTATTAAAAGGGGCATAGAGTCACGGGAGGAGGGGGTCATTCTTCCACTTTATAGAGCACTTGTAAGGCCACATCTAGAACATGCTGTACAGTTTTGGTCTCCCTAACTCAAACAGAACATTATTGTATTAGAAAGGGTACAGAGAAGGGCAACTAAGCTGGTAAAAGGTATGAAAAATCTTAGCTATGAGGAAAGACTGGCCAAATTGGGGATGTTCACGATGGAGAAGAGGCGCTTAAGGGGTGATATGATAACTATGTATAAATATATAAAGGGGTCATATAATAATCTCTCTAATGCTTTATTCACCAGTAGGTCTTTTCAGCTGACATGAGGTCATCCATTCTCTTTAGAAGAAATGAGGTTCCGCCTAAATATTCGGAAGGGTTTTTTTACAGTGAGAGCTGTGAAGATGTGGAATTCTCTCCCTGAAACTGTTGTACAGGCTGATACATTAAATAGCTTTAAGGGGCTGGATGGGTTTTTAGCAAGTGAGGGAATACAAGGTTATGGAAGATAGCTCATTATACAAGTTGATCCAGGGACAAGTCCGATTGCCTTTTTGGAGTCAGGAAGGAATTTTTTCCCCCTCTGAGGCAAATTGGAGAGGCTTCAGATGGGGTTTTTTGCCTTCCTCTGGATCAACTAGCAGTTAGGCAGTAAAAATTTAAAAAGTTGAACTTGATGGACGTCAGTCTTTTTTCAGCCTAACTTACTATGTTACTATGTAAATTTGAATTCAAATTAAAACTCGAATCAAGTTTGGATAATTCACAATTCAAATTTGAGAGTTTTAACCATAAAGAAAAATTAATTTTAAATTCAAATTTGAATTTCAATTCGACTCTTAGTAAATCTACCCTTAGGGTCAATATACTGTTTCATTATTACAGGCAAAAAAGAAATCATTTTTTAAACATTAAAATATTTTTTTTAAATAGAGTCTGTGGGAGATGGCCTTCCCATAATTTTGAGCTTTCTAGATATTAGGTTTAGATAAGTCCCATACCCTACTGGTATGGATACAGGTTCATTGAATTTTCAAAAAGCATAGATATGTCATTTGAAATCTGTTTATCTGATAAAAGAAATTAGTAAATTGGTATATACAGGCTAAATACATAAATTGTATTGTATGTACACTATGGAATTACAAATGCAAGATTGTGAGCCATATGGTTGTCAAAGGAATCCATGCACAGAGCTTCCAAACCTATTTTTATGCACCTGCCTCCCATTGGAAATAATTACTGTATTTTTTTTTTGAGTGGTCAGTATAGATTGATAGTTTTCATTGCCTAGTAAATTTTTAAATACATTAGTCCTAATTTCGTTCCAGAGGAGCAGAATTTTCAATGTTTAATCTAAACTCTCTGACTGACTGTTTTCACGCAGCTGTACCACATTAGCTCTTGCCAAATGTTTCAGTGAATGAACAGAGCTGTAATAGACAAGTCAATTAAAGCAGTGAAATGCACGTCCACAATGTCCCAAGCTGACTGTAGGAGTTGAGGCTGGTGGAATGGCGTTAACCCGTGCTTAACATGATCTTGTGTGATTGATCTGTAGAGGAAATCTTTATTACAGCTGCAAAAATTCAAATATATTTAACCAGAAGGTTGAGCAAATAAGAAGGGCAGTTAATTACATTCAGTAATTCTCAACATGTTTAAAAACTCTCAAAGGGTTTCATAAAGAGACTCTTTACAGGATGTAAAAAAAAGATGCTATGGTTTTTAAATTGCTTGCCTGTGATGCATTTTATAGGCTCCAAATGGCTTAGTGTAACAATTCTCTATACTGCAAAATATTCAGCTCTTACTAAATCTCCCTTTGATAGTAACTCAGCTCAGAGATGTTTGACAAACAATGGGTCAGATTCAATTCAGTAAGGAAAAGGATTTATCATGTGAAAAGTGATAAACTCATGGATGAGATTAAATTTTAGAGGCACTTCAATTCAGAAAAACTTATCTCATGGTTTATTATGTGAAAACGCTCTTAAACGACATGTCAACCTTTTGCCTAATAAAAGAAAACACAATTATTAGCAACTTTCCACAATTAATATATTTTTGGTGCTTTAAAAGTTATTTATAAATGTAATCGCTATTGAAAGCAGCATTTGCATAATTTCTGGTTGTTACATTTTAAACAATGTTGCAAAAGCCAGTCTCCTTCAGCAAGACAGGTCTGTTAATCCAGAGCCACCAGTACAGAGAATGGAAAGGGGCAGACAAAAACTGCTTTAAATAGATACATGTACAAATAACTTTATCTTAAAGGGCAAGGAAAGTCTAAAATAGAATAAGGCTAGAAATGCTGTATTTTGTGTACTAAACATAAACATGAACTTACTGCACCACAAGCCTAATCAAGCAAATTATTTATGCTTTCAAAGTTGGCCACAGGGGGCTGTCATCTTGTTATACATCTTTGCAAGACTACATGCTCGGTGTGGTCTGGGCTTCTTAGGGATCGTCAAAAATTATCAAAAAACAAAGCTGCTTGAGTTCTGCATGGCTGGTAAGTAAGGTGGGGGCTCCCCCTGCTGTTCATAAGTATGATTGTTTCCCTGACAGAAGTTAGGGACCGTCTGACAATTCCTAAGAAGTAAATGAAGGGAGAATTTCACTGCATACAATGAGGTTTCTTATAAAAACTGTAGACATTTTTTAATTAAAGTATATTGGAGATAGATTTATTTTTCATTAAAGAAAGTAAAAATGGGATTTTATTTCTTTGCCTTTCCTTGCCCTGTAACTTATTTTTGGGGTTGACATGACCTTTAAAGGAGAACTGTCATGAACTATAAACCATACCATTTTTCTCACTGATATATAACATTAATTAGTAAAATTAAAGCTATACCCAACTGCATCAAATTTGTGTTATAAACACGATTACTTATCACTCATTTTTAAAAGCTCTCCAGATCAAGCATCCGTTCAGTTCAGCAACATTCACTTAGCCCTGCCCATGTTCCCTAAGTCATATTTCCCCTCCCTCACCCTCTAGTTACATCATATCTATGTGCAACACTTCTCTGTCTGCAGACAGGCAAGCAGTATTGAAGAGCTCATTTATGCCTCTGGTTTGGTTGACAAAGAACTGGAAAATAACTTTTCAAACTGATTGTAGAGGATCATTTCAGCAGTGCTGCTCCTTGTCAGAGTGGTAAGGTGACCAGATTTTTAAAAGAAATCTGGGGAAAGGGGAGAATCTTGCGGCAAATGTTTAGACCATGCCCACTTTGTAAGACCCCCCCCCAATAACCACTCCCCTTTTTACAAATACACCCATGGTGAATATATTAATGAATGTAGTGGCAGGCAATTCCGTGTACAAAACCCCAAAATTCATAGTAGGACGGCATAAAGGCAATTCCATGTACAATACCCCCAGAATTTATAGTAGGATGGCATAAAGGGAATTCCATGTACAATACCACCAGAATTCATAGTAGGACGGCATAAAGACAAATCCATGTACAATACCCCCAGAATTCATAGTAGGAAGGCATAAAGGGAATTCCATGTACAATACCCCCAGAATTCATAGTAAGACGGCATAAAGGGAATTCCATGTACAATACCCCCAGAACTCATAGTAGGACGGCATAAAGACAATTCCATGTAAGAAACCCCCAGAATTCATAGTAGGACAGTATAAATGCAGTTCCATATACAATACCCACAGAATTCATAGTAGGACGGCATAAAGGCAGTTCCATATACAATACCCCAGAATTCGTAGTAGGACGGCATAATTCAAATCCATGTACAATACCCCCAGAATTCATAGAAGGATGGCATAAAGGTAATATTGCTAATTAAAGGACAAGGTTAGGAAAAAAAATAAAATCCCATTTTTACTTTCTTTAATGAAAAAGAAACCTATCTCCAATATACTTTAATTAAAAAATGTGTACCATTTTTATAAGAAACCTGTGCTATGCTACTCGCCTAGGGAGGAAGCTCTCGGTGCGAGCAGCCATGTCTGCTCACTTGCATGTGCATAATGAAAAGCGGTCCCTAATTGAGGCAGCTTTTCATTATGTGCATGTGAGTGTACATGGCTGCTGACACCGGGAGCTCCCTCCCTGTGCGAGTAGCATAGCACTGGCGGGGGCATTTAAAAAAAAAAAAAAAACTACTGTTATCCGCCAACCGGAATTCTGATTGGGGATACTTTTTTTAACCAATAGGTGCCCTTTAAACAATACAACAACTATAAAATTCACATTAGATTACATGACAACACAGTACAGTGCAGTCTGTATATTCGGATTATTAACCAGTCTTGCTGTATCGGCTTCTGGCAGATATTATTTGACTTGTGCTGTTTTGATCATTTGTGATGACCCCTAAGCAGCCCAGATCACACTGAGCATGTGCAGGGTCAGGGTAAGGCAAAAATGTTTAACAAAGTTACAAGATGACGGCCCCCTGTGCCCAAATTTTAAAGCATAAATCATTTGTTTGATTAGGCTTGTGGTGCAGTAAGTTCATGTTTATGTTTAGTATACAAAATACAGCATTTCTAGCCTTATTCTATTTTAGACTTTCCTTGTCCTTTAAAGGTAAGGAAAGTGTTTATCAATTATACGACATCCACTCTTGGCTCCATCCAGAGGAGGATAACCCCAACAGCATGCTAGTGGGCACGCTACTTGGCTCCTATGAGGCACTCCGTAGTATACCATATAGGAAGTTGAGGGACCACAAGAAACTACCATTGACGATTACAACCCCCCATCATGCGTGGAACCTTGCTTGCAAAATATCTAAGGTAAATGTTCCCTTAAGATCTCCACACCCCTGTGGAATAATGCTAATTTACCCCATCTGCGGGACTTACAAGACTTCCAGTATTGGCCACAAATGCGGATTAGATGCCTTGGTGATTTGATGATAGACTCTAAATTTCCCTCGATGGCACGGCTTAAAGAAAAAACGGGCCAACAAGTGATTCAATGGTACAGGTACCTACAACTTAGGGAGGCATTCAAGAAACAATTCTCCACCCTTGAACTTGTATATGCCCCTCCCAGTTTTGAAAGTACACTATGGGATGGTAGCTCAGGGAAACTAATATCTAGGATTTATAAGTCGCAGCTACTCTGCTCTCCAGATCCATTCATTAAAGCCCGACAAAAATGGCAACTGGAACTCCCCTCATTAAGATGACTGGGAACAGGCCACTGAGGAGATGTATGGTTTCCTGATATCAACCAGAGATCGCCTTATTCAATTTAAGTTTACTCACCAACTATATACTACGCCTATTAAACTACAGAAAATTGGCAGATCCCCTAATGCCAACTGTCCTAAGTGTCGGCAACCTAATGCCACTTTCTATCACTTGGTATGGGGGTGTAGATTGATTTCTCGATATTGGGCTAAGGTGATGGACTACGTAAAGGACCATTTGTTCTTTCCTGGCAATGCCACACCGGAAATGTGTCTTCTGGGAATAGTAGAAGACTTACTCCCACGGGTCAACTCTAGGATTCTTATTAAAATGATTTTGTACTATGCTAAGAAATCCCTGGTGATGAGTTGGATGTCCCCCCAACCCCCAACTTTACAACACTGGCTGTCTCTGGTTGGTAGAGGGCTGCCTAATATCAAGCTGACATATGAAGCTCGTGGATGTCATACTAAATTTATGAAAATATGGGCCCCATGGCTTGATGTTCACCCTGAGCAGGATCCACATATTCCGGGTGCCTCTATTCCTAACTAGATCTCCTACTAATCCTCAGGGTAGACCCATATATGTTAGAATACAGGATGCTGCATTGTGGGCACCGCCATTTTGGGAGCGACGCCGGACATAAAGCATGCACCGCCCTGAGCCCCTGACAAGGCTCTGGGTGGCATTTGTGACAGTACCCCCTTCCCCACAGGGGGCCACAGGACCACCAAGACTGGGTTTTAGAAGAAACCTGGTGTGAAAATTCTTCACAAGACAAGGGGGCATGGACATCAGAGGGTTTTTCCCAGGAGCATTCTTCAGGACCAAAGCCTTTCCACTCAATGAGATACTGGAGGGACCCTCTGGAGAATCTGGAGTCAAGGATCTTTTCCACTTCATACTCTTGTTGGCTGTCCACAGAAATGGCAGAAGGAGGAGACTGAACAGAAGAGAAGCAGTTGGAAACAACTGGTTTCACCAGTGAGACATGGAACACATTGGGTATCCGCATCTCAGGAGGGAGATGTAGACGAACAGCCACAGGATTGATGACCTCCGAGATGGAAAAAAGGACCAATGAACTTAGGACCCAACTTGGAAGAGAGAATCTTCAGACGGACATTTCTAGAAGGAGGAGGAGACGTCCTTCTATGATCAGCAAAAGTCTTTTGCACAAGGGGGCTCTTTTCTAAATTAGACTTGATTGCAGCCCAGATGGCAGACATATGAGCCACATGATCATCAGCAGCTGGAACATCAGAAAGTAAAAAGTCCTGTGGGAATGCTAGCGGATGCTGACCATACACCGACAAAAAAGGAGATCTTCCAGTGGAAGTGTGACTGACATTAATATAAGCAAATTCTACCCACGGAAGAAGATCAGACCAGTCGTCTTGACAGAGGGAGACATGATTTCTTAGAAATTGTTCCAGGGCTTGATTCACCTGCTCTGCTGCCCCATTAGTTTGAGGATGATAAGCAGAGGAGAATTTGAGAGAGATACGCAGAGATTTGCATAGAGAGTGCCAGAATCTGGATTCAAACTGGGATCCTCTGTCAGAGACTATTTCTGCTGGGAAACCATGCAGTCAGAAAATGTACTGGATGAAAAGTCGAGATAATTCCACCACAGAAGGAAGTTTTCGTAGAGGGATAAAGTGTGCCATTTTGCTAAAACGATCAATCACTACCCAAATGACAGTATTCCCATCTGAGGGTGGTAATTCTACAAAGAAGTCCATACCTAAGTGAGTCCTTGGACGAGAGGGAATAGGTAGTTGTTGTAATAACCCACATGGGCGAGAGTGACTAGACTTAGTGGTGGCACAAATTCAAGAGTCTTTTCGAGACCAGGATGTCCAGCTTGTTTAGAGCAATGAGTTTGTTGTTGGATGGGTAAGCGAAGTTCCGTAGGAATGAAAGCCAGCCCATCAGGTGTATCAGATGGAGTGGAAGACTGACCGGACAAAATTTGCTCAGTGAACTGAGGATACAGGGAAGCAATAATTTTGGCAGGAGGAATGATAGGATCTTGTTGTACAGAAAGACGATCCAGCGGTGTGAAGTTGCAGGAAAGTGCATCCGCTTTCCGATTCTTGGAACCAGCATGATAGGTCAAGACGAAATTAAATTGGGAGAAGAAGAGGGCCCATCTTGCCTGTCGGGGATTTAGTCTCTTAAGAATTTAAATAAATTACAGATTCTTATGATCAGTGTAGATAGTGACCAGAGTCGAGGATCCCTCCAGGAGATGAAGCCAAGTTTTACTGCCAGAAACTTTGGCAGGATCCATCTCAAAACACTCTGAAGAGATGATGTAGCCGAGGAAAGGAATCTTGGCTACTTCAAAGGTACATTTCTCGAGCTTGGCAAAGAGAGAGAGTTTTTCTCTCAGATGAAGAGTACTTCTTTCACCTGGGAGCGATGATTTTCCAAGTCTTTAGAGAAGATCAAGATGTCCTCAAGGTACATGACCATGAATCTCCCTAGGAGGTCCCTGAAGATATAGTTCACGAACTCTTGAAAGACAGCGGGATCATTGCAGAGGTCAAAAGGCATTATGAGGTATTCATAGTGCCCATCTCTAGTGTTAAATGCAGTCTTCCATTCGTCCCCTTCACGAATGCGGATGAGGTTGTATGCCGAACGAAGATCCAACTTAGTGAAGATTTTAGCCCCTTTCAGTTGGTCAAAAACTTCAGACATCAGAGTTATGGGGTACCAGTTTTTAATCTTGTTAAGTCCTCTGTAATCAATGCAGGGGCACAATCTGCCATCTTTCTTTTCCACAAAGAAAAAGCCTGCCCTAGCTGGAGAGGAAGAAGGACGGATAAATCCCCGCTGGAGATTTTCATGGATGTACTCTTTCATTGCAGTAGTCTCTACTGGTGACAAAGGATAAGTTCGGCCACGGGGTGGCATTGTTCCAGGAAGGAGATCAATAGGGCAGTCGTACTGCCGATGAGGTGAGAGGAACTCGATTTTTTGAGAAGTCACGGTAAGCAAGCGGCAAGGACTGAAGTTCCATTGAAGAGATGGTTACCCTGTGGATGGGGGAAGCTGGTAAACAGTAGTCTTGGCAATATGAACTCCAAAGGGAGATTTGACAGGAAGACCAATCAATGGAAGGATTGTGGAGTCTCAACAAGGGTAACCTCAATACAACAGGAGAGGATGGACAGGAAATAATCAGAAAGGACAGTTTTTCAGAATGTAAAGTCCCAATTTTCAAGGGTAATTCTCCTGTAGTTTGGGAGATCAATTTGGAGGTTAATGGCCTGTCATCAATTGTGAATGCCCCTAGAGGAAAGGGCATAGAAAACAGGGAAATTCCATTCTATTTGGCAAAGGCAGCATCCATGAAATTGCCGGCAGCCTCAGAGTCAAGAAATGCCACAACTTGAATAGTTTTATTGTGCAGCCGGATCTGTAGAGGAAGAAGAAACTAATGAGAGTTTGCACGAACCTTAGGAGTAATGCAGCCCACAAAAGAAATCCCAGATTTACCTTGGAAATTAGGATTTTTAGTCTTCAGAGGACAGGAATTGGCAAAGTGGGCTTGACCGCCACAGTAGAGACATAAACCCGGCAGCACGTCTCTGAAGTTTTTCCTGTTCAGTGAGACAAGTCTTTCCAAGCTGCATAGGTTCTTCCATAGGAGAAAAAAATGGCTGCAGGGCAGGGGAAGACAGCAAAGGTCTTTGAAAGCAGGGTGACAGGTAGGAAGAAATTTCTTGCTGCGATCTTTGACAGCTTGATTCTCTCTGAGGTGAGTATCCACTTTAATGGTGAGAGCAATTAGATCTTCCAGCGATTCTCAGAAGTTCTCTGGAGACAAGATCATCTTTAAGTCGAGTAGACAGACCCTGGCAAAATTACAGCCTTGTATACCTCATAATTAGTCTCTGCCATTAAAGTTCTAAAGTTAATAGCATATCCACTGGCACTGAGACTTCCTTGGCGGATTTGCAGAAGCCGAGAAGAGGCGTTAGCAATCCGACCAGGGGCATCAAACACAGACCGGAACGCCTGGAGAAATGCTTCTTCTCCCAGAGAGGTGCTGCCCATTCAAGCGGTTTACCCTCCAAGCAAGACATCACATAACCCACTTTTGCCCGTTCAGACATGAATTGAGTGGGTTGAAATTCAAATTGAATAAGGCATTGGGTAACAAACCCTCTGCAGGCTTGAGGGTTCCCGCTGTAACGAAGTGGTGGAGGGATACGTGGTTCACCAGCCGAAGAAGCTGTAGTAGGAGGAGCAATGGCCGTAGGTGGGGTACCTGAGGCAGGAGAGACAGGCGGCATACGAGAAAGAAGGGTATCAAGCACTTGCCCAATGTGAAACTGCTGAGCCTCATAATCCACCATGCGGGATGTCAATCCCCGGAGTGCTCGTCCGACATCAGACGTAGCTTCCTCAGTGGGGTCCATGGCCCAAGTATAATATCAGGGGCATATAGGCTCCCTGCGGGAGTTGTCGGGACCAAGGAGGAAGCAATAGGGTTAAGTCCAGATTCAAGGCACAGGCAAGGGTTCAAGCAAATTCGTGTTTAGGCGAGTTTAGGCAAAAGTTCAATAGGCAGGCAGAGTAGGTTCAAGGTCGAGATCAGGCCAAAGTTCAAGTCCAGGAATCAATATAAGTGATAATAGAACACCCAGGAATGTTTACTAAACAAAACCTATACTTGGGTGCCTGTTTCTGACATCCTGAGCGCCTTTAAATTCAAAGTCGGCGCCAAAAGGATGAGCTCCATTATGGGAGCAACACTGGACAGAAAGCATGCGTTTGTGACATAAGGGAACAGTGGGGGGAGTGAAACTCAGTGGGCAGAGAAAAGAAACAGATACTTACCAGCATTCTCTGCCTGCCACTGATCATCTGGGAGGAGGGGGGGAATCTGCAGCATACTGGATACTGTCTGACACACGATCCTGGTGAGTCCAGCAGAGGTGCATAGGCACTCCTTTCCTCTTCACAGTCTCTTCATGGCTGTGCTTGTGATGTCATCAGCCTTCTGCCTGCTTGCTCTCTCCTGTGCCCCCTGCCTGTGGAATTATGCAGTACAGGCCCTGATGAGCTGCTTCACAGAGTTCACAGGGATTTTTTTAATATATTGTTGCAGACGGGGACGCTTCACGGGGCAATTTGTAATGGGGACTGAGGTCCTGAAACGGGGCCTGCCTGGGATGAATGGTAAATTTACAGAGGGGGGTATGTATTGTTCACACCTATAATCTCCCCCAGTATTCTTCATGCTTATAATTTCCCCCAGCATTGTTCAGCTCTATAATCTCCCCCAGTATTGTTCATGTCTGTAAAACCCTGTACTGTTCACACCTCAGACCCAGACTACATTGCTTACCTGATCAAACCTCAGACAAGCTGCTGGAGTATGTATAAATCACAGTGGTGCCCAAAGTGGATGTGGCCACCGGTGAACGTGCTCCACGAATTAAGAGAAACCAAGGTGTAAGTAGTTGTGCTGACCATTGTTATCTATAAAAGTTATGTACATAACTTACTATGTTTCCTGTGTGTTTGCCTGTCCCACACTGACTGTGTGCTATATTTTATGATGTATGGCTGAGATTCTAGATATGTTTATAACACAACCTTATTTCACATTGGTACAGCTCCTCTCTGATACCATTAAAAAAAGCATCACTGCCCTGCGTTATGGCTGAGATTACAGCTATTATTATATTTCCTCTCTGATCCCCATTATAACCAACTGTGGAGGGTTAAACATACTAATGGAATGAATGTCACATTTAAACTACAATCCTCATAATTCACTGCAAACGGCAGGCTTCTGATAAAGGGCAAGTCTTTATGAAATCAACTTTGGTGGATGGTGGGGGAATCAGTGTGATTGACTTCTCCAAGAGGATGCAGATTTAAAGTCATGTCAAGGGATTTTGTCAGGAAGGAGGAACATACTAGGAACTGTTCATGATGACTATGCTGCTTTTGAGTTTGGCTGCATGGGATTAGTAAAAGCTTGGTTGAGGATGCAGAGCTGATATAAGGCTATTGTTTCATTAAGTAATAGGTTTAACTCTGAAAAAACACTATTCTTTTTATTGTTATCTTTACGGTGTATTACTTAAAAGATAGAGAACACTATGGGGCATATTTACTATTAGTCGAAGTTAAAATTCGAATTTAGAAAAATTCGAATTTTGAAGTAATTTTTTCAATTCAAATCAAATCAATTCAAGTCTATTTAATAGCCTTTAAGTAGCCTTAAATCCTTCGAATAGTTCGATTCCAAAGATTTTGGCGATCCATCAAATTATTTTTCTTCCATGTGAAAAAACTTTTTCAAATTTTCTGGAAGGTCCTCATAGACTAACATTGCAATTCGGCAGGTTTAATTTGGCAAAGTAAAAAAAAAGTTTTTTAAAGAGACAGTACTTCAAAATTTGAAGTCGAAGGATTTTACTATTCGACCATTCAAATCGAACGATCGAATGGTTGAAGTATCCAATTTAATGGTCGAAGTATCCAAAAAATTACTTCGAAATTTAACATTTTTTAACTTCGAAAATTCACTTGAATCTCAGTAAATCTGCCCATTAGTAAATGTGCCCCTTAAAGTCTATGGGGAAAAACTGGAATGGAATTTGTGAAAAGTTTTTTCTCCGTGAATTGAATCTTGACCATGAGTTTTGACAAGATAAATCAGGAGAAATTTTTCTCACTGAATTGAATCTGGCCCATTATGTGGTACATATATTTTATAGGTTTATTAAACATATGTTCAAAGCTTCCTTTTAAAAGTTAAAACTATTCTATTTCTGATAAAAATCATGTATGAAATTAGTTTAGTAATTGACTATCCCATGCCCACTTACAGAATTATAAAAGTATATCATTTTCTTGAGGATTTAAAAAATTTTTGAAATGTCATTGGCAATTCAATTGTTCTAGCAAAATCTGTTATATACTTGTTATATTACATGGTTACATAGTTACATAGTTAAATTGGGTTGTAAAAAGACCGAGTCCATCAAGTTCAACCCCTCCAAATTAAAAACCCAGCATACATACACACACATCTCCACTCTTTCAAACACAAACCATATATGCCCATAGCTATACTAACTGTAGAGTTTAGTATCAAAATAGCCTTTGATATTATGTCTGTCCAAAAAATCATCCAAACCCCTCTTAAAAGCATCAAAAGAATGAGCCATCACAACATCACCCGGCAGTGCATTCCACAACCTCACCGTCCTGACTGTGAAGAACCACCTACGCTGCGTCAAATGAAAGTCCTTTTCTTCTAGTCTGAAGGGGTGGCCTCTGGTGCGGTGATCCTCTTTATGGGTAAAAAGATCCCCTGATATTTGTAATCATGTCCCCTCGCAAGCGCCTTTTTTCCAGAGAAAACAACCCCAACCTGGACAGTCTCCCCTCATAATTTAAGTCTTCCATCCCTCTAACCAGTTTAGTTGCACGTCTCTGCACTCTCTCCAGCTCATTTACATCCCTCCTAAGGACTGGAGTCCAAAACTGCACTGCATACTCCAGATGAGGCCTTACTAGGGATCTATAAAGAGGTATAATTATGTTTTCATCCCTTCAGTTTATGCCCTTTTTTATGCAAGACAGAACTTTATTTGCTTTAGTAGCTACAGAATGACACTGCCCAGAATTAGACAACTTGTTATCTATAAAAACCCCAAGATCCTTCTCACTTAAGGAAACTCCCAACACACTGCCATTTAGTGTATAACTTGCATTTATATTATTTTTGCCAACGTGCATAACTTTGCATTTATCAACATTAAACCTCATTTTCCAGATTGCTGGCCAGTTTCCCAACTTAGACAAATCACTCTGCAAAGTGGCAGCATCCTGCATGGAACCTATAGCTCTGCACAATTTAGTATCATCTGCAAAAATAGAAACCGTACTTTCAATGACCACATCCAGGTCATTAATAAACAAGTTGAAAAGCAAGGGACCCAGTATAGAGCCCTGCTGTACCCCACTAACAACACTGGTCCAATTAGAAAATGTTCCATTTACCACCACTCTTTGTAGTCTATCTTTTAGCCAGTTCTCTATCCAGGTGCAAATGCTATGTTCAAGGCCAACATTCCTTAATTTAACCAGCAACCTTCTGTGTGGCACTGTATCGAATGCTTTAGCAAAGTCTAAGTAAATCACATCCACTGCCATCCCAGTATCGAGGTCCCTGCTTACCTTCTCATAAAAAGAAATTAAGTTAGTCTGGCAAGATCTATTACGCATAAAACCATGCTGGCACAAACTCATAGTATTGTTATTTGCTATGAAGTCCAGTATCCTATCCTTAATTAATCCTTCAAAAAGCTTTCCTACCACCGACGTCAGACTAACTGGCCTATAGTTTTGAGGCTGAGAATAGGATCCCTTTTTGAATAGCGGCACCACATTAGCAATTCGCCAGTCTCTTGGCACCATGCCAGACCTCAATGAATCCTGAAAAATTAAGTATAGAGGTTTGGCAATCACAGAGCTAAGTTCTCTAAGTACCCTGGGGTGAATCCCATCTGGGCCTGGACCTTTGTTTATCTTAACATTTTCTAGTCTCTTTTGAATTTCCTCATGTGTGAACCATACATCATTGGATGTATTAGCATTGGGGCTATTAACAAGGAAACCTTCATTAGCTGGTTCCTCGTTTGTGTATACTGTTAACAGCCAATAATCATGGACAACATATATTTTTCTACAAATTAGATCCATTGTTTATATTCATATGCTGGACTTTGTTTTTTTTCTTCTTTTTAATGGGTAAAATAAGTAGGACATGACCATAAATATATATGCCAGAATATAAATATATATATATATATACAGTGGTGTGAAAAACTATTTGCCCCCTTCCTGATTTCTTATTCTTTTGCATGTTTGTCACACTTAAATGTTTCTGCTCATCAAAAACCGTTAACTATTAGTCAAAGATAACATAATTGAACACAAAATGCAGTTTTTAAATGAAGGTTTACGTTATTAAGGGAGAAAAAAAACTCCAAATCTACATGGGCCTGTGTGAAAAAGTGATTGCCCCCCTTGTTAAAAATAACTAAGAACAAAAGTAATTGAGATCTATCAGTCTGGTAAAGGTTATAAAGCCATTTCTAAAGCTTTGGGACTCCAGCGAACCACAGTGAGAGCCATTATCCACAAATGGCAAAAACATGGAACAGTGGTGAACCTTCCCAGGAGTGGCCGGACGACCAAAATTACCCCAAGAGCGCAGAGACAACTCATCCGAGAGGCCACAAAAGACCCCAGGACAACATCTAAAGAACTGCAGGCCTCACTTGCCTCAATTAAGGTCAGTGTTCACGACTCCACCATAAGAAAGAGACTGGGCAAAAACGGCCTGCATGGCAGATTTCCAAGGCGCAAACCACTTTTAAGCAAAAAGAACATTAAGGCTCGTCTCAATTTTGCTAAAAAACATCTCAATGATTGCCAAGACTTTTGGGAAAATACCTTGTGGACCGACGAGACAAAAGTTGAACTTTTTGGAAGGTGCACGTCCCGTTACATCTGGCGTAAAAGTAACACAGCATTTCAGAAAAAGAACATCATACCAACAGTAAAATATGGTGGTGGTAGTGTGATGGTCTGGGGTTGTTTTGCTGCTTCAGGACCTGGAAGGCTTGCTGTGATAGATGGAACCATGAATTCTACTGTCTACCAAAAAATCCTGAAGGAGAATGTCCGGCCATCTGTTCGTCAACTCAAGCTGAAGCGATCTTGGGTGCTGCAGCAGGACAATGACCCAAAACACACCAGCAAATCCACCTCTGAATGGCTGAAGAAAAACAAAATGAAGACTTTGGAGTGGCCTAGTCAAAGTCCTGACCTGAATCCTATTGAGATGTTGTGGCATGACCTTAAAAAGGCGGTTCATGCTAGAAAACCCTCAAATAAAGCTGAATTACAACAATTCTGCAAAAATGAGTGGGCCAAAATTCCTCCAGAGTGCTGTAAAAGACTCGTTGCAAGTTATCGCAAACGCTTGATTGCAGTTATTGCTGCTAAGGGTGGCCCAACAAGTTATTAGGTTCAGGGGGCAATTACTTTTTCACACAGGTTTGGATTTTGTTTCTCCCTAAATAATAAAAACCCTCATTTAAAAACTGCATTTTGTGTTTACTTGTGTTATATTTGACTAATAGTTAAATGTGTTTGATGATCAGAAACATTTTGTGTGACAAACATGCAAAAGAATAAGAAATCAGGAAGGGGGCAAATAGTTTTTCACACCACTATATATATATATATATATATATATATATATATAGAATATGACCTACATCATTTCACTGTTAATTATATACAGACCAATCTATTGAGCAGATTTGGTAGTTAAACTATGAGTTTCTTTACTTTAAATAATTAAGAGACTGAGTGGCACAGTGCATAAACAGGTCACTGATAAAAATGAAACAAGCTATATTTAGAAACTATCCAGTCAGTATACTTGATGAACTGTCAAGGTATCCTAGTGTTACAGAGGCAACATTCATCACTTTGTCACACTGGTATGTTAGTAAGGGGCTTACAGAGAGGAAATCTGCCATAATGCACAGTGAAAAGTTACATGGAAAGCATTTTCGTATAGCTTAACTTGAAATGAAAATGTGATGAATTCAGACAGCGGCATAGCTAAATTAAAAATTCTTTTGCCATAGCAACATCTGAGGATTTCTGTGTAATGTAGTAGATATGTGAGGTGGAGTATGAGTTCCTCCAAGGTATAAATATGGGCTTTTATTATATAGGTATTTAAGAAACCCTTAACTGTAGCATTTCCATCAATAGCAATTTTACGTCAAGACCTGTGGGGTCAGAAAATACAGATGAAAGAGCAATGGTAGTCATACATAATATATATAAGCAATTCATAAAATATGCAGAAAATGTCTAATGTATTTGCGTCAGAGATTTCTCACATACCAATGAGGATTGCTGCAAGATTCAACAATATCGGAATGCATTCACCCAACATCAGTTGCCATAGGGACATAAAAGTAATTCACCATCTTCTCGAAAAAAGACAGCCTGTGCTTGGCATGAATTGCAAAAGCATCATCAGCTGTTGGAGAGACAGATATAAACCCCCTAATATTAACTGCTGAAATACCAGAGAAAATTCATCCTGAAAAATGTCACTTACAATAAGCATGCTAAACAATAGACAGAGTGAAAGAATGCAACAACCATCAATTGTTTGTGACAGAAAGCAATTACTGAAATTTAAGTGGCAAAGAATCAAAGAGTTTTCACATATCAATAAATACCACAAAACTAGATTATGCACCGTAAAGCCGCAGAGCTCTTGCCTTGTTTGTAAATTTCCCTGCTCTTTAGTCTAGACACGTATGATCACGATTCCCTTTAATCCTTTGTGTTGCCTCTTACACTTATGTGCTTTGCTCTTCTTATTGTAGGAATGAAACGTTAGTGTTATTAAAATTTGACAGTCATGGTATTATAGTAATAATATGTTTTCGATTATACTGTAGTTATTTGTTACATTGCAGCAAAAGACAAGGAAAACCGAGGCACACTTGTAACTGAGAAGCCCTGTCAGATTTGAAACAAGCTCCACCACAAATGTGTGACACTTCCAAGGAACTGTGTCAGTAAATCTTTGGGACGTTTATTGCTCTTTTGTTATGATAAATATCTATTTATTTATATAGCATTCACATATTCTGTTGCACTTTATAGAAATTATACATTATTCACACCAGCCCCTGCTCCAGTAAAGATTATAGTCTAAAGTCCCTATCAAATTTACACACACACACAATAGTCAATTTTATTAATAATCAATGCACTTGCCTTTACATTAAAATAATCTGAAAGGGGGGAATTTATAAAAAATCAGTCAGTCATGATAGTTACTTTACAAAGTTGCAATTCTGTGATTTTGTAAGATTTCTTAAATGCAAAAAATCCATAATGGAAACAGGTAAAGTGGGGAACCGAAAATTTTGGCAAGTGGAAAATCACACGTTTTGCATAAATCACAATTGCGCAAATGGCTTGTAGATTCTGGAAAGAATGAAATACGTGGTAGGTAACAAAGATAGGGGTCTGGTTTCTGATTACACAATTCATAGATCAGAGATAAAAATACTACAAGGCAGTAAAGTTTGCTATCAAAACTCCTGTGAAGCACCTAAGCCATTGAAAATGGAAAACAGATGTAGGGTTAATTAACAAAGCAAATGGCAGGATGCATGTGTACAGACTCAGGATATTTACCCTCCCTATGATTTTAAATCCCTACATTTCCTTATTCTCCTTGTTACTGGGCCAGCACTCATGTATCTATTTGTTTATTTACATACTTATATTATTGGCCTTTAGAATTATTATCATTTTCTGACACAATTTAATATAGTGTGTGGTTAGGGGTAGATCTCTCTCTTTGGCCTTCAGATGCTGACCCAGCTGGATGTGCTTCAGAGATTCAACAAGGCCCCAGTAAAGCTGTGCTGCCCTAGATGGACCCTACCTCTAGTGATTGTCAGGAAACAGGGCACCCATCAAGGTTTAGATAGTAACAGGGTAATTAATTAAACAGCACTTTCTCGGAAAATGAGATAGTCATGTCTAGATATAATTAGCAGCCTGTGCTCCAACATGGAATGATAGCAGACAATAGCTCTCCCCTAGGCTCTGCTGTGCCTAAAGTGAAGGGACCACAGTTTTGAAGAGGATTCAGGCATAGTCTTCTCCCTGATCCTGATCACTTTACGGGATCTGGACCACGAGGGGTATTTACATCCTGGAGGTGTTCCTTAAACTTCCCTAGCTGTATCCACATGGTGCCACAGAAAACGGTGAAATTTACACTTTACGTAGTGAAACAACATTTGATTTGTTCTGTCTCTGGGTCTTTTATTTATACCAATTTATTTAATGAATCTAAGGAAGGTATGAGCTCAATCTTCAATGCATAACATAAGATTTGGATTGAGCTTTAAAAAGTGATGTAGCTAAAGTTTGAATAGCTATTATATTTAATAGCTGGGTGTCAAACTCTGAATGGAGAGCAATATCATACCACAGACCAAATGACAAGGAACATTACATAATCTGAGGACCTTAATTATTCCTTAATATACAACTTTTACTATTGTGAAACTTTTAAAAATTGTATGCTTGTCAAGCAGCTGACCACTTTTGCCTAGTGTTTGCTTTCCATTTAATGCATACTTTGTCTTCCTCTCACTAAACCTGACACATATTACTGAATGCTGATATTTGTCTGCCTTCCAGGTTATCTTTGCAGGGAAGTAAAAATTTCATGTAGATTACAATCCTGAATAAATAACATCTGAATTAATTATTAAATATTCTTGAAAAAGACACGTCACTGTATCATTCTACCAAAGATGCATTTCACCAATTGCAAATCATGGTTAATCCATAAATAACATTCTATTAAAATACACAAGGCTAGAAGCTGTCATGGATACCATGCCCTGTTACATTGTTCTGAATTTTAATAACATCAAACATTATAACTTTACAGTGCATTAAAATACTATGATCACTGGCTTTCTCTTATTGACAGTGATACTAAACATTTGCTGTTAGCTGTCTGATAAAGCACCTTTTTTTCCAATGGCAGCATGACATTTTCTTTACATTATGCATCCTGCAAAATATAGGCATAGATCTTTAGCAATATTTAATTCCCACTAACCCATTTGTACCAATTCTTTTGCTATAAAAATCTTATTTGAATAGTAGGTTTTTACTGCGGACTGTCACATAGGCAAAACAAATACTCTTTAACAAAGTATTGTCTTATTTTTATCGTCTTTATAACACGTATGGATGTTTTGGTTTATGTAGCAGCATTTAAAAGGATTTGCCTGACCCATATCAATGATCAAACTTACTAAATCTTTTAAGTCTTAAGTAGATGTTCAAAAGTCTAAGACATCCTTTCACATGACTATAAGAAGCTTTATTAATTGGTCAGGTTTATAACTGTAATCTCTGTACAGAAATAAGAAGAATCAAGATGATTCTAAACCACATATATATTGGGCAGATTTATAAAATTCCTAGAAACTTCCCTTTTTTTCACCTGACCTTAGAAAGGTGCCATTTCTAGCATTTTTTCACTGTCACACATTTACGATTTCTAGTGTCAATATATTGTATTCAAGGAGAGCAAAACTATTATGGTTTTATATAAAGGTTAGCATTGGGTTTGGTTAGAGAAACATGTGAATGTAAGGTATTCAACATTTATTAGGTACAAGGACATGCAAAATGATAAATATTAAAAAACGAAGTGGGGGGGTTAGTATCATAGGGAAGTTAAATGGTTGGTGAAAGCAGGGACAGAGAGAGAGAGATATTTTAAACTATTATTTTAGAAACCAAAGGCCTCATTTTCAGTAGACCCAGTTCTAATAATTTAAGTAAAATGACTGATAGACAGAATGACTTTGAGATTGACATTGTAAATGTCTCTATTTCTGTTGATTATCAAGATCTAGTAATTTATATGTGTATGAGTATATACAGTATGTATGAGTATGTGTGTGTTTGAGTTTTTCATTCTGTATATGTATGTGTAAATATATGCATTTTTCTTTTTTCAATACAAATAAAATAATGCCTGTGCATTAGAAATAATGGATCTTATCAACTGGTTTCAGCTCGTTAATTAATAGATATAGATATAGCTTTTAAAATAACCCGCCTCTGGCAAATCACTATAATTGATCACTAAATATATCATCATAAATTTACAGATACACCTTAACTCTAAAGCTACCCACAATGTATGCCATTATTGAGATCTTAGGACAGATTTGAGAACCAATTAAGAAACAGAACAGAAAATTCAAGTTTAAATTATGAGCTTATTGGAAGCATGATTTTGATTCTGGTTAGAACACTATTTGAATTAATATTGTGTTGTATCCCCTTTATTGATGTGCATTGTCTGCAGGCACTGTGATTTCCTTCTGCACTGCCTGTGAGTGTGTACCATTAGATCAGATAGGAACTTCTGTTAGTGATTAAACATTTTCTGTAAAACTGCATATAAAATATCAAAAGAAATTAAATAAATATGAAAGCTGGCTAGGGGTTTAGCTATCACATCTGTCATATTGTGTGCCAAGACTCAACCCAGTCTTGCTTATAGCAATATATGATCACTTTCTCATCAGGTTGTATCTAGTGACAGTATTTCTGAGTGGGGAATCTATATATAAACTCTGACAGCCTTGTTTATCTTTCTTCTGCCATAAAACTGGATCATCTTTTTCTAATATTTAGTTGCTTTTTGCAAGCATGTTAAATTTTCTGGGGTTATTTTTGCATTTGTATCAACATTTTTTAAACAGCACAAGCATGCAGCATTGAAGGTTCTGTATATTTCTTTATTACAATGAATCAGGCTTGGAATACAATTGCTGGCAGTGGCTGTCACAGCTCAATTTCAGGTTAGCATGGAGAGGAAATCAGCTGCAAAGGGAAATTTTTACCCTTTTAGCAGCTGGTTAGTCAGGCTTAGTGTACAAGTGCTGACAGTCGCTGACACAGATCAGGAAAGGAAATCAGCTGCAAAGGGGAATTTGAACCATATTAGTAGACAGCTGTTGAGGGGCAGCACAGCAATGAAAATTCTAGCCAAATTTTAAGGTCTGCTTTGGAACAAAAATGTCTTTAAATTAAATTCTTGTGATGGCATCCCTTTTAAGCTATTTAAGTTGTGTGACAAAAGTAATGATTAAGAAAAAAATGTTAAGTTCATATGGTTTATTGGCTAACATGATAGACATTTTACAATCTTCAATAAACACTGTTTACAGAAATACAGAGTAATTAAAGTGTAACCTTTTGCTTTTAATTATGAAATATTTCTCTGGCTAGAAATATTTTATCAGAGAATACCGATTATGGGAAATGAATAACAAAACTGTACAATAAATGAAGAATGTGATTCAGTCATTCTGGCATGCAGAGATTTATTATGCTTGCTATTGCATTCAGAACTATTCTTAATAAAGCTCTTGAGATAAACCTTTTTTGTACCCAAAATTAAAAGAATCATAAAAACAGTGGGCCAGCCAGGGCCATAACTAGGGTTAGGCAGAAGAGGCAGCTGCCTAGGGCACAACAACTGGGGGGCGCTGGGCAGCTACCTCTTCTGCCTACCCCTAGACAAAACTCACGTGCTCAGCAGAATAACGAATGGTGATGCTGCTGCACGTGCACCTCACAACATCACCGTGCCCTGTCACCAAGCATGCTCCAGTGGAACTGGCCCACCTCTGGGGCCAGCTATTTATGGTAAATAATTAGGGGCTGCAATTAAATGTCATTCATTAGTTAAAAAAAATAATCTCACTTATTTGCAATGATAAATCATGATCACATGTATATAGGATCTGCTACAGCAGGGATCCCCAACTTTTTTAACTTGTGAGCCACATTCAAATGTAAAAAGGGTTGGGGAGCAACACAAGCATTAAAAAGTCTCTTGGGGTGCTAAATAAGTGCTGTGATTGACTATTCGGTAGCCCCTGTGTGGACTAGCAGCCTACAGGAGGTTCTGCTTGGCACTATAATTAGTTTCTATGCAATTAAAACGTACTTCCAAACCTGAAATTCAAAAATAAGCACCTGCTTTGAGGACACCGAGAGCAACATCCAAGTGGTTGGAGAGCAACATGTTGCTCACGAGCTACTGGTTGGGGATCACTGTGCTACAGCATATATTGTATTTACTAGAAGCATTTCTCCCAGCTCAGTGAGAATAAATCTATCCTATAATAAGACAAGACAAATACAAGAGGTCCTCTGCACTCAACCCATTATCAATATATTTAAGACATTGAGACATTTTGTGCATACAGCTACTAAAAAATGCCTTACCCTTTAAACAACAGGGATTGTTTGTCCATATATTGCAATATATTCAAGCTGGCCAACTACGTCAAAGTCATCCCATATCTGGCCAGTCCTACGCTCAATATAATAAGACAAGAAATACATTGATAAGCAGGTCGCATGTTTGAGTGTTTGTGTCAAAGGTAACCTACATCATACTAGTTATACTACAGGTAAAGTAGAGAATAGGAATCCATGTTTGTAGATTCACTAGCTCAGCATTTTACATGTAATAAATATCAGAAATGTAAAATATGCACAATATGAACTAATGTTCCTCTGTACATAGACAATTAGGCATCTATTGGACAAAGATTGTTTCCACTACCAGATGTGGGATTTAATAGAGCTTGCACTATTATTAAAGGAACAGTAACACCAAAAAATGCAATTGTTTTAAAGTAATGAAAATATCATGTAGTGTTGCCCTGCGCTGTTAAAAGTGATCTGTTTGCTTCAGAAACACTACTACAAGCTGCTGAGTAGCAACGGTGGAAATTGAAAAAAGGCTGTATGGCACAGGATAAGTAATGGATAACAGATACCATTATGTTCTACAATGCTTATCTCCTGTGTAACTTGAGCCTTTTCTTGCCCCCATGGCTACACAACTTATTTATATAAACAATAGTAGTGTTTCTGAAGCAAACACTGCAGTTTTACCAGTGCAGGGCAATAGCACATTATATCTGTATTACTTAAAAACAATTGAATTTTTTTATGTTACTGGTCCTTTAAGACCACAGTCTTGATGTCCCTGTCTGTCTCAATCTTTGTGGTGTCCCAGGGATACAAAAATCCTAGGTAGAAGTTTTGGGACAACTCCAGCTTTCTTTAATTCATTTTATCTATCATTACTTGGACTGAGTTGAATTGGAATTAATGTATCCTCACTAATTAATTATGTTCACAATGAATTTTACTATCTATTAATCATAATCCATTTGGAGAATTACATTAATTATTTATGGCACTGCACTTTATTAATGGTTATTTAATTACCAAAAAGTAGTTGGATTAATTGGAAATGGTGTAATATTAGTATCATATGAGTAATTTCTCTTGAGAAATTGCTAAATTTATTTATTGGCACTTCACTTCATTATATACTAATTGAAAGTTATAGATCAATTGGTAGCCTAACATATCAGCAAATTGTGATTTTGCAAGTTTAAGGCACCATCAACTAAGTTTTAATTAATTGTTTAATACTTAACTTATTAGCACTAGCACTTTAATAGGAGTGTTGGATAAACTGACAGGTAAAGGTGAATTTGGAGTTGTTAAATTATTCGAATTAATTCTGATAGTTGGTGATTTAGTAATTTTAAAGGACCAGTAACATAAAAAAAAAAAAAATTGTTAGTATACAACAAATTTTATTTCTTAATAAAGGCTTTGCTGTTTTAAAGTTTAATTAGTTAGTCTTGGTGTTTTTACTTTGTTGTATACTAAAAAATGTTTTTGATATTACTGGTCCTTTAATAGAACTGACATGAGACTGTTTAGTAATTGATAGAAGAGGGATTGTTTTCCTTTCTACATTGATCTCATTTATATTTATTATTATTATTATTAACATGTATTTCTATTGCGCCAACTTATTTTGTAGCGCTGTAAAGTGAATGTGATTATACAACTATGTGATAATTATACTGATTATATCAGACCTCTAATCTAGTCAAGGGGATAAATTAGCAATTGTTAATTAAGGGTATCAATCTTATCTAAGTATAAAATCAGCAAATATTATAAAGAAAATTTAAAAAAAACACAGAATGCTTTCTTGAACAATAGAATGTTGCTCTGTTTAGTTTTCTCAGGCCCACCATCAGGGGGGGGACAATAAATAAAGAGCCGGGCCCCCTTACGAGCGCAGCAACCAGCGCTCACCTCGCTGAAGTCCTGCGCAGAATGCGGAAGTGCCGAACATTTGCGAAGTCCTGAAGCGCCGAAAATACCCGAAGTCACGAAAGGAGCCAACACTGAAGTCCTGAAGAGCCGAAAATACCCAAAGTCACGAAAGGAGCCGACACTGAAGTCCTGAAGCGGCGAAAATACCCGAAGTCACTAAAACAGCTATAACTGAAGTCCTGAAGCCACAAGTTCAATTCTACTCACACCAATGTGGGTTTTTTTTTTTTTTTTAATCCTCTGGCCACCAATATTTATTTTAATACTCTATAGGCCCCTGCACCAATTTTTTTTAAAAAATATTTTTTGGGGCCCCAATTTTTTTTTAACTTGTCGGGGGGCCTGAACACCAATTTTTTAAAAAACTTTTTTTTAATGGGGGGGCCTGGGGCCAAATTTTTTAACTTATAAGGGAGCCTTGGGGGTTTCGTTTTTAGCGCTGATGTCTGTGTGGTCTTTTAACTTTGATGTAGAGTGGGCAGGGATTAGGGGCGGGGCTTGGGTGCTCGGTGGGCGGGGCCCAGGGGGCCCAGAAAATTTTGTTGTACGGGGCCCCCTGATTTCTAATTGCGGCCCTGAGTTTTCTAATAGCAATAGCATGACTGACCCAAAATATATTATACAGATATTGAAAATGACCTTACCATGCAAGTCTCTGTGATTTAAGGTATGACCCCAAAAACACAGTTGAGACTAATATTCTAGCTATACAGTAACTTGCACTTAAAATTATTTAGTAGAGCTATTTGCAATAGTATGGTTCCACTTAAAGCACTTGGAGGATAGGCTGTTGCTTGGTGACAAAGATAATGTAAGATGTTTACATGTGCACAGTGCAGATATATGCATATGATACAAATTAATTTAAAAACAGCTTTATTTTCATGGTTAATGTATTACTTTGCATAGTTCAGAGAATAGGTGCTTGGATGTTTTGCTACAGTATATTCTTCAGTTATTAGCAAGAGTAATATAGTCTTTGGCACTGCACGAATGCACATTAAAATACATTTGTATATGTTATTGATCTTAAGTGCAACTGCATTTAATGGAGATCAAGGATGCAATTATAGATACAGTTTTTTTTAAGCTCTCAAACTTTAAATGGAAATTTTGACGCATATTTAATATTAATCTAAGGTTAGCAAAAAATAAAAGATAGAAAGCTATTGAAAAAAAGTACTTGTTTGTGGCAAAACAAATTAACTGTAAAAAGTGTTAGGAAGGTGAACATCCCCTTTAAAGAAGATGGATGTGTATGCAATATGCTTTGGGTACCCATCAATTTGTTTTGTTTTTCCTAAGAGCTGTAATAAACACGCTTCTCTATTTGAATGTCTTTTCCCGCATAGGCGCTGTATATTACACAGAAAACCACTGGGAAAGTGAATGAAGTCTTATTACAGGGTTTACAGTTCACATTCTCAGCCAAAAGTATATATCCCATATAATTATTCACTAGTTTCTTTCAAAGCAACACTTACTTGTTATTACTGGCATTCAGATATGGACTGATGATTTGTTTTTTTCTTTTCAGAATCGAGACAGTGTGTTATTTAAACAAAGAAAATATAATCAACATAATCACTATTTATTTGGTTTATATTGAATATAATGTATGCTTACTCTTTATAGCTAAGGTAATAGTAATGTAGGAAAATGTAGGAAAACTATATGTGCATGCACTCTCATTTGAGTACTATAGTCAAAGTGTTAAATACATAGGAGTGAAGAAATGTTTGGTCTTTTAAAATATATTTGTAGTAAGCTACAATTACCATTAAGCTTTTAAATGTTTTGTACTATATGATCTGTAATCTGTCATAATTAGTCACAGTATAAATTATATTACTGCCATTACTGCTATAGTATGGCTGAGGTCTACACCTAGAGGCCTATTTATCAAAGGTTGTATTTTAGTAGTTTTAGAGGTCTTTGAAACCACAACTAAACTCACAAAACTCTAAAACCACAATTGTCACTGAATTTATTAAAAGATCCAATTATAAAAAGTGTGACCCAAAAATCACTGAACACTGTGCTAAAAAATAGTGCAGCTCCCATTGCCTTCTTTAGGACCTTGACAACATTTACTTCACACAGTATTGCCTTAGAGGTTTTTGTGTTGTTTTCACTGAATAAATCTTGACTTTTTGAGCTTTTTAGAGTTATAGGAAAACAAAACATTTTTCGAGATAAGTGAGAAAACAGTCATAACATCGGTTGTGGCCTGGATCTAATGCCGATACCAAAGAAATTAGGGGGCATGATTATGGTGCCCCCACCCTTTGGGAATACAGAAAATGCTGGATGCTGGCAATGCTATCTTTATGGGACACACACGTAGGGGTAAATTTACTATTATTCCCCAAAATAAATCAGTTTTTACTTGATATTCGATTAGCATTAGATTTTCGAATGCTAATCAAATAGTTTTAGGCTACCCTTTTATTCAATCATCGATCATTTGATGATCGAATAATGATGATTCGATCATTTGAATGAACTATTCGATCATTCAAATGATTCGTACGATTCGAACGATCAACGTCATCGATCGTACGAATCCTATTCGATCAGGACTTAGCCTCAGAAACCTATGGGAGTACTCCCATAGGCTTCTATTGCAATTCGGTAGGTACAATCTGGCAAAGTAGGCAATCGAATAAACTTTATTCGATCATTCAAATTTATTCAAATGTATTCAATCATTTGACCATTCGATGATCGAATATGCCAAAATTTGCATATTCGACCAATCGAATAGATCCTACAATCGAAATTCGATCAATTCACGTGAATATAGTACATCGGCCCGATACTGTAGGTCTCTGTGGCAGAAGAATGGTGATATGTGCCTACCCCCCTTTTTTGAACTTTGCACTTTGTAAATGACCTTGTCATCCCAGGTATATATTTTTGATTTGGTGTGTGCCCTCTTCACAATAGATAGATAGATTTGGAGACCCCAAAAAGGGTTACAAATTTGTTTCCTCCCTTATATTTTACAAACCTATTTTGTTTTGCTATTCCCTTTTCTTCTGTCAGAAACTATTTATGAAACACATCTATATTTGCAGTACAGTCTAAGGATGCATTTGTAACATAAAATATATTTTTTTGAAACATTTCTCCAAGGGGGATTTTTGCTCTTTCATTCTTAAATGTAATAGCTCTTAGGTGAATTAAATTGATTAAAATATAAAGATTTGCACATATTCATTCCTAAACACTAATCTGCAGTAACATTAAAAGAGCTTAATTAAAGTAAAAATGAAAAAGAGCTCTGCCTATGTATTTCATTCAGGGATTTGCAGCAAGCATTTTTTGTATGTTCAGAATATTATTATCATATTATCATTATCAGAACTATGGAAATCTTTATTTACTCTTAGTGACATTTGTCATTGGCTCATGTAGTCTGTATTTCTATATAATGCCAGAATTGTTAAACTGGAACCATTTACATTTTTAGTCAAATAGGGCGCTATAGTCAGGAGTGTTCTTGATATACCCACAAGGTTCCACAAGAAGTTCCTCACCAGAACTTGTTATGACTTCTTCCTGAAAAGAGAACCAGAATAAGAATAAAAAGCAGACATTTAAGATCAGTTTAAAAAATGCCCTAAGATAAATGAGCATGAGTTTTTCTTTTTAAACATGCATCAACTTCTATATACAGTTAACAACACTAACATTACAGATACAATATTGGGAGACAAATTTAAAAACTTTCAAATTTTCATTGAAAAATTTGTGATTTGTGAAGTTGAGTTCTTAATGGGGCAGTGTATGATAAATTTTGAATATCAAGTTAAAATAAAAAAATCAATCTTCACACTACTATTTTCAATATTTTCCCTCTATATTTAGAAGAGTATAATGACAAATTGATGTTTTTCACACAATGGGCCAGATTCAGTTCAGGGAGAAAAAAAAATTATTTTATGGTTTATAATAGGGATGCACCGAATCCACTATTTTGGATTCGGCCGAACCCCCGAATCCTTCCCGAAAGATTTGGCCGAATACCGAACCCTAATTTGCATATGCAAATTAGGGGTGGGAAGGGGGAAACATTTTTTACTTCCTTGTTTTGTGCCAAAAAGTCATGTGATTTAGCTCCCTGGCCCTAATTTGCATATGCAAATTAGGATTCGGATTCGGCCAGGCAGAAGGATTCAGCCGAATCCGAATCCTGCTGATAAAGGCCGAATCCTGAACCGAATCCTGGATTCGGTGCATCCCTAGTTTATAACATGAAAACTCCTGGACAAGAGTCAATTTGAGGAGAAAAAAATCTTTCCCCAAAATTTCTCCAAATTAGATATATTGAATTGCATCTTATTCACTGGGTCTGGATCAGGGTTTTCAGGAACCTTTCCCTAATTTGGGTCACCACAACTTAAAGCTACTAAAAAACATTTAGGGGCACATTTAGAAAGGTTAATTAACGCTCGAATAAGACCATCAAATTGAATTCGAATTAAAACCCCTCATATTCGAATTCGAGGGGTTTTAACACAATTCGAATTATCGAACGATCGAATATCAAAAATTTGATCGTTCCAATCGACTGATCCGAGCAATTTTAACCATTTGATGGAAAAAAAAATTTTATTCGATCAAAAAAAGCAGGAACAATCCTATGGGAGCTTCCCATAGGGATATATAGCAATTCAGTAGGTTTTATCCACTGAATTTTTAAATTGTATTTTGGGCTATTCGATCTTCAATTGAATAAGGCCGAAATTAATTCGCATTTCAAATTTTTTAAATTCAAATCTTCACAGTAAATTTGCCCCTTAAAAAAGGAAAAAGGTCATAATTTAAAAAAAAAAAAAGACTATTGCAGATGTCCTTTACATAATTTGGCTCTTTCTGGACAATAGGTTGCCCGATATGGAATTAAATAACTAAAATATGCAGCATTGAAACTGCAATGGAAGGTTTGATTCTAGTCCTTTACTATTTTAAAATATCTTCTAAAATCAAAGAGAGTAAAAAATATATGAATGTTACTGGATCATTTACTGCTTATGCAGTACAACATTTTCAGTATAGTTTATCTATAAAATGCAGCATCTTATTAGTAGAAATGCTTTTCACAATACTGTTTCAGTGTTCATATTCAAAATTACCACTCAATAATGTGATGATAATTAAACCAAAATGTTGAGGAATTAACATTCTGCAGTAAGCGTGGAAATATTTCTTCTCACCAATCCTCTGCTTCATTACACAGCATTGTATTATGTGAAAAACAGTCATTAACCTAGTACATCAATGGTCTTCATTCTCCACAAGGAGTTCTCTGCACACACATACAGAAATCTACTTTCTAATTTGTGACATTGCCTTATTATAGCTCATGATTTGCTGTCAAAGTTCATATTCTAATTAAGTGCAATGTAAAACAAAACAGTGGAGCAAGCAGACTGTTATCTAGAAAAATATATTGTAATTCAAATAGAGAATCTGCTTACACTCAAAGGGTAATGCACCTCTAAAGCTCTTGTAAATGTCTTCAATATTAACTCACAGCCTATTTTCTTGCTTATTTCTTTTTCCCCCCTTCCTTAATCAAGCACGCTTTAGTTATGGGTAAATTGCTTCTTAATTAAACCTACCCTCCATTCACAACAGAAAATTAAAAATATTGATGTACAGTGTATGAAATGTCTAATTTATTGGGCATGTTTTGAATGTGTTTGCATAGATTGGCTTCTGAACTACAGAATTAATTTCTGTACTACTGTACATTGGAGCTGTCAAATTTAGGACCCAGGGGCCAGATGCATTTTATTGTCATAAGTTTAAACTTCCCACCTATATATATATATATATATATATATAGTTAGTGAATAAAGTACCCCCTACTGTAAAATATAAGGATATTATAAGTTACCGAGGAGTTTCATGACCATATAAAAACACGAGGCCGAAGTTGCAAAATATGAGGAAAAATATGAGGATATTAGAAGTTACCTCGGAGTTCCATGACCTATATCTATATATAGGTAGGAAGTTTAAAATTATGACAATAAAATGCATTTCAATATTCAATTTCAAATTCGAATTGAAATTTTTTTTTGAATTTGGACTTTTCCCTAGTCATTGTATACTGTAATTAGCTTGAAATTTTAAATAAAAATTTAAATTTTTCAATTCAACCCTTGATAAATCTGCCCCTGAATATATGCATAAAAATATATGCACATTTATAACTTGCATGTCAAAGAATGCCCTTTAGTAAAGCAGCTTCTAAATAATTCATAAAGAAAAAAGTAGAAGTGGATTTCATACAAAAGGTTTAATAATGTAAGCTAGTAAAGTTTTCCATGTTACACTAGCTGCATGACAATTCTATTACCGCATCAGAGGAAGAAGAATGATAACATGTGAAAATGTAGAGATACTGTAAGAGTGAACGTGTCTCTGCACAGAGGAGAGATGGACCTGTTAGAAATATTAGCCTGTGTCCTTCCGTGTGCCCTTGATCTAAACATTAATAAGTGGCTTGACACAAATGTTTCATTTGGAGTTTGTTAGTGCAGTTTGATGGATGGCAGTATTTCAGGAGGTGTGAATCCCAGGGAGATCTAAAAGTTTCTGAAAAACATCACATATGCAGATGTCAGCTGACTTTTTACTTATGAAGTCTTTCTGCTGTCTTTTATGATTTAATGACTCCATCTGGTAACTCTGATGTAGAATATTGCTTGGTTTCCAAGTATAAACAACAAATTATTGTTGCAACAAGTTATTGTAGTTTAAGCAGTGATTTTCTGGGCTGCATTTTGAAACATATTTCATATATGGGAAAACACAAGAAGTAAAACATTTTGGGGGTTATTTATTATCGTGCCATTTTTTTGCTGTGTCCGTTTTGACACCAAAAACCCAAAAAAAGTTGTGGTAAAAAAAAAAAAAATTTTTGTGATTTATTACGCCAGAAGCTGTTCCAAGTCCGAATCTGAAAATCCCCCATCTAAAACCTGCCGAATATGTGTAAATGTGTAAGGCCCGAAGGCTGCGTAGATAGTAGCGGACCAAGGAGGAAACACCAGTCCCAAGAAGTTCGCAGTACAGACAGCGAACAAGGATAAATCGTAGTCAGAGTCCAAGCTAGAAGTCAGTCCAGGCAGCAAAGGTTCAGAAATCCGAAATTCAGGCAAGATCATACACAGGAATACAGGAGTAGTTAACAAACAGCGCATCCAGGAACAAGATAACTTGACCTATAATCGGGCAAGAGTCCAGAGTCCAAGGCTCCCTTAAATAGGCCCAGATTGGCGCCAAACGGACGCTGGCATGATGGCGTCAGGACGCGCGGGCCCATTAGGACGCGCACCAGCGCATTCACATCTGTGCATCTACGCCTGCGCCCAGCTCGACGCAGTCGAAAACTAGCAGGAACCCTTACAGTACCCCCTCCCTCACGGGGGCCTCAGGACCACCGGGCTTGGGTTTAAAAGGAAAGGACTTACGGAATCTGCGGGTAAGCACAGGAGCGTGGATGTCCTTGGCCTTAACCCATGAGCATTCCTCTGGACCAAATCCCTTCCATTCCACCAAATATTGTAAGGAACCTCTGGAAACCCGGGAATCCAAAATCCTCTTCACCTCAAACTCCTGATGGTCAACAAGAACCGGAGCAGGGGGAGAAGGAGAAGCAGAGGTAGACACAGCGGGTTTGAGAAGGGAAACATGAAAGTTGGGATCTTCATTTCCGGAGGAAGTTGCAGGTGGACAGCCACTGGGTTGATCACCTCAAGCACGGAGTAAGGACCGATGAATTTCGGACCCAATTTAGGTGTAGGAACCTTAAGACGGATGTTTCGGATAGAGAGCCACACTTTATCGCCCGTTTGTATGGATTAGAAGTTCTTCTCCTATCCGAAAATTTCTTCTGAGACAAGGAGCTTTTTTCCAAACTAGCCTTGGTTGCACTCCAGATGGCAGACATATGTGCAACTTGGTCGTTGGCAGCAGGGACATTGGTTAAAACGAAGTCCTGAGGAAACGCCAGGGGATGAAGACCGTAAACACAGAAAAAAAGGAGATCTACCAGAAGAGTCATGAAGGGTGTTGTGCGAAAATTCAGCCCATGGGAGCAAGTCAGCCCAATCGTCCTGGCATAACGAAACGTTGCACCGAAGGTACTGTTCCAGAGCTTGATTAACTCTCTTAGCGCACCATTAGATTGGGGATGATAGGCTGAAGAAAAGTGGAGTGAGATATTGAGAGCTTTGCACAGCGATCTCCAGAACTGGGAAACAAACTGGGAACCGCGGTCAGACACAATTTCAAGTGGAAGTCCATGCAGGCGGAAAATGTGCAAAATGAAAAGTTGTGACAGTTCAGGAGCAGAAGGAAGTTTACGGAGAGGGATGAAATGAGCCATCTTGCTGAACCTGTCAATCACCACCCAGATGACTGTGTGACCTTGGGACACAGGGAGATCCACAATGAAATCCATCGCTAAATGGGTCCAAGGACGAGAAGGCACAGGTAGCAGGAGAAGCAGACCTTTAGGAGGAGAACGCGCTGCTTTGGCGGTAGCACATACAGTGCATTCAGAAATGTACTTTTTAACGTCCTTGTGCAAGGAAGGCTACCAGACCAGGCGTGACAGGATTTCGGTAGTCTTCCTAATTCCCGGGATGACCTGCTTGCTTTGAATCATGTGAATGAGAATCATGTGAATGAGAAAGAACCTCCAGTGTTCTGGAGGAACAAATGCTACCCCCGAGGGAGTATTAGAAGGAGCAGAAGATTGTGCAGACAATAATTGCGAGGCAACGGAGGGAAACAAGGCAGAGACAAATTTAGTAGGAGGTATAATAGGGTCTGGATGTTCTGTACTGGGGTCTTCAGTAGAAAAACTCCGGGAGAGGGCATCAGCCTTTTTATTTCTGGAACCTGGGCGAAAAGTAATAATAAAATTAAATCGAGAAAAGAAGAGTGCCCATCTAGCCTGTCTGGGATTCAGTCTCTTCAAAGCTTGAATATATTCCAGGTTCTTATGGTCTGTATAGATGGTAACAGGGACCGAAGAACCTTCCAGCAGGTGTCTCCACTCTTCTATGGCAAGTTTAATAGCAAGTAGTTCTAGATTGCCCACATCGTAGTTCTGTTCGGCTGGGGAGAACTTCTTGGAGAAATACGCACATGGATGTACTTTCTCATCACTTGGTAGTCTTTGTGATAGAATAGCTCCAGCTCCCACATCAGAGGCGTCAACCTCAATAAAAAATGGAAAACAAGAATCAGGATGTCTAAGGACTGGAGAATGGGAGAAAGACTCCTTGAGAGATTCGAAGGCTTCCAGGGCTTGTGGGGTCCAATTTTGTGGCTTCCCACCCTTGCGGATGAGTGCCAGAATAGGGGATATCTTGGAAGAGAACCCTTTAATGAATTGCCGATAGTAGTTGGCAAAACCGACAAACCTCTGGATAGCTTTTGTGCTGGTTGGGTTAGGCCAATCAAGGATTGCATAAACCTTTGCTGGGTCCATCTTAAAGCCTTCCTGAGAAATAATGTATCCGAGAAACGGAATGGAAGAGACCTCAAAGATACATTTTTCCAGTTTGGCATACAAAGCATTTTTCCTCAGACGAGAGCACTTCCTGAACTTGAAGACGATGTTCCTCTAAACTTTTTGAAAAGATTAGGATATCGTCCAAATAAACAGCGACACACTGACCAAATAGATCATGGAATATATCATTCACAAATTCCTGAAAGACTGCAGGGGCATTGCAGAGGGCTCCAGCGAGGGAAGCTGAAAAGAAGGCTGGGTCAGAGGAGGAGACATGGCAGACATTGCCGAAAGTGCAAGGCCAAAATTCTACTGCTGAGCCTCAAAGGAATCCATGTGGTCTCCCAAATTACGGATAGCTATGCCGAAATCGGACGGGGTCCCCTCAGTCGGGTCCATGGCCCGATTATAATGTAAGGCCCGAAGGATGCGTAGATAGTAGCGGACCAAGGAGGAAACACCAGTCCCAAGAAGTTTGCAGTACAGACAGGGATCAAGAATAAATCGTAGTCAGAGTCCAAGCTAGAAATCAGTCCAGGCAGCAAAGGTTAAGAAATCCGAAATTCAGGCAAGATCATACAAAGGAACACAGGAGGAGTTAACAAACAGCACACCCAGGAACAAGATAACTTGACCTACAGTATAATCGGGCAAGAGTCCAGAGGCTCCCTTAAATAAGCCCAGATTGGTGCCAAACGGACGCTGGCGTGATGGCGTCTTGACGTGCGCACCCATTAGAACACGCACCGGCGCATTCACGCCTGCGCATCTACGCCTGTGCCCAGCCCGACGCAGGCTAAAACTAGCAGGAACCCTTACAAAATGTCAGTGGCAGATGTCCCCTTAACCATTCGGGTATGTTTTAAACCTCACAAAATGTTTTTCTGGAGTTGATTTTTCAGCGAAAATTCTACTTTTTCATGTCAGAGTCAAAAGCGAAACACTTTGTTTTTTTGAGCAACAATCTAAAAAGCAGTGTATTTTTCCCAAACTAAATTTTTCAAGTCTTTTATTAATGAATAGGGGGAAGTCCGGGGAAATCCAAAAAATTCAGATTTTGATAAATAACCCCCTTTGTAAATGCCTTTTATTTCTGTACCCTAGAGGAATATCACTTTTCTATATTTCCTTTCAACCTAGTTATAAACATGTATTTTACTGTTTACTAAAAAATACACTTTTGAAGAAATGCATGGCCCATTCCTGCTTATGTCCCAAATGTCAAAGCCTTTCTCAGACAAAGTATTGATGCCATATAGGTCAAGGCAAAAATATGCCATCAGGAGCCACATTTGACATTAAGTGTTATTCCTAATGCTTTTGCACTTAAATGGGGGACTGCATAGCAGAGCTATAAAGAAGAACTTTCATTGACCTTAAGATTCAGTTAGACCGTGATAGGCCTTTGTATAGCCATTTCACTAAACATACATAAACTAAGCTAACAGTTCAGGTTTTCACTGTAACCCATGACACACTCTGTCCTGACCTTCTCCAGCAGGAAGCACCATGATTATTGATTACAAGTTTGCATTACCCGCTGTAGCAACCAAGCCTCAATAATGAGGCAAATCAACAAACAAATAGCAGCTGTACAAAGAGTCTGGCACACAGCAGGTCTGCTTTTTCCCAAATGAATAAACAGCACAGTTTTTAATGGAAAGTTCACTTTGCCTCTGTGAATGTATGCTTTCCCTTAGGACTACAAAAACATCAATTCTGCATGCGCCAATAACCTCGTACCATTTAAAATCTTAATGGCAAAATCCTGGACAGGTTTATCTCTAAATGATGCACTGAGCTTGGTGGTTTCATTTCTCGTGGATTATTTAGCAGCTCCAATTTTTAAATCAGATTATACTATATTTCAGGGAAACAATAGGGAAATTAGCTATAACAGTGCAGCATTATTTTAGCTTTGCTTATATGTACTGTGGAAGGTCCTTTTAGGCCCATTGATCTAAAAGACGAATAGTTTTGTCACATTCTAAAACAGTTAGATAAGCTGCTGTTGTAAATTTCTATTTCTTCACTAAATAGGTAATTTTTCAGTTATATATAAGGCAGTTAATTATATGAATGGCATATGTGTGGCTAATGCAAGGAAAATTAAAAAAACAGGCAGCATCATTTAAAAAAAAAATGAATTCTTACAGCTTTGTACAATCCATAAGGTCTTATTTTCAACCACAGAATCCCACTACTGAAAATGTTGGGAACGTAATGGATCTAGCTAAATTAGACTTAGCATTCTAAAGCTTGTTATGGGGAAATGCTGCAGCTTATATCATATGCAATCCATGTTATACACATAGTAAAGGGATAATTTACCTTACTAGTGATTAATATCAAATCAAAAAATCTTAAAGGATTCCCAGTAGTTCAATATCCCTCCTCCCATTTCACATAGCTGTGACTTTTGTCATTTGTTTCTTGTGACAATGCTTATTCTGTAGCACTTGTTGCTGTTACAGTTATGCCCCTTTGCAATGTACAATGCCTGGACCCTGCTCAGTACTCATTAGCAAAATAATAAAATGTTTATTCTCTCCTGAGGAGACAATTGTAGATATGTGATGCACACATGTGCAACTGTGTTTTATAGGCCCAAAATAGTTTTTTATTTGATACTCTATTTTTAAGTGATTTTAATATTCCAGAATCCAAAATATACCACATTTTAACATTATCTACACTTAGGGGCAAATTTACTAAGAGTCGAATTTCAAAGTTATAAAACTTTGAAATTTAGCCATATCTGATTTTTTAAAAAGGACCGTTTTCAATCAAATTTTAGAATGGTCAAATATTGAAATTCGAATCAGATTTTTTTCAATTCGAATTTTGAATATCAGCACACATAATTGATAAACATAATGTTAATGAAAACTTTTCTTTTCAGGCAATTGAGACCATGAAATTGGGAAAAAGAAAATGAAACATTGATAGATCGTTGTCCAAGAAAGAGATTAAATGGATACTTTTGTTGGAAACAATCGCACCAAGAGGGCTAAATAGAGAATGGGACATAAAATCTGTTGTAGATTGAATGATGGATAACAAGTAAATAGTTAAAAAGTATACAAGAATTAGTAAGAACAAATGTGTGCAATAGAAAAAAAAATTATAGCAACAAATATATACACAATAGGATTAACATTTTCTGTATATAGTTCGCCTAATATTAAATTAAATCAAATCAACCAGTATGATAGATATAATAATGGTGTTAGCACTAACTTTTGACTAATGTGTTTATGTGAATTATAGTACCATCAGTCAGAGATTTATTTGATATGTTGTGATGAATATAATACCATGCATGAGTTATTAATAACTAGATACAGATATATAGTAAGGAATAATGGTGTATATGTGTATATATATATATATATATATATATATATATATATATACATATATATATATACACATGAACTGATGTTTTTAAATAATATATAATTGATATGTTGCTTTCCTTTATGATTTTGAATATCAAAAATAGATTGATTAGTTTAATTAATTGATGGGGACATTTATTTCATTTTTATATATACATTATGGATTTATTTATCAATATGCACTTTAATGTATTAGTATTTATCAATATGCACTTTAATGTATTAGAATGATTTTATTATCAAGGTTTATTCACTATGGTATCATGTAGCACTTCCATTTTATACACAGCATTTATTTTAGGGATGCACCAAATCCTTCGAGAAAGATTCTGCTGAATACCGGACCGAATCCAAACTCTAATTTGCAAAGGCAAATTAGGGGTGGGAAGGGGATAACATTTTTTACTTCCATGTTTTGTGACAAAAAGTCATGTAATTTCCCTCCTGCCCCTAATTTGCATATGCAAATTATGGTTCAGGTTCGGCTGGGCAGAATCCTGGATTCGGTGCATCCTAATTTATTTATTCATTCATTCATGTATTGTATCACATAGACTGATGAACTACTTGTATGCATTTATAATTGATATGCAAATTGTTTTAATTAACACGGTTCACTGAATCTATTTAATCTGAATCACACCTGTAACTCTGAGGAAGAGAAAAATTACTTCGAAATTGGAATTTTTTTAATTCAAATTTTTACTTTGACCCTTGATAAAACTGCCCATAAATGTTATTTTATTAAAAAAACATTTAACAATATTAAAGCTAGAGAAATTATTGTGGTAAAAGTTTCTACACAATAAACACATTATAGCTGCTTATTGAATCAAGAAATAATTAGTAAATAGAAATAAATAACATATAGTGATAATAGGTATTTAAACCCTTTTTAGTTGATGCCCCCCACTGTCTGCCATCATGCAAAAGATGAAGTAGAAGCAGCAACTAAACACTTAAATGATCATTTCTGTTCCAGTGTGAATGCTTAACTCTACTACTGTACTAATGCAGTTTGCCAGCATAAAACAGAGTATTAATAGTTAATGATGTTCCATGGCATTAATTAAGAAGTTTGGGATCTGCTTAGTGGAACAGTAGAACTGCTGGGTTTTCAGCTCTGAGCCAAAGTTATTACTGACAAATGGATTTATCTTTGAATATACCTGAATTAAACATACTACATTATGTTATTTAAACAAAAGCTTTGCTATATGACATATAAAGGAGATTTAAAGAAGAAGCTGTTTCCCCATAAGCAGTGATCCCCAACCAGTAACTCTCGAGCAACATGTTGCTCTCCAACCCCTTGGATGTTGCTCCCAGTGGCCTCAAAGCAGGTGCTTATTTTTGAATTACTGGCTTAGAGGCAAGTTTTGGTTGCATAAAAAACAGATGTCCTGCCAAACATTCTTTCCTGTAGGCTGCCAGTCCATATAGGTGTTACCAAAAAGTCAATCAGAGCAGACATCCCCATGGACTTTTTCATGCTTGTGTTGCTCTCCAACTCTTTGTTAAATTTAAATGTGGCTCACAAGCAAAAAAGGTTGGGGACCCCTGCCCATAAGTATTTAGCCCATTTCTTTGAATTATTCAATTTTGTGGATCTCAGATTACAAAGCACTGGTTCCGCCATTCAGTTCTGTTTTTATTTTACTTTCTCCAGTCTGGTCTGTGTTACCTTGTTCAGATATCCCCCTCTTTGCAGCATAAAGTTCAAAGGCATTTAATTTGTTTGCTAATAACTTTCTTTTGCAGACTCTTCAGAAGTAGCAAGTAATAGCAAAAACAATCTCATAGGCAATAAAAGCTGATGAACTGTAACAATTACTAAGAGCTACTGCACCTGAAGCAATAACCTGCAGAAGAGCTTTTCCTTATTCACAGACCATTCAGGGACTGACAAAGAATGGCAGGTTATCAAACCAGAAATCCTAAATAATGTATTAAAAGCAGGAAACAGAAATAGATATTTGAACCGGTTAGTAGGATAGTTATGGGTACAGACAATAGGGGTCATTTAGAAACACTAGAAAAAAGCATTGGCTATTTTAATGGGCACAAAAATGTTTCAGTGTGCTGTTTTAAAAGTTCTTGTTCTCACTCACTCTGCAGAGCATCCTTGCTCTCCTGTTGAAGGAAGAAAAACATTTAATGGAAAGTTCAGGGCTCCTGCTGTAACTTGAATACATAGTCAATCCTAGTGGCTAAAGGGTGGAGCTCTATGGACTGCCCACATGACATGCACAGATGGCACAGGATCTTTGTCTTCTGTAGAAAATGATTCCTTAGGCCGTATTGACTTGCTACCAAAGTATTGGCTGTCAGTGGTCCTTCTTCTTTGCTGGTCAGTCAGCTATGCTACTTTTTATTTAGAGTCACAAAACACAGTCAATATACTGTAGGGGTGATGGTGAAATAAATCTCTGTCAGATGCAGTTGCTTAAATGGAACATCACATCTTTTTTTATAACCTCCCCTAGCATAGCTTTATTTTTCTTTAAAACTCAATGGGGTAGATTCACTTACGGACAAATTTTCGCCAGAATTAGCTTCACACACACACCTTGCACCACTTCTCCAGGTGCAAATGTGCCACGATTACACCAAGTCACTAATATGCAAAGTTTTGTCCTGGTTGCTGAAGACTGGCAACTTTTCACTAGAGTCACTTTAGGTAGTGTGAGCATTTCATAGCAAAGATGCGCTAGCACTAGTGTGTAAAATTTCGCTAGTGAGCTTGCACTTAGATCAATTTGCATAGAGCTGGTATGGAGGTCTTTATTATAAATGTTCATGTAACTGCTTTAAGTTACCACTTTTTATTACAAATGTCCAGGGAATAATGCCCTACACATGAGCCAACTGTAAAATGAATGTTCCATATGTTATGAAATGTCTGGAGAAAACCAGTTACCCAAAAAATTCGACAGCGTTTTCTGAACTTTAATGCATTTTTCGGCACACAGGATATGATGTAAATGACAGAAGATTGAGGAAGATCTAGCTTCTTTTAGCACTTTGCCTGGTCTTAGGTGGCGAAGTCAAATATGACAAAAGAGGCAAGGTTCAATAAAATCTGCACTCTACTGAATTTGCATTGTAACGACATTTCGCCAGAGGGAAAAGTATCCTGGAAATAGAGTACGAACATTCGCTAGCGATGGTCTCTTTCTCTAGCAAATTGACGCCTGTGCTTGTTAGTGAATAGGTGATGTCCCTGTTGATGGTAACGCTAGCGAATTGTTGCTAACATTAGCCACCTCATCCTTTAGTGAATCTGCCCCACTGTTATACATAGCTGTCCCAGTGTTTCCTACTAAACTTAGAGTGACAGCTAAATATGCCAGATGCTTTTTTGGAACTTTTGCTTTGCATTAACCTCAGGGGTGTTTGATCTGTCAAATATACACTAATGATAACATTAATGATAGATCTTTAGCTTGGGTATAGCATGGGTTGCGTGGTCTTGTCTGGAGTGGATGGAGTAAAAGACGGGAGCTGTTCTCCTAGACATAATGCAGATAGATAATATCAGCTTGTCTATCTGTCAGTGTTAGCTTGACAATATAAGATTGGAAAATGTTAACATCAGTAATGGACATGGCTTTGTCTTCTAGGTTATATGTGAGCATGACAAAAACATAAGATTGATGTCTGCATTCTGCAGTAGAGAAGGTAGGGAGCCACCACATATAGTTAAATGGAAGAAAATTAAAATGCATTAACTTGTATGGGGAGGAAAAGCAAAGCATATTGGCACTTAAAAGTAATACAATAAACCAGAAATATATAATACAAAGGAACTGTTGATGGCAGCATGACCCATAATTCCTTCAGTTATTGTTTTTATGGTGTTGCAAAAATAATGCATATGAAACATAACAAGAGTGATATAAAACACCATAAACAGCGCAATGTGACTGTAAACACTATTATAATGCTTGTGGACTGGAATTTAACCCTATCAGAAAATATGTCAGGTTGTAGCATTGCATTTGACATAAAAAAGGGATCTTTGCAGTGATATTGTTTTGACTTGTTTTATTGTATGTGTAGTATAAAAGTATACCAGAAATGAATTGAGAAGCTTTTATCTACTATGGATAGAACTGGAGAATTCAGGTGTCTGCACTGAACCCTAGGGTTTATTTATTAATGCGAAAACACTAAACAAAGTGCAAATTAAAGGCACATTCAGCCATTTGTAAGCACTTATCCTACTGCTTCCATCCTTTATCAAATTGCCACAAACTTCAGTGCTTCATTTAAGGGAATAGAAGCCTGTGGCGACCCCCATATATACAGTCCTGTCTGTATTCAACATAGCTGCACCCCTTATACTTACTGTACAAGTGCATCTCTGCCTTTGCTGCAAATGTTAGGATCTAAAACCAATGGTTAGCACATGGGGCTCATTTATGTCTGTCACAGTTGGAGAAGCACTAATGTGGACTTCTGTGCCTCTTCATATTTCTTTTTTTGGTTAACTTATATTTTTATTTGCATTTGGAGTTATAAGAAACATACAACATTCCAATGAAAGTACTCAACATTGCATTGTATCGGTATTACCATCTTGTCTTTGCTATAAGCATTTTACCATAGTTGTCATGTTGAGGTTAGGTTATACATAACAATGATAACGGTGGATAAAATATAAACATGAAAAAAATAAGGGCTGAAAAAAAGGGAGAAAAGAAAAGAGAAGAAAGAAAAGGGGGAAAACATTGCTTATTGTTAATGTATTTTCTTCTTGGAAGCTTGTGACTACCATATGGATGGGCTTACAGCCTCTTTATATACACATTTGTTATTACTCTTGCATGGGTTGCGGCTGGGTGTTTACCATTATTCTATAAACCTACTAGCGGGCCTTGCAGTTCCCACAGGTCCCATATAGTCTTATATTGATTTAGGTTATTCTGCAGAGTGGCTATGCCATATTCGAATACCTTGTTGGTGTTTACTCTGTTTATTATTTCCCTTAAGGTAGGTGCAGTTGATGTTTTCCATTTGCTTGCTATTGCTATTCGTGTTGCTGTGAGAATTTGGTTGACCAAAGTTTGGCCAGATCTTTGTAGATGACCCACCGGTTTCCCCAGTAACAGTGTTACAAGATCTAATTGAACCTGTCTGGAGAAGATTTGACTTAAGAGGTCGGATATTTCTGTCCATAGGGGCCGGATAATTGGGCATTCCCAAAAAATATGGACTAGTGTTCCTTGGGCCCCACACCCCCTCCAGCAAGTTGCAGGAGAGTCCGGGAAGAGTCTGTGCAATTTGTCTGGTGTATTATACCAATGCAATATGATTTTAAAGATGTTCTGTTTATGTTTGACGCAAGTGCTTGTCCTTCTGGCATTCTCCCAGATTTTAGTCCAATCTGCCTCAGGTAATGGTTTTGGCAAAGCTGCATCCCATTTGTCCATGTATTTGTGTCTGCTCCGGGGACCCATATCAATATTATTAAGTATGGTGTAGATGGATGAAATAAGTCTCTTTTGCAGGAGGCCATTTCTTGCCAAAATTTCAAATGGAGTTGGAGGATGGAGTTTTGCAAATGATTGGTATGGATGCAAGAAGTGTCGTAAATGGAAATATTCATACTGCCTTAAGTTGGTATAGGGGGCTTTGTCCCTTATCACCTGAAATGGAGGTATTGAGTGATTTTTGGGGTCCAGTATCTCTCTTATAGTAAGAGCCTGAGTCTCGCTCCACTTTGTATAAAAGGATCTTGACATACCTGGAGGAAAGTTCGGATTCTTTAAATATATAACATTTCCAGACCATTTTGAGGCTAGGTTGTGTTTACTGACAGGGTAGATTGTGTTGTTGGTAGTAAAGGAGTGAGGGTTCCCTTGTCCACAACGCTGGACCAAATTACTGAGTTAAGATGGGTGTCCTTATTCATAGAGTTCTCAATTTGGGCCCAAATGGTTTCCAGTTTGACCATGCTAATACTTGTTTCAGTTGTGTTGCCTCATAATATCTCTGAATATTTGGAACACCCAGCCCACCATGCCTGACTGCTGTCATGATTACTGTCTTAGCAATTCTATGTCTCTTATTGTCCCAGACATAGTTATTGAACCGCATTTGGATATCTTTCAGTGCTTTAGTTGGGATATTTACTGGAAGTGTTGAAAATAGATACATAAACTTTGGTAGTATATTCATTTTAAGGGCTGCAATTCTCCCAAACCAGGAGATCGAACCTTTGGACCATTGAGCTAATGTGGAATTGTTTTTTTGGATTAAGGGTTTAAAGTTTAAATTGTAGATTAGGCTATGTTTAATTGGAATCTGGGTTCCTAAATATGAAAGTGATTCGGTCTTCCATTTATAGTTGAAGTTTGTTCTTAAGGAGTCTAAGGCCTTCTGTGGTATATGCAGGGGTAGGGCTTCTGGTTTGTTCAGATTTAGTTTATGCCCAGAGAACCTGCCATATTTGTATAGAATCTGGTGCAAGTTTGGGAGTGATATTGCAGGTTTGGTAAGGGCAAGTAAAATATCATCCGCAAACAAGGCAACCTTATGTTGAGTCTCCTGTATTTGGACCCCTGTTATATTTGGGTGTGCCCTGATGGCTGCTGCCAATGGTTCGATGCTCAGCGCATAAAATAGGGGTGATAAGGGGCAGCCCTGGCGAGTGCCATTAGAAATTGTAATTGGCATACCGGATTGACCTGGTAGTTTTAGATATGTGATGGGGGTACTGTATAGGTTTCATATGGCTTGTAGGTATGGGCCCAAGAGGTTTATATGCTCCAGAAGGGTGAACAGATAAGACCAATTTAACCTATCAAAGGCCTTTTCTGCATCTAGGTTTAGGATTAATGATGGGGTCTTTTGCTTGTTTATTATTTCTATGAGGTCAATGACTCACCTGGTGTTATCCCCTGCTTGCCTCCTTTGGACAAAGCCTACTTGGTCTCCGTGTATAAGTTTTGGCAGTATCAGGGTCAGGCGGTTTGCGAGAATCTTAGAAAACAGTTTTAAATCAGAATTCAAAAGTGCAATGAGTCTATAGTTTGTGCACTGAGTTGGGTCCTTATTGTCTTTCAATAATAGGGATAGATGTGACATTAAGGAGGAGGCTGGTATTGGCGAGCCTCATAGGTACTGGTTGAATAATTTTAATAGATATGGGGACAATATGTGTTGGAACATTTTGTAATACTTGTATGGGAGGCCATCTGGGCCTGGAGTTATGCCATTGGGCATATTTTTGAGGGTGGTAGTCAATTCTTCCGAATCAATTTCCTTGTTTAGAATTTGTAAGTCATCTTCCGTAAATTTTGATAATTCAATGTCTTCAAGGAAATTGATTATATTTGCTGTTTGCTCTTGTTGGTTGGCCTTTGGTGATGGAAGATTATATAGTTGTCTATAAAATTCATGGACTCTGGTCCCTATTTGGTCTGGGTTGTATGTTAACTGGCCCGTTGTTAATTGGACAGCATTTATTCGGGATTGAATCTTTTGATCCTGTAGTTTTCTGGCTAGAATTGTGTGGTGTTTATCTGCTTTTTCATAGTAGGTTTGCCTTGTCCATAGAATGGCTTTTTCTGTGGCTTTAGATTTAAGGGCTGCCAACTCTTTTCTAGTTTGGATGATTTGGTCCAATGTGAATTGTTCTTATTTAGCTGGGATTCTAAGTCTCTTAGGAGTTTAGTTAATGCTGAATAAGTTAAGGTGGTTGCCTTCTTTTTGTATGCTGACTGCACTGTAAGATGTCCTCTAATGGTTGCTTTGTGTGCTTCCCATAATACAGACAATGAGTCTACTGAGCCTTCATTTAGTTGAAAATACTCTTTCAATTTGGTCTCTATATACGTGAATGATTCCTTGTCATGCAATATGGTCTCATGCAATCGCCAGTGTGGCTCTCTCGGGGGTGTTTTGGTTAATTCAATAGTTAATAATAGCGGGGCATGGTCTGACCATGATATCGGTAAAATATCAGCTGTGAAAGGAAAAGTAAATGTTTTTCTTTTTCTATCTGTAAATTTGCTCTAAACAGCCCCCCAGATTAATGTACCTTAGTCCCTGCTGCAAGTCTGCTCTGGTTTCTGTGTTATCAGCAGCTTGTTTCCCCTTCTTCCTGGTGCAGAGTGAAGCCCCGCCCCCTTAGCTTACTGAGCAGTCCATTTACTGCTGTTACACAATAGAGAGGAAGAGGGAGCCAGTGTGTGCATTAGTAAGCTAGTTTCCCCAAGTATCACAAACATTTCTTGCATAAGGCTCTGAACATTCACTGTAATGAACAACTCCCACAACAGGCTGCCATTCTGATTCTAAATAAAATCCCCACTTGCCATTCTAACTGATAATAAATCAGTTCCCCCAGGCTCATCAACAATCACTTGCACAACCACCATAGTTAATCTATATCAGTATGCATAAATGGAAAATAGCTTTGTACATAAATTGATCAGTAAAGGGACACATGAACGAGTTAATCAAACTCAGTAAAAAATCAGCTTTATTCTTTACATAACCAGACAGAAGATCAGGCATAGCAATCAATAGCATTATAAAATGTGTTATAAATTGAGAAAGGGCTGTTACTTTACCTACAGTACATCAGTGTCAGAGAAATATTCCTCTCAGTGCTGCTGTGATATGGAATGAACCAGAAGGAGCAGAGAGTGCACATGAGGAGAAAAAAAAAAAAAAGGTGCTGCACACACTGGTCTCTGCTATGTCACAGAATGCAAATGATCTCCAGGACTAGTCACAGAGATAAGGTCAGCTCAGTAAGCTAAGGGGCGGGGCTTCACTCTGCACCAGGAAGAAGGGGAAACAAGCTGCTGATAACACAGAAACCAGAGCAGACTTGCAGCAGGGACTAAGGTACATTAATCTGGGGGGCTGTTTAGAGCAAATTTACAGATAGAAAAAAAAAACGTTTACTTGTTCTTGAAATGTAAACGCTGGCAAGGGTGCGAGAGAAAAAAGTAGTCGATGCATGAATGGGTCTTATAAACTGGGGAGTAATACATATAATGCTTATCCCTAGGGTGTGCGATTCTCCATGCATCGAAAAGAGAAAACTGCCATATAAGCTGTCTGAACTGCAAAGATAGCTTGTGTGCGGTGCGGTCTTTAGAGGGTGATGATCTATCTGTTGCCTGTGAAAAGGTTAAGTTGAAGTCCCCTCCTATTATAATGTATGGGGCTTTAGATTGTTGAATTTTATCAATGACTTTTTTCAAGAAGCGAACCTGCTTCTTGTTAGGAGCATATATATTTGCTAGCAGTACAGGTGTACCGGCATATTTGCCTGATATAATTAGATACTGTCCCTTTGGGTCTTTAAAAATTGGTCCACTAAAAGTGGGCAATTTCTATGTATGAGTATAGCGACACCTGCCCTTTTATAGGGTCCTGAAGCATAACAGGCTGTGGGGTAAAATTTAGAGCATAGTGTGCTAGTTTCCTCACTTGAAAAGTGTGTTTCTTGAATAAGAGCGATCTCTGCCCCGGATGCTTTAATTTCTTTGAGTGTTAGATATTTTTTACGCATACTGTTAAGACCTTTAACATTCAGTGATATAAACCTAGCCATGTGTGTTTGGTTTATTGGTTTTGTTATCTGATTGTTCTGCTAGAGGTTGGTCAGGTTCACTGGGAATGTTTTGGAGTTGTCTGAAGTCCACCCCTGTTGTTGGGGTTCACCCTTGGTTGTATTTGCAGTGTTTGTCATGTGTATTAAAGTATGATAAACTTCCCATGTTAAGATATACAAAATTTAAACAAAATAATAGAATTGTACAAACTATATACATACGAATGAACAACATATTAAACATTGTGGTATAGCTGTATTTGGTTTGTTTCTTTGTCCCCAGCATATCATGGGGGGTGATCATGTACCGCTTCTTGGGTATGGGTTATTCCCTAGAGCTTAGTGCTGAGAGGATACAAAATAAAGCAGCCACTCCTCAAGGTGGGGGTACAGGTGTCTCAGTCACAGCGAATTAAGCTGTTTGGAAGCCTGGGTCAAGTCATCCCTCACATTGATCCTGTTATATAGGTTGAACAAATAAAGTTCAGCTTGGGAGTGTACATAGGCAGTTTATGTTTCAAGATGATTTATCTTAGCGTAGATTTTCAAGTATCTCGTGAGGAGGAGAGATTCCAAGCCAGTTTCAAAGGCAATGTGAGCTTTGAGGCTGTCTGCCATTGCGGGCTTAATGGGGCTTGGCTCTTGGATTGTGGAGAGGTAACCGGTTGGACTGAAGTGCTTTTGGGTTTCATGCCTAAAGCTTGCAAGAACTTGCCGCCATTGTGCGGGTTATGCAGGTTTTATGGTTGCCCTGCACGGATCACTACTAATATGAGGGGGAACCCCCATCTATAAGGTATGCCATGCTCTATTAGCTTTGCAGTGATTGGTTTAAGCTCTCTCCTTTTCTCCAGGGTGATAGGTGATAGAGCCGTGAATATTTGGATCTTGTGGCTACAGAAATCTGTATGGCTGGTGTTGCGGGTTTTTGCCAAAATGGCCTCCTTACTTTGGAAATAGTGGAAGCAGGCTATAATGTCCCATGGAGGTTTACCCGCCGGTGGTTTGGGTCCTAGTGAACGGTGGGCTCTATCAAGTTGCCAGGAGTCTGCTGGTTTATCTGGACAGAGGTGCTTACAAAGATCTTTTAAGTAATTTGGCATCTCTGATGGGGGACCTCCTACGGAATGCCCCGGAATCTCAAATTTTGTCTCCGTGACCTGTTCTCCAAGTGCTCACACAATCCCCTTAACTGAGATATGTCATCTTTAAGTAAGGAGTTTTCCTCCTCCATAGCTACTGTATCATGCGCTGTGTCATGTCATCTGTATAAGAATCCAGTTGGTCTGTGCGGTCACCCAGATAAAAAAGTTACTTAGAAATGGTAATTCTATTACATATTAAACATTTACTTAGAGGTGATGAACCCCTTTAAATGTAAGGCATTTTGAAATGACTAGAAAAATCTTGGGTGAGTACTTTGGTATTAAACAAATTCAAATAATTAATTTACAGACAAGGGGTGTTTTAGAACAATATCAAATCATTCAGTAAAGGGTTACCATGAAACCATGGTGCAACAGCTTCAGTATTTTTTTCCATTACAGCTCTTCATGGAAGATGTTCGTCTTTGAACCATTTTACAATGATATCTGTTGATACTGGTCGCTCCAGCACTTTCCTAAAATGTAGAAATTAGTTCATTTCATCAGTAAACAGATAATAAAAATAATAAATGGAAATAAATTAGTTCTGAATTGAATTACTTCACATCATATGACTTGAGTCAAATGACTTAAAGCCAATAACAGTTAAAGAAAAAATGTCACATTCTAAGCATTCTCTGCCACTGGTAATTAACTCTGGTTATTAACCACCAGCAACTATGTTTATTCTTTAGTTGGTAAAGAACTGACAGCTTCATGAAAGATGCTGAAAACTCACACATCATGTACAGCTATTGATGCAGTAATTATCACATTAGGCATCCTTATTGATGTCCAAGGGAGTCAGCCATATTTATAAATGCCTAATGACATGCTTCAGTTGACTGTGTAGCCTGCACTATTGGTTGCAATGCATTCAATTATAAAAGCTTGTTGGAAAAAATCAACTGCTGGACTAATTCTACTTGTTTTGTTCACAAATGTTTCTGGAGAAAAGATATTCTTTGCACGTTCCCAGTCTGTTTCCCCAGAAAATGTCATACTCAGTAGGCTTCATGACTGATAAATAAGAAGCATTTATAGGAGAACAATACAACCCCAGAGCATATGCTTTTGTATTCTTTACACTGGGGTAGACCTAGTACTGTTGAAAAAGGCTGCTATACAATGATAATAACAAGCTGAAATCATAACATTAAATATTAAAGCCATAATATATATATATATATATATATATATATATATATATGGTATCTGAAAAACAAAGAGCATAGCTAACAGAACCGTTTTACTGGAAAAATTCCCCTACAGTACAGTTTGTGCAGAAGACTGTTATTCCTTGGTGTGCAGAACTCTTTGTTTAAAGACATTCTTTTATCTTTTATGCAGTTAATTGAAAAAAGGTATCCAAGTGAGAGATGGTTAATTAAAAGATAGCAACAACACATGGAGTTTAATGAGCGGAGATCTGCTATTTTTTTCCTGACTGGATTCTTGACCATTGTTCAGATTAACAGTTTGGAACCGATTGCTCAATCCAGCCACTTTTCCTTTCTGAATGGCTTGTAAGGATTGCCGATGATAGTCAGCCTGGGCCCATCTTCCCTTGTGCTTACGATCTTCATCTGCTGCTTTGGATCTACCTACTGAAAAACAGACAGCTATTTAAAAAGAATTCCAAAGTTGAAAGTGTTAGCTTTGTAAGCCAGTCATTGTGTGATTCAAACAGAACAAATAGGGTTATCTGGAACTCATAGCAATCCACAGGGCCAAAAAAATGTTTTAAGTGCTTGTAGGGCATAACAGGTAGGGAATACGGATATTAGTATTTGGATTGCTTTGAGTGCAGGATAGCTCAAGTTGTTCTATTTGCCTTTTTTCAGATTGCTTCTCCATGAAGCTGAGGGGCTGGTGCACCTAGACCACTGGTTACATTTGGGGAATTACTACATTGGTACTCAGTAGAACATTTTTCACTTTTTTTCCAATCTCACAGCTGATCCTAAATCTCAGAACTATATAATTCTGTATTATGCTTTACACAGAACTTTGAGTTGGTATTTACTTTCCTTCACAACCACACTTCATGGTCTGGAGGGAAGACATAATATGATGACAAGGGCTCTTCTTACTGACAAAACAATTCACACCCCACTAGCCCCTTTACTTAAAACATTCAAACTGACACTATGTTGGGTTGAAAAGGTTGCAGGTTTGAAGCACATTTATTAAGTCACATGCTTAATTATACCTAGTTAACATCAATATCAATTTTTTTTTTAAATCTGGCTCCCCAACTAGCAGCTGAAGGCTGTTCATGGAGATCACGTTAACTCTATCAAATCCTGATGCTAATCCTCTTGCACTTAAAGTGACTTCCACAAGCATTAGCCTAAGCCTAACTTCTGCCTGACTTCTGCTGTGACAGTCACCTTGAATCTGTGCCCCAAGGACCCTTTCTCCGACCACATTCAGGGAGGGCAGGCATGACTGCTAAGGTACAATTGCACCCTCTAAGTTTCCTCTCTCCTCAGAGAAACCCACTGTCCCAGCTGTTGTGTTTGGTAGCCGAGGATGAGGAGAGTATAACAATGCTTTATTAACAGGTCATGCAGCCATTACATAACAGCAGTAAGTCTTACTTTCACTTTCAAGCTGTACAGAAAGTCATGTTTATGCACAGTGCCACCTGCAGGCCATTTGTATAAACACCACATATTACCCCTATAGTAGGAAAGCATTTGGACACATATATAAACAGTAACAATTAAACTGTATGTATCTTAAAGCAATATATACATTCTTCACATGACATAGTCCTTGGTCCGTGCAGGTAGTTTCTGGATTCTCTCAGTATGCCTAATAGGTTTATTTTCTTCAGGCCTATTGCAGTTGGCATTAGGGGTAGGAAAATGTCCTTCATCAAATGGAATGTCTGCAAAGTCATATCTAGCAGGAGCAAGACGACTTGCATTCCATATGCATCCATCAGACAGTTCATATGTGTCTGGTGTCTCACTTCAAGTGGTGTAGTAAATTTAGATTGTCCTTGTTTCAGTATTCCTGGTTTCTTAATTCTGACTAAAGATCCAGGCTGAAAGTGCATTTCTCTTGCGCCACGTTTTCTATCAGTATAAGCCTTGCATTTGGCTTGGTGACGTTTCACTATGTCAGTAGTAGTTGATTTTGTAGGAATAGTCTTTGGTGTAAGTTTGACGTCTGCAACACGTAACTTAGTGCGCATCTGTCTGCCATGTAATAATTCAGCTCGAGATGATTGGGTTGTTGCATGGCATGTTGCTCTGTAGTTATGTAGTTCCTGTGAGACAGTCTCCCTTATAGAGTAGGGCAAGCGCCTCAATTTCTGGCATACTGGTTTTACATCTGGTCTCAACTTAACTTTGTGTACAAAGTTCTTTACACAGCCCAGTGGAGTGTTGCTTTGTGGTGAAATTTTAGACACAGGCTGTGTGGCAGGCACTGGTGCTGTAGTAATGAGACCATCCACTAATTGTAGGTTTAATGCAGCAAAGAGATCCCTTCCAAGTATAGCAGTACCATTTTTCACAATGTAAAAGTCACATTTTACAGTATTTGATTTAAATTGTACAGTCACTGGCAAGCAACCAAGCACAGGGATTGGATCCTTTAAGTAACTGACCTCAGGGCAGGTGCACGAAGCGTATCTTTTGCAAAGTATTTCAAGAAAATATCTTTTGGTAGTATTGAAATAGCTGAACCTGTATCAAGCATCAGGTTAATGGAGTGTCCCTTGTCAGCAGAAGCAGTACTGACATTGACAGTGCATATAAACTTGTCTGGAAGAAATGTACCAACTTTATCCACACTTAATACTTAACATTTGTAGTAATGAGTTCATGAACATATTTAGTAGAACTACGGCATACCGTAGTAGCAAAGTATAATGTTCCATTGATTCACCATTACGCTGTCCACGTTGGCAGAATTTATATCTTTCAGCAACCACATTTACTTTTGGCACAAAAAAGTTCTTTATAGCAGTAAGAGCAGTTTCATAAGTATCATCAGGTAATGGTAATGTATAGAACATACGCTGTACCTCTGCTTCCAGGCAATGAATAATTAAAGCACGCTTTATAGCTGCAGAAATCTCCCCTTGGTCAGCAGCAATAATGTAATTATCAAACATACAGATCCAAGCAGTAAAAGGTATGGTAGGCTCACCAGGGTTTGGTAGAAAAGGTGCAGGCTGCTGCAGAGGTAGAAAATACATCCTTGTCATTTGTTGTGTTTGGTAGCCGAGGATGAGGAGAGTATAACAATGCTTTATTAACAGGTCATGCAGCCATTACATAACAGCAGTAAGTCTTACTTTCACTTTCAAGCTGTACAGAAAGTCCAGTGCCACCTGCAGGCCATTTGTATAAACACCACACCAGCCTGTTAGCCAATCACTACCTGGTCTACATTGACGATTATTATTATTAATGTAGCCCTGCAGGTTTCCATTCAAATAGGTTTATTACCTTGTTTGTGGAGAGCTGCAGCAGTGCAAATAACAATGTGAATCAGGAGACTACAGATCCCAGAAGGCCGCGCTCTGTAGAGGAAGTGGAAGGGAAAAAAAGTAAATCCTCTTGATGGTGGATGAGAGGAGGAAATGGCCTGGAGAGATTTATGTGAAAGACCACTGTGTGTGTATGCTGAAAGGGAGACAGCAGAGATCCCCCTGCACAGTTTGGGAAGCAGACTGAAACCCAGCCAGAGCCATTCCAAGCCTCCAGTACAGTAATGATAGTTTGGAAGTGAGACCCGCGGCCTGCAATCAAGTTTATTATTATTATTATCAGACTTTCCTGCTTCACATCTCAGTAGTAAGTGTGCAGCAGTGCTGAGATACAGGTAACCATTTATGCAAAAACAACACAGGGATTGACTGTACAGTATAGTTCCCCTCAGACAGACTCTGCAGAAGGAACATTCTGTGCCATTTGCTACAGGACACTCATTGCACCAAGCCACTGTGGGATTATTATTGCTGGCCAATACAAAGTGGAGTACAGAGTCAATGATTACTACATTTAAAGTGACAGCACACATACATGGCTCAGTAATCCTGGGGGTAAACTTTACTTTAAGGGCCCTAACGTTGCCGGCTTTTAGGACCTCAGGGGAGCTCCCAAATATCCATATATTACATATTAAATGCTTAGTTACATTTATTGCTATAATCAAATACTAGTGTAGATTTAACTGATATAAAGCGTATTGCATTGCATGTTATTTTTGACCATCTCTATTTCTGCATTTAATTACCAATTCATTTCAGCCCAGTTCCGGTATAATAAATCTGGGTTCACTTTCAGCTTGGATTGGTATTTACTGGGATTTTTTGGGGTGTCACCACAGTCATTACACTACCCTTGGGTAGGCTACATTTACATGTATTTCTATAGCGCCAACATATTTCTTAGTGCTGACAATATCCCCTTGAGCAGGAAATAGGGTCTACCTTCCCAACTCTGTCATGGCCCTGTTCCTCCATCTGCCTTCTACATTGGGTGCATTATCTTAAATGCTAGTTTTATAAATTAAGCTTTATTTCAGGGGTGGTAAGTGATGCAGAGCACTCAGGCTTTGGGTGAAATTATGAAGAGTTGATATGTTCAAAAATACAAAAACTGCAATCTAGCAGTTTCTTATAATATTCATTAATGCATAGAATCTTGTGTTTTTACTGATTGGAAGAGATTTAGCTAGATCAATCAATACAGTATTAAATAATTAATATTACAGGCTGCCAGAAAAAACGAAAAAGGGATTTTGAAAGAGATTAAAATGCATCTGAAATTGATTACAATAGGCAGGGATTTGAAAAAGATGTTTTGTTATTATTGCTCCTAAGTTCACTTATTTTGACCCACCCTCGTAGAATATAAAATACAGATGAATGAAAAATTGATTTTGAAAACTACTTTGAAGGAAAAGGTGATGCCACCAATTCCAGCTTTCATTCTATACCCATTTAATACATTTAATACACTAGCTTTCTCTAAACAGCTGAAATGGAAGATATTGGAGTATAAGGAGATTGGCTGAGTTTTTCCAGACCACTGATGCCTTCAAAAACCAAATGAATTATGATAAAAGGTTAGCTGCATTTTCAATTTAACATACAAGCCTGAATCAAGCATAACTGGAAATCATAGTAGTGAAAAGCTAGTATTAACATCTGACATTATGGGGTATATTTATCAAAGTGTGGAAATAGAGAACAGTTTATCAGAGGGGAAATGCTGAGGACTCTCTTCACTTGCATAGGATTTTGAAGGACAAATGTATATGATGTATATCATGAAATGTAGTTTGTTCTCTTTTCACCTTTTGATATATATGCCCTAATAATCCTATAAAATGAATTGAGAGCTGTGAGTTTACCTGTGAGGAACTCCTGTCAAGATTGTTATGTTTTGATAGATATGCACCTAAGGGAACTTTCTACCAATTTGGGTGTTCACTGCTCCTTATCCTGCAGCATGCTAACAAACCTACCTTAATGAGCCACTAAAAATATATATTATTCATCTTATTTGAAACATTAGGGAACACAAAACATGTTTCTTAAGCATTGATGCCATTAATATTTTTGCTTTGATGATTTTGAATTTCTTATAACTCTGCCTTCTGCTGTAGTTACTGTCTATACACTATTAATCACATTACTGCACTATCTAGCCGATTCCTATGAAACTATTGCCCTGCTGTGTCCCTTCATTCCTCTAGTCACAACTCATTGCTCTAATCTATTACTGTGTGACTTTCCCCTCAGCCTATAATGAGCACAAGTGCTACATTTGTTGTGATTTTCTTATTTTATCCTGAATCCAGGGTCAGATGACATAAATTGTGTGCATTCCTATGTATGTAAGAGCAACTCTTTGAAAAGTATGCAGCAGGGCAGGGTCAGACTGGGTTAGTGGGACAACGGGAAAAAACTCAATGGGCCCTGACACTCATGGTTCCCTGCCCAGACCTGCTCCCTCGATTGGCTGGGCCATAGAGTACATGTGTTTGCACTTTTACAGGTGAAAGTTTGGACATTGCAAGGGGGGCCCCTGGTGACTGCCAGGAGGTCACTTCGTATTGCAGCCCCAGTGTGGGCCCCAAATGTTCTAGTCTGACCCTGCAGCAGTGAGAAACAGTATGGGGCTGATTTACTAAGGGTCTAATTTCAACAATTTGAATTTCAAATTAATTTTGGGCTAATTCAACTATATAATAGCCCAAAATTCGATTAGAATTGAGAAAAATTAGAATTTTCAAATTTTGTCCCTTTAAAAAAATCTTTTGAATTCGACTATTCGCCAATTTAAAGCTGCTGAATTGCCATTTTCCCCTATGGGGGACCTTACAGAACTTGGACAGAATTTTTTTCTACGTTCTGAGAATTCGACGGATTTTTGTGAAAATACGGCCGTAATCGATCGAAAATGACCCCCAAAAAAATTAGAGAGATGAAGTATTTTCCACTTCAAAATTCAACCCTTATAAATCAGCCCCTATGTGTTACTTACATGTGTAACAGTACTGAATCAATTAAGTAAAGCTTTGTAAAATATGAATTCAGCCTCCTATCATATTAATTAATGTATTTGGGTCATGCTTTGCACTTTCTATTTAGGTTCCATATACAGACATTACCCTGTGTACAGTTTCAGAACACAAATCCAAGAAAAAAAATTACTTTCTAAGTTAGATAATATACAGTATTTTCAAATGACTCATTGTTACATGTGCAAAGAAATTAAGTTTACATTTTGTTTTTCCTATACACTTTCTGGCATAGTTTATCCTATCCCCCTGTTTAATGGGCTGTGCATAAATCCACACTCAAATGGATTTATTCCAGTTCTGCACACACAAGTGCTTTGATATTTTATAAGTACAAGTTTCTGCAACGTTTGTTGTATTTTGTTATAATAGAAAAATACTGCAGGCTTGTATAATTTCATGAGAATCCAACTTTCAGTTCAAATAATAGAAGAAGGCAAAGTGGCCCAGGTCATCCTGTTACTTTATAAAATGTTATCTAAAATTGCAATGGTATAGTGTTTATTCTCTGTGTTACACATGCTTTATTTATTTTTTAATAAACTGAGAAACAAAGCTGCCGTTTCCCTGTGGGTAGTGGAATCTACCGCAAAACCAACTGATTTTAACTAGTTATAATGTTGATAAATTATTATTATTAATAAATCAAATAAATTCTCTACAATTGCTACTTTTAAAGAAAGACAATTTCTACAGTCTGTCAAGATTCACATACTGTATTCTTTTCCTAAGCAGTATGCCAACTGGCTTTTGTCCAAAGTGGTCTCCATATCCCTACAAAAGACTCACTGCTAGCTAATTTGAGTAAAATTTGAGTAAGCTTGATTACAGCATGTGGGCTTCACCTAACCTGAATACAAATGGACTGACAGAACATCAGTGTATCTGATCATTTAAATTTACAGAATAAATCTTCCTATGACCTGTTTCACCTAACATACATACTACATGCTTCTGAGAAGATGAATAACTGGACTTTAGTTTAAAGGAAAACTATAAACCCTCTTTGAGATAAGAGCTTTTGTTTGGAGTTATGTGGAAAAGTGAACTCTCCAAAATTATTATAAATGTATTTTTTTACACCAACCTGATTTCACAGATTGAAGAGAAGCCTTGTTACTCTGACAAACAATTTCTCAAATATGGTTACTGCCTTTTCTGGAAGAAATCACGGTCTTCCTAAATTATTTTTCTTTCCTATTAATAACATTGGCATCAAGCACCATGTTTAGAATTAAAAAAGAAGACAGCCAATTGGCAACCCTCTTCTCAACCCCTACTTCACAGCAACATGCAATCCTGCCTTCACTTTGGTCTACAGTCCCTTCATTGGGTCTGGTACCCATGGAATACTTGTAAAGTGGTTAGGTTTTAGACCAGGAGTCCCTAACCTTTTTTACCTGTGAGCCACATTCAAATGTAAAAATAGTTGGGGAGCAACACAAGCATGAAAAAAATTCCTGGGGTGCCAAATGAAGGCTGTGATTGGCTATTTGGTAGCCCCATCTGGACTGGCATCCTACAGAAGGCTCTACTTGGCACTATACTTAGTTTTTATGCAGTTAAAACTTGCTTCCAATCCAAGAATTCAAAAATAAGCACCTGCTTTGAGGACACTGAGCGCAACATCCAAGGGGTTGGAGAGCAACATGTTGCTCATGAGCTACTGGTTGGGGATTACTGTTTTAGACAGATGATTCAGATTCCTTTTTCATGTGGGCAGTCAGTGTGTTAACTGCCTGGGTACCCGTTAAGATGCAAGACTGTTCTGTCCCACCCTCCCCTGAGGTTTAGGTCATGTGTCTGCCTAACTGGACCCATGCCCAACTCCACTTTTGTCCATTGTGAAGTAATGGATTCTGGCAATTAAAATCCCTCTGATTGCTATAGTGCATGGTGCACATATCCCTGGAAGATACAGGCACCAATAATCCTCAAGATTCCATCACTTCTCAGTAGAAAATGGTGATGGAGGGTTTGGGTTATCTACAGTAGCCTAAAGTATTAGTGTTTATGCACCTTTTCTACATAAGCCCAATTGACTGAGCTCATGTGAGAAAGGACCGTATATGTTCCCTTTTAAATAGGATCAGTCTTAATTTTACTCTGCTGTCAAACCTTACTGTCCAAATTTCCAGTCAATTTCAATCACAAGTTATTAAAATACTACATTTCCAAAGATAATATAAAGGTATAAATTAAAGCTTAGTAGCTTATACTGACAAATATTAAACCTGTGACTTTAATGTAATTCCTTCTTCTTAAAGACATACGGAATGGTTTGGACCTCATATTTCTGTATAAGGAGTCTTTGTATAGTTTGGATTTATATACCCTGGGTCTACCACAGTATGGTTTTTTTCGGCTTAGTTATGATCAAGTAAAAGGTACTATTTTATTATTACAGAGAAAAAGGGAATAATCATTTGCTTAAAGGAAAACTATATCCCCTGAACAATGAAGGGATCTATAAAAATATATTGAATAAAATCATATGTAAAAGCCTGCTTCATGTACAGTAAATAATCAAATAGCATCATAATATAATTTTCATTGTGTAAATAGAAAATTGCCATTTTAAAAAATAAGGGCCGCCCCCTGGGATCATAGGAGTCACGGTGCACAGAGGTCTGTCTTTTGCTTCCACACTTCTTCCTGTTACAGTTAGAGCTGTAGTATTTCTGGTCAGGTGATCTCTGAGGCAGCACACAGCTTTCCTTCTCCTTTAAGTAATCATTTTGGGCTTTTAGTTTTCCTTTAGATCAGAGTATATGGGAGATGGGCTTCTTCTAATGTGAAGCTTTCTGAATAAGGGATCCCATACCTGTGCTTGCTACTGCAAAGCATAGTTTACATTAAAAAAACAATATATTTACATATATATATATATATATATATATATATATATATATACACTAAAACAAAAAATGCAGCTCATCCATGTGTTGCAATTAAAAATCAGTCTGGTGCACGGGTTGTGGCTTATATCATACAATGAATTCAAACAAATTATTTCCCAGCACCCTCAGTGTACTACCTTAAGAAACAATTGGATTAATGGAAACCTACCTATACTTGGAAAAAAGAGATACTTTTAGTTACAAAGTTTGTACAAAGTATGTTTAAGCTGATGCGCCCCGCCAAGGCAGTGTCTATGCATCAGTCCTATCTAAATGAAATAAGGGTATTTTCTTTGGGAGGAGAAAGACCATACCTGCTTGACCTCTTCCAAAGAAAGATTCAGCATTATGAGCTTTGTGTGCAAGTAATTTATAGGACTGTGTTTAGAAATGCGGGGGTTGGGAGAGCAAGCATTAAGGGGATAGCCACAATCCCCTAAATAGTATACTAAAACAAAAAATGCAGCTCATCCATGTGTTGCAATTAAAAATCAGTCTATATATAAATAGACAAATACAAGAGGTCCTCTGCACTCAACCCATTATCAATATATTTAAGACATTGAGACATTCTGTGCATACAGCTACTAAAAAATGCCTTACCCTTTAAACAACAGGGATTGTTTGTCCATATATTGTCCCATACACACCCACTTTTCTGTCTGATAGCTTCTGGTCTCATTATTTATGCTGGCAACAATGTATTTGCTAAGTAGTAACATGTGGCTGAGCAGGCACACTGTCTTCACTAAGATAAACAATAGTATGGATACACTGCTTTTGATTTTTTGAATCCATTTTAGCAACCAGGTTGCCTAGCAACACACTTTGGCACCAAAATTGCATTTAAATGTTTTTCCTGTGCACTATGCTGTTCTTTCCCTGAAGAAAGTTCCAACAGGAACTGAAACATCAGACACAATAAACCCACTATTTTTGCCTGGATATGAATCCCTGGAGTGCTGTTATCTTCTCTGCTGTCAGTAGAGGTCTCAGCTCTTCCTCTCACTACTGTTTGTAGTTCAGTTTAATGGTTTAAAGAGAGAAGGGAAGCATGTCTAATGGTTAAATGTATAAACAGAATTCAAGTGTTAAATTTGAGTGTATTTGCAAAAGGAGCATGCTGGAATGAGTGACACCTGGCAGTTGCTATCAGCCATCTACGATTATGCATTCTTTGTGGTTGCATAGAGAAATATTGCCTTTTATATGTATGGATTTGCCTGTTGATCTCATCTGGTATTAAAAGATTTGGAATCTGAAGACACAAGTAGGCTTGCAGTTCCATTTTATGTATTATGTTCATATATATTAGGTTTTGCTCCACTTCTCCTTGCTTCATCCTCCCACTGTCTGCAGACTTTACACAGACCATGCTGTTCCAACTGAACAGAGGGCTGGATGCTTTCCAGAAGTTTATGGTAACAATTTCAAGTAATGGAAGGCACATTAATGAATAGGTACATTATAAAAGAAATCTGTAAAAAGTGCTACTTTAGCAGAACATTAGTGCAATGTGATTAACATTGATATAATGAACACTAAATGAGATTCTAATAATGTAAAGGAGTACAACATCATTGCAAAGGAAAAGAGAGGGTGACAGCATTTTATGCAAACTCTATCTTGCTTTATGGCAAAAATAGGGAATGTTCAATGAAAGCAATGAGATAAATGATTTTACTGGGTCCCTGCACCCCTTTACTACTACTACACCTGAAGTGCTGGAAAGAAAAGCTTAAAGGAATTATTAAAAAAGCAAAGTACAAATAAGATTGCACTCAAGAATTGTCCTTTTCAGACAGATCTTGAATGAGAAAATAAAAATGTTTCTTAACAAAAGTATTGATGATCAAGAAGCCACAAATATGTTTTCCTTTGCCTAGGGTTGTGTGCCCCGGGACAGGCTTCACAAAGGCCATTATATTGCAAGTGAAGATAAGGATCATTGATCTCCTTGACTGTGTATCCACAGGGTGGCAGTCAAAAAAAATTGATTTTGTTTTATTTTTAATGTGCTACGGTAAAGATACCCATGCACCAGCTACCCTTCAAGGTATTTGACTGATGCCATGCAAGTCAAATGCAGTGCTGCCGTTGTCCAATGTCATCATTCATGAGTATGGCCACATCCCATTGGTTGCAAGAAGCACAGCTTTAACAATCAGATTTGACAGGAAGCTAATTTTTCTTCCTCGTCTGCTAATGCAACCTGCACCTGCAAAGAAAGTGCACTGGCAGATTAAAGTTTCCCTCTAGGCAGACTGTCTGTGATGTGATCTTCCCAGAAAGGCATTGATATGTAGAAAGCCAGGCTGTATGTTTGAATTAGACTTATTTGCATAATTGTTTATAGCCAGTTTAAGCAGGTAAGTACTTTGTATGTTGTGATACCTAACATATCAGTCTTGTAACTTTTTGCTACTAATTTGGTCTTTTTTGTCTTTTTAATTTTTATTTTTTTTAACTTGTAGGGGCCCCTAGCCACTAATGTTATTTTTTTTTTAACATTGTCGGGGCCCTGGCACCAATGTTTTATTTATTTTTTTTCATTTGAAGGGGGTCTGTGGCCATCAATTTCTTTTTTTTTTTTTTTT
>CM044444.1:37617680-37639462 GCA_024363595.1 Xenopus borealis | reverse complement strand
ATATATATATATATATATATATATATATATATATATATATATACACACACAAACGTAGGAAACTCTTGCTGATAAGGATAATGAGGAGTTAAATGTTCTGGATACCATCACTTTTGGTTTTTACAGCAGAAGTATGTATGTTCCTACTATGTATGCTGCTGTAGAAACATATATTAACAACATAACCACTGAAATGAAGGAAATGTGTCAGGTGAGGGGAAGTACCTCAGGTTTGACGCGTAATTTAACAAGACAACAACAAGAAGCATTGGAAGGATTGTCATCTAGGACTGATATTACTATCAAGCCTTCCAATAAAGGGGGCGCGATAGTTATTATGGACACCTCCTATTATGTATCAGAGATAGAGAATCAATTGGCAAACCGCGAGTAATATAAACCTCTCCTATATGACCCACTTTTGGGCATTATTGGTAAGATTAAAACTATGTTGGATGATATGGTGGAGGGAGGAGTGATAACGGATAAACTTAGACAGTATTTGATGGTCAAGAACCCGGTTACACCTACCTTTTATTGTTTGCCCAAGATACACAGGGATCCGGTATGCCCCCCCGGTCGACCGATAGTGGCGGGCATTGGCTCGGTATTCAATCCGCTAGCAATTATGCTAGACAAGGCACTTGGTCCTTTAATACAATTGACACCCTCTTATATGAAGGACACAGGACACTTTCTACACAGGTTAAGCACATTGGGCGATGTGAGTGGAGAAGAGGTTATACTGGCCACACTAGATGTGGCCAGTTTATACACATCCATTCCACACACTGATGGGTTGCGGGCCTGTGAAAAAATATTTAGGGAGAAAGCCCACTATACAACTCAACAAGTGGACTTCTTTCTAAAGAGTTTGGAGATCATATTGACTTGCAATTATTTTACTTTTAGGGATGATTTCTATTTACAATTGAGAGGAACCGCGATGGGCTCAAACGCCGCCCCAGCGTATGCCAATGCCTTTATGGCAATTTTTGAGGAACAACATATATATGTTGATATAGACTTCACCAGGCACTGTTTAGCATGGTGGAGATACATCGATGATATTTTTATGGTGTGCCGTGGTGATGTTAGCTCCTTACAGTGCTTCCACGAGAGGATTAATAGTGAACATCCCTCTATCTCTTTTACACTTAGGTATGATCTCCAAAAAAAAAATCAATTTTCTAGATGTGTTGATACATAAGGACCAGGGTGATATACACACTTCCATTTTCACAAAACCTACAGATAGGAACCAACTATTGCACTATACAAGCCACCATCCACCACACATTAAGAAATCTATCCTAGTAAGCCAATTGTCTAGGGTTCAGAGATTGGTCAGTGGAGAAGCAGAGAGAGAGACTCAAAAAAGAGTTATGTGTCAGAAATTTAGAGAAAGAGGATATCCGGACAAGGTATTACAGCAGGCTGAATGTAGGGCAGAAAGCCCACGAATTAAGAAAAAACAAATTAATAGGATTCCTTTTGTTACTCAGTTCCATGGAGAGAGTGAAACAGTAGGAAAAATACTACGACGACACTGGTACCTTTTACGCAATGCATATCCTAAGATACAGGAATTTCAAACCTGGCCTCTCATCTCATATCGGAGGGGCAAGACTATTGGAGCGCGGGTGACCTCTACACAGATAAGATCTAAGACTAAGGAGGCCAGTAAAACCTTCTTAGGATGTAAATCTAAGGGTATGTATCCATGTTTAGGGTGCGCCCAATGTCCATTTGTTCTAAAAGCCAAAGAATTTGTACATCCCCATACAGGACAGACAATACAACTACGTGGCTATTTTACGTGCATCTCTAAATTTGCGATATACTGTATGTGCTGGTCTGTCCGTGTGGTCTCATCTATATAGGTGAGACCACACAGATGGTAAAATCACGTAATTCGCAACATCGGTCTAGCATTAATTTGGGTAATACTACATTACCTGTTTCAAAACATTTTTTGGAAAAGGGAGGAGATAGGGAATTGAAGCTGAAACAGAGAGAGGAATGGTGGATTAAGAAACTTGGTTCTTTATATCCCATGGGTCTTAATAAAGATTATGACCTGTTTTTGTTCCTATAGACTAGATGCCCTTAAGAGGTAAAAAAATGGTCTAATGAATAAGGTGGATTAATTGTGCAAATTGTGAAGTCATTTACTGTATGTTGCTTTTAAATTCACGTGTGAGGTGATGATTATTTGTATATGGCTTGATAAAGGGCACACAGCTTGCCCGAAACGTCGCTGTACTGATGTGTTAAATTTTTAATACACACTTTTTGCAAGACACGTGTGCTGTTTCATTCACATTTATATATATATATATATATATATATATATATATATAAACAACACTTGCTTGCTTTAAAAGGACTCAGTGGAAAAGTTTGTTCCAAAACTCTGGAGCTTTCAGAGATAATGGGTTTCTGGAAAAAAGATCTCATAACTGTTATGTACATAAGAATGCTGACACTTGTTTGGAACACTCAAGCAATGTCAGCACAAGAAAGATTAATAGGAAGTGTTTTCCTTGATTTTGGACTAGAGTGTTTGGCCTATGGCTTCCTACTTTGTGCCAACAGGTTCTTTTTTTCAAAACAATTCCCCCCAAGAACAAAGTGTGTTTAAACAGCATTGAAAGAACTTCACTGTCCAGCACAAATTCACTACTTCCACCCAACTGAAAACAATTTGGATGAACTGTAACACCAACTCCAAAGGTTAGGCACACTCAAGTGATTGTATTGACTTACAATGGCTAACTGAAGTATATGGTACATTAACGGGCAGATTTACTAACAGTCAAATTGTTGAGGGTTTTTAGCCCTCGAATTCGACTGGCGAATATTTTGCAAATAAATATTCGGCAAAATCGAATAAAATACCCGCAGATTTTTAGCGCATTCGTACGAATCGAACATTCGAAAACGTTTGTAACCATTGTTTTGAGTGGCGGTTTTGGGTGGCGGTTTTCGCGGTTCTGTGTTGTCTGTTTTGTGAAGTCCAAGTTCAGGGCCAAAAAGTTGTGCCCCTTCAGCTTGCTTTTGGAAGCTGTGTCACTGGTCCACTGTCACAACCATAGAGCTCTCCGTGCTGTAATAGAAGCTGCTAAAGCCCTAGCTGATAAGTTTGCTATATCTATCGACGCTTCACGATAGAGCTGCTCTGATCTTTTCTAGCCCTGTATTGAGTTGGTCTGGAGAGGATGGTGGATGTTTGATAAGTTCTTGGCACCAGTATTTAGCATTTTTGGCAACAGTGGTAGCCGTAGATGCAGGTCATAAAGGAACAGTTCAGTGTAAAAATAAAAACTGGATAAATAGACTGTACAATAGGCTGTACAAAATAAAAAATGTTTCTAATATAGTTGGTTAGCCAGAAATGTATTGTATAAAGGCTGGAATGACTGGGTGTCTAATATAATAGCCAGAATCCAACTTCCTGCTTTTCCGCTCTCTAACTCTAAGGGGCAAATTTACTAAATTCACATGTATTCACATGAATGATTTGAATATTCGATCGAATTTTCAAAAAGATTAAAATTCGAATTTCGAATATGCAAATTAGGCAAATTTGACCAAATTCGACCATAGAATAGTCGAATTCGAATATTTGAATTCGAATATTCGAATAAAATTCTATTCGAATATTCGACTATTCGATGGTCGAATACTTCCCCTTTAAAAATTTTATTCGACCCCCTAGTTCGCCAGATCAATGCTACCGAGTTGGGGATTATTCCCTTAGATTGAATTGGAAAAATTCGATTGATCGTTTAAAATCGTTCGAATATTCTAATTTTCCCTATTCGATCGTTCGTTCAATCGATCGAATTGCGATGAAAAAATTCGCATTCAAAATTCAAATTCGAATTTTTTTTTTGTTCCCCACTATTCCCCCACTATTCACTGGTCGAATTTCAATTTTTTTTTTTAAATTCGACCAATGATAAATCTGCCCCTAAGAGTTAGTCAACGACTTGAAGGGGGGTCACATGGGACATAACTGTTCAGTGAGTTTGCAACTGATCCGTAGAATTCAGCTCAGATTCAAAAGCAACAACTATGACCAATGTGGCCTCCCCTCAAGTCACTGATTAGTTACTGCCTGGTCACCAGGGTAACCAGTCAGTGGAAAACAAGAGAGCTGAATAGCTGGTAGTGTTCTGTTCTGTCAGACATTCAATTACTCTTTATGCATTACATTTTTGGCTAACTAACTATATTAGAAACATTTTTTATTTTGCACTTCCTATCTATTTACCCAGTTTATATTTTTATACTGAACAATTCCTTTAAAATTGCTGCTTTGTTTTGGAAATCTCTCTTTTTTTTTTTTTATATTTTTATTTATTAAAGTTTTTCAAGAACAAAGCATTCTGGTAGGCAAACATTGTTTGGATATCATGTTTTGTTAACAGAAGTTCAGCATGTTAGCGAAACTATACATTCATGCAATTTGCATTATCTTAGGTATTAGTCGTTCCCTTTAATACATTAATTTAGTACCAAAGCTGTGCATCAGTTACTTTAAAGTATTATGTAACAATACAGGGGAAACTGATAAGGTTACTATGGTTGCTTTAAGAGCAGTTCTTCCTGGGGATCATGGATCTGTTAACTAGTGGTAGCTCGATAAAACTTTACAAGTTTTAAAGAGTCTATAGTAATAATAGAATAACATAGAAAAACATAATGGAATTAATATAACATCCTAAGGAAACAAATATTGCTCACACCATATATGTTAAGTGTTTCACTGCAGGTGGGTTTGGCCATTCAAATTAATCTTTTCCATTTTTGTGGTTTGGGGAACTATAGGGAAGTCAGGCTGGAAGGGAAGGAACCATTAAACTTGTACGCGATCCAGGGTTGCCAGTTCTTAGTTATCTTAGACAGATTTTCAGAGGCCAAACCAGGCAGTCTTTTGTTGGTGAAGAGCCAGTCCAGTTTGCTTTTAAACACTGCAAAGTTAATGTTATGGGGCTTCCACGATTTTGCTATTATTTTCCTAGCGGCTAGGAAAATGTGGTTCAGGAGTTTTAATTTTAGCTTACGAACACTTTTGGGGGGAACTCCCAGAAGGGCTTCAGCTGGGTTCATAGTTAGGTTGAGTTGCAGAACTGAATAGATCATATTGTAAACCCGGGTCCAAAATCTAATTACTCTTGGGCAAGACCACCATATGTGGGTCATGGTCCCTGGTGAGGAGCAGCCCTGGAAGCAGCTTGGAAATCTCTTTTTAGTGCGGAGTCTATTTTCCGTCCATGGGCTCCCTAAGGGACCCTGTGTCCTCTGTTGGGAGAGTGGTATTGCGGGAGAGCCTCACAATGGGCGGATCCACTTTGGGAGTTTTATCTCAGTGTTTGTGGTCCTCCTGAATTGGATATGTGTTAAAAAATTTTGGCAGAATTTGTGTCTTTTTGTCAGGCTGATGCCATTCTAGTAATTAATAATTGCCTTGGGGACTGGAAAAGTTCTGTTTTTTGTTGCCTAAAACCTTATCAGCTTTGGAGAGAGATACTTGCTGTTATATGGCACTTAACAAATGTTTAATCTCTTCTGGTTGTTTGGCAGAATCCTGTGAAGTAGAGGATTGGTAGTCTGAAATGTAGTCTCCTTCTGAGGTGGAGCTATTCTCTTCCTGCTCTGAGATGTACAGTATAAAGAACTTTTTCATGCCAAGAGTAAATGTGGTTGCTGAAAGATATAAATTCCGCCAACGTGGGCAACGTAATGGCAAATCCACAGGACACTTTGTAGCAGCTTTGAGAGAGCTGGTTCTAACATGTGAGTTTGGGAATTTAACAGATGAAATGCTAAGAGACCAAATAGTGGAAAAAACAAACTCACCTCGCATTAGAGAGAGACTGCTACTAGAGCAGGATTTAATCCTTGCAAAGGCTATTACAGTTGCTTACCCATGATGGTTTGTTTCGGTCCAAGCGTGTACCTTATGGACTGGCTTCATCATATGGATGATATAATTGTCTTTGCTCCAACTATGGATCTTCATGACAAGTACCTGGAAAAGGTTCTGAAATGCATTGATTCTACAGGACTCAAACTGAACCTTCCAAATGCCACTTCAGACAAACTCAGCTTTTCTGGGTCATATAATTTCACAAGATGGATTACTGCCTGACCCTGACCATGTCAACGTGGTTACACAAGCACCTACCTACTGATTTCCAGGCCTTACGAGCTTTCTTAGGTCTTACTGCTTGATATTCTAAGTTTATTCCCAACTATGCTTCAGTTGTGGAGCCACTTAGAGCACTACTATCTGGAACTTTAAGTCTGGTGTTGTCAGAATCTGCTCAATATAGATTTGAAATAGCATTTTTGTTTATTACATCTGCCCAAATGCTTTTCTACTATAGGGGGAACATGTGTTTATACAAATGTCATGTGGGTGTCACTGTGCACGGGACTTGTACTGTACATACACAGGACTTTCTGTACAGCTTGAAAATGAAAGTAAGAAGTTACTGTTGTTGTGTAAGGCCTGTATGAGCCTGTTAATAAAGCACTGTCATACTCTACTCATCCTAGGTTACCAAACATAACAGGGGAATAGTTTTCCTTTAAATAATTTTACCAAACTGGGACATATATTTGACTAAATATTGTCCTTTTACATCTTCTCCCTTGAGTCTTTGATTTTTTTTCCTTGATTCACTGTGCTGTATCAGGGATCACCTGACCAGAAATTGGCTCATGTGACCCAATGTGATTCACTATGAACCATAGGATTCCAGGGGGTGGCCCTTATTTCTTAAAATGGCAATTTTCTGTTAAGGATTATCCAGTAGTAAATACTACTGTGAAAATGGTTCATATATGAAGCAGGATTTTACATTTGAGCTGTTTTATGCAATCTATTTATATAGAGACCTACATTGTTTGGGGTTATAGTTTTCCTTTAACATAAGGGTGAACATCCCTTTAAGGATTAAAATTAAGTTGGTTCCCTCTATAATAGCCATTGCAATAATATCTGTTGTGAAACAAAGTGCTTATTTAGCAGCTTTTTGTGTGATTGTAAATTTAAAAAGTCAAATCTAGATGGAAGAAAGAAGTAGAATGTGTGTGCAGGAATTTGATTGGATTTGAGGGTATCAGAGTGGCATATGATAAAGTACATCTTTTTCTAAAGCACATTTTTTCTAGCAATGCTTTTGCTTTGAAGCACACTGGCATCTTTGCTTGCCTTATTATTTTACTTTTCAATTGATTGCTTCTGGCAGAATTACAGATAAAGCATAAAAACTTATAGACTCTCTTAATTGAAATGACTATTAAGCATGCCACACTCTAAAATCCTGCCAACCTAGGCCCGGGCCTAGGTGGCCTTTCCACAAATCCGGACCTGCACACAATGTTGGCTCAAGTTAAGAGATGTTAATGTTGAATATTTACTCACATGCATAGCCTATTTAATAATATTTTTAATAGGTCAGTTAGGGGCCGATTTACTAAATTCACGTGAAGGATTCAAAGTTCGATCGAATTTCGAACGTAGGATTTCTTCGTTTGGTCGAATATGTGAATTTTGGCATATTCAATCATCGAATAGGGAATGGTCGAACGATCGAATACATTCGAATAGAGTCGAATGGATGAATTTTCGATCATTCGATCAGCGAAGGATTTTAATTTTTAACAAACAAGAAAAAGTTGTGCTCACCACTAATTTTTAAAACCATTAGGCGGGAGTGCAATGAGGCTGTGACCACAAAATACATATAGACAAATGCAAGAGGTCCTCTGCACTCAACCCATTATCAATATATTTAAGACATTGAGACATTCTGTGCATACAGCTACTAAAAAATGCCTTACCCTTTAAACAACAGGGATTGTTTGTCCATATATTGCAATATATTTAAGCTGGCCAAGTCATCCCATAATAAGTGTTCGATCGTTCGAATCGTACGGATCATTCGAACGATCGAATGATTTATTTGACTGATCTAATAGATTTGTATTCGATCGTCGAATGATCGAATGTCGAATAAAAGGTAGCCTAGAACTATTCGATTAACATTAGAAAATCGGATGCTAATTGAATATTGAATAGAAACAAATTATTTTTGGGGAATAATAGTAAATTTGCCCCTTAGTGTTTTATACATTATCTGTGTGTTTTCTCTCGCAAAACACATTGTTAAGCATGATGCATGTGTTCCAGCTGTAATACATGGAGAAGACAAAAGAGTATCACCCAGCCATCTCCTGTTGTAGAATGCTCTAGAATAAAAAGGAAGCCTGTCAGCTGTTGAAGTACAACTATTAGAATATTGAGTCTGAAGTGATGCTTGTTGATTTTTTACATTGCAGAATAATGGCTTAAATACACCTAAAAGTATAAATATGTGATTTCAAGGCTCACCATTGTTCTTCTGCCTCCTTTTGAGCTTGTTTTCTTGCGATTTCTGCCATGAGTGCCTCACAAATCTGCTCATAGGGCTTATCATTTAGGGCTTCTCCCATAATCCACACCCACACCTCTACATCTGAACCACACTGCCATTGTATGTTCTTGGAATTATCTAAAGAAGGACCAAGGACATATTAGTAATTATGTAACAATAAAAATTTGAATTTATTATTTACAACTAATTATAAAAAAATGTTTGTGGCCAATATAACATTTTTAGTCAAGAGAGTTTATGGCATCATCCTAACTCATTATCAGCATAAATGTTATTAATGACACTCTTGAGCTATGAAGCACTGTAATTATTCTAGACAGTATTAACAACATACCATAATGATGTAACATCTCAAACATATAGGATCACATTTATCAAGGGTTGAATTACTACCGTCAGATCAAAATTTTAATAAAAAAAAAACCCGGAATTTATTTTAAAAATCTAATTTTTTTAACTTTGAGTGAATAGGCTGTATTTGATCATTCGAATTGAATTTGGATCAAATTCGATTTGAAGTATTTAAAAAAAAAAAAAAAAAAAAAACGGACTTTTTAAACAAATGACTCCAAATAGGTTCTAGGAGGTCCCCCATAGGCTAAAACAGCAATTCAGCAGGTTTTAGATGGCGAATAGTTGGGGGCAGATTTACTAATGGTAGAATTTTGAATGAAAAAACTTTGATATTCGACATTTTGGGGGGGTAATTTTCAATCAAATTTAGGCATTTTTGATCGAATAAAAATCATTCAAATCGGTCAATCACATCATTCGAATCGAACAATTTTGCGCAAAATCATTTGAGTTTTCAGGACAGGTTCTAGGAGGTTCCCCATAGGCTAAAATGGTAATTCAGCAGCTTTAAGGTGGCAAATAGTCAAATTCAAAGGGTTTTTTAAAGGGCCAGTATTTAAAAATTCGAATTTTCGAATTTTTTCAATTCAAATCTAATTTTATTTTGATATTCAAATTTTTTTAAATTCGAATTTTATTCGACTATTCACTTTGACCCTTAGTAAATGTGCCCCCTAAAGTCAAAGGGCATAATACATTTCTATATTTTTTTTCAAATCAAATTTGGCCTATCCCCTAGTCAAAGTACACTCAGAATTGAATTTTTCAATTAGACCCTTGATAAATCTGCCCCATAATGCTTATATATCAAGCTTAAATTTCAGGGAAGATTAAGTGGGGTGACACACCTGTTGCTAATTACTTTTTTTCTCACTTTGACAGTGTGCAGTCCAGGCTATGCAAACAAAACACTAGAATATTAATACAAATATTAATATGAATACAATATTAATGCAAATGTGTTTTCTAAACCACAAAACACAATTTTCCAAATGAAAGAATATATACAGGATCACTAGAGAATTTATATAGGACGCAAACCTCACAGTCAAGGGGGGCCTGAGGGACAGAACGACCTGGACCTTCCTCTATAGTTATTAGAAACCCCCCTTCTCCACAGGCCTGGATTTGTGGCATGACCACAAAGGCACAGGTCTAGGCTGGAAAGAGTTTAGGGGGGGCATGCCACCCAGCTGCATCCTAATGTGTACGGGCCACGTACAGTTCCCCTGTGCTATGTTGTGTGTGCGCTTGTGCAGGTGGGTGCATGTTAGGACCCTGAGGCTTTGGGTGCCTCTGAGGGGAAATCCAGCCCTGCCTCTCCAGACAGGTCCCACAGGTATCGGGGGTGGGGTGGGGGTGGTACAAGAAGTGATTGCTGCATGTGCCAGGCCCCTCTGAAGATTTTTTTGGGCAGACCAAAGAACTTTGTAATTACACCACACCGCTGTATAGAATTTATCCAGAATGTTTTCAGATTTCATTCTAAAATAATTTAAACATAAAACAAATCCAATAGCATTGTTTTGCCTTCAATATGGATGCAGCTTAGTTAAGATCAAGTACAAGGTATTATTATATTTATTATACAGAAAACCAATACAGTTTACATAAATAACCTGCTATGTAGCAATGGGGGCAGCCATTAAACTTGGCTGTAGCAAGCAATGCCAGTCAGCAGCATCAAGGGCAAAAATGTCTTGAGCTGTATTAAAAGGGGCATAGATTCACAGGAGGAGGGGGTCATTCTTCCACTGTATAGAGCACTGGTAAGGCCCCATCCAGAATATGCTGTGCAGTTTTGGTCTCCAGTGCTCAAACAGGACATTATTGTATTAGAGAGGTTACAGAGAAGGGCAACTAAGCTGGTAAAATGTATGGAACATCTTAGCTATGAGGAAAGACTGTCCAAATTGGGGTTGTTCATGCTGGAGAAGAGGTGCTTAAGGGATGATATGATAACTATGAATACATTTATAAGGGAATTATATAATGATCTCTCTAATGCTTTATTTATCTGTAGATCTTTCCAGCGGATGCAAGGTCACCCATTCCAATTAGAAGAAAGGAGGTTCCGCCAAAATATTCGGAAGGGGTTTTTTTACAGTAAGAGCTGTAAAGATGTGGAATTCTCTTCCTGAATTAGTTGTACTGGCTGCTATATTACATAGCTTTAAAAATAGGGTTTGATGGCTTTTTAGCAAGTGAGGGAATACAGGGTTATGGAAGATAGATACAGGTTGATCCAGGGACTAGTCTGATTGCCATTTTGGAGTCAGGAATTAATTTTTTCCCCCTCTGAGGGAAAATTGGAGAGGCTTCCGATGGGGTTTGTTGCCTTCCTCTGGAAGGCAGGCTAGTTGAAAGGTTGAACATCATGGAGGTGTGCCCTTTTTCAACCTAACTTACTATTATACTATGTTAGTGCAAAAACAAATATTTTCACTTTATGGTGTTTTTGTTTTTTTAACAAGGCCTAAGTCTAGCTACCATTTACCTGGACACCATTTATAATTATTCTAAAAGTGATCATAACTCAAAAATATGGCAAATTTACAGGGATATATGTACTGTATATATGTTTGAAATGGTTTATTTATTGTAGCAAGTATGTTATGATCAATTGCAATGTAACTGTAACTATGACTGACAGGAGAATTTGTTATGACAGTAATACCAGGTACAAATAATTTGTGTAATAGTTTATATTGCATTTCATGGCTTATTCCATATAGGCTCCTGTTTGAGCAATTTTTATCAGATGGTGGCAGGTCACCTTTAGACTGTCATTGTACTGATAACCAGTTGGTCAGAAATTAATCATGGGACAAAATTTATGGTGTAGATATCATATTTTAATTTCACCTCTCAATGCAACCATACTTGAAGGCTACACCAGAGCTACTGTATATGCAAGACTGCCTCTCTGATTTTATTATTAATTCAGTATCTGATTTATGAAGCATACTTAAAAGCTTACCTTGAGGGGTTGTCATGGAGCTTTTTATAACAGATGATAGAATGATGACATATGTTTAATTGGCTGCCAATAACATCTAGGCACACATAGTGGCCGAATGACCATCAGGGGGGCACAACAGGTTGCAGGGGCCACTGTTGTATTATTTGCAGTATAGACTACTATACTGGCAACAAGGCAGGCTGGGTGTTTGCATACAACACAGTTTAATAATCCAAAAAAGAAAAACAAAACAAAGCAGTTTCTAAGTGCAGCCAAGGAAAAAGACAGCAGACGTTCTGGCTGAACAAAGTCCAATGGTATAAGCAGGAAATAGGGTTTTTGGAGCTCAAGTCACAGGTTCAGGTGACCCAACACAGGGACCAGGAGGTATGGAAAGTAGAAAGCTAAGGCTTATAAAGTTTATATAAAGGTTTTCTGCTGGGGGTTCACTAGAGGCTGGTTCTACCTACCAATTAATGCAGAACAGCTGCATAAGGAAAACCAACAACAAGGAAAAGCCCATAGATCTAAGCATCCAAAATACAGTAGAGGTACAGTATAGGTAACCCAGCAGAGGGCAAAATGTGGAACCATTCTTTACAAATAGATGTTGTATTCTTTGACATCATAAAAAAATATTGCAATATAATATATATATATATATATTTGTATATTTCAACAGTACCTAGCATCTGATTTTAACATTATTTTATGGACATTTCTAATAAATGCATATTCCTGATCTGAACTGATTTCAAACTAATGGCATGTTAAATAAATGCAATTGGGGCATGCCCTTCTTTTAACATGTTGATGATCACCCCAATGCAATTCCCAATTGCCCTCGGTGAGATTCTTTACATATCCTCCTAAAGCATTTACCATAGGAATTCACAGTAAAATAATACAGGTATCCAAAATGCTCAGGGGTTTTCAGATAAGGGATACAGTATATTCCTAATTTGGATCTCCATACCTTAAGTCTACTAAAAATAATTTAAACATGAAAACCAATAGAATTTTTTGCATCCAATTATAATAAATTATAGCTTAGTTGGAATCAATCATACGGTACTGCTTTATTATTATAGAGAAAAAGATCATTTTTAATTTTTTTTTACTTTAAATTTAAATTTGAGTCTATGAGAAGTGGGCTTACCAGGGTCTCTTTAAAATGGGCCATTTATTAGGACATGATCCGGTGCAAACAAGCTACAACCTTATAATCAGATATGCAGGGCTAAGCAAACCCTGCAAACTGGACACTGACACCATTAGTTCCTTTCTTAGCTACCGCATAGCATTCCCAATTTTCTGAAAAGCACTCCAACCAAATTTTCACAGACTTTCCCCCCTGTTAATCAATATGAAATCAATATTAAATATGAAATCAATCATGAAATTTTCAATCATGAAAATTTGGTGTGTGGGAAAAGACTCAATAAAATCATGAAAACATCTGAAATGTTCAAGTGTTTTGGTTTTGTCACCGAAAACTATGCCTTTTTCAGTTTTCACACCCAAAATCACCAAATTTTAGGATTATTCAACAAAACCCAGAGCAGTTCCGAATATATTCAAAATGTCAACAGGCCATCTACACCATTGACTTCTACATGAACTCAGCAGGTCTGACTTAGAGTACTTTTTTACTGGCCTTTCACACCACTGGGGTTTAATAAATCTCCAAAAAAAAAATTTTCTATGAAAAAATGTTGTTTTCCCCTTTAAAAGTTCAACCAGAAAAAAAAACAGACTTCAATAAATAAGGGGTTGTTCACCTTTGTCTTAACTTTTAGTATGATGCAAAGAGATACTCTGGCCCAAATTCACTAAATCGCGAAGCGTCTAACGCTAGTGCTAATTCGCCAGAGTGACGTCATTTTGCCACTTCGCAAATTCACTAACACCGACTCTAGTGAAGTAGATAGACTTGCGCAACTTTGCACCCTTTCGCTGGCGTGTTTTACCATTATAGGGTGATAGTCTGAGAAGATTGTTTTTTTTGGGGGGGTTACCCTCCTCCCCACCTACATTTCCTAATATATGGCAACACAACTATACAGGGGGCACATGTAGGGCAATAGGACAACTTTATTTTATTTATTAAAGGTTTCCTGGGCTTGTGTAGTGGAATGTAGTGGCTGTAACATATACTTCTATTATCCGCTTAAGTTCCCACCGTATGCAAATTAGGCATCGCTAGTGTAACCGCGCTTTGCCTGGTGAGGTAACACTAGCGCAACTATGCTACCATTCACCGACCTGAGCGTAACTTCGCACTTTAGTGAATTTGCCTGGCGAAGTGCGTCGAACGCTAGCGAAGCCAACGCTAGCGAATTTTCAGAACAATTTACAATCGTTTTTCATTTTTCATTATTCTGTTTCTATTTTTCGTTACTTAGCTTTTTATTCAGCAGCTCTCCAGTTTGCAATTTCAGCTGTCTGGTTGCTAGGGTCCAGATTATCCAACAATGCATGTATTTGAATAAAAGACTGGAATGTGATTAGGAGAGGATGTGACTAGAAAGATGAGTAATAAAGAGTAGCAACAACAATACATTTGTATCTTTACAAATCATTTGTTTTTTTTAGATGGGGTCAGTGAAACCGATTTAAAATCTGATAATAGTTAGAATAAAAAGGCAAATAATTAAAAAACTATAAAAAATAATGAAGACCAATTGAAAAGTTACTTAGAATTTGCCATTCTATATGAAAAAAGGTTAATGGTGAACAACCCCTTTAAGTGCTTCTCATTGAATTGCACCTGGCTCTATTGAAAATTGTGGAACTGAATTAGGAGATAAGCTTTTCTCATCAGAATCTGGCTTGAAGTTTACTATAAAACAATCTTTCCGGGGGAATGTGATTTAAGTTGTCCAAAAGATTCAGCCACTTTCAATTTTGCATTAAAAGTCTGTGTGTGTAGTATGCCTAACAAAGAATATTAAATTGCAAAATGCACATTTTTACTCTAACTTCTACATTATTCAGGCATGAAAAGGAATGAAGTCACATGCAGACCACAATGATGACTGCATGAACCAGCACTGCACTCTGCAGATCACCTCAAAGAGTGTAGCCAGACCACTGGCAGATATGCTAGCTGCACTAGAGCACTATAGGGCACATGTTTGCACTTTTTGTACTTCTTCCTGGTGTCATATTAAATGATCCTTATGTACTGCTGAAGGAGGAATTTTACTGTATTTCATTGAATCATGGTGACAAACCATATTTATCATGTTAAACTCTGTTATTAACCACTGTTAGTACTCAAAAGTTGGGTTCTTGTAATGTAAACACATGTACATACCAAGGTCCATCAATGCAAAAATCAGCTGAAGGCAAACATTTTATTCTCAGATTTATTAACTTCTTGGTTTCAATATGTTTCGATTAGTACAGGTACAGTTATGCATGCCCAAGGAAAGCAAAGATTCAATTTGCAAATGACAGTTGCTCAAGGATTTAATTTATGAATGAGACAACTGACAATTACTGTTTGCTGCTATTTATCCATTACAAAACTGAATTCAGTAGACATACTGTATGTTTTCCCATTCTGATGCATGATTATTACCCTAAGGAAATAGTACACTTTGTTTAATCAAGCTACAATATTGGTATATTGGAAATTATATTTGAGCTTGCCAAGTTGAAAGATAAGCAATGTTAAATGATCTTTTACAACTAAATTAAAAGTGAACTTTCCAAAACAAACTTTTCTGTGCTACCCATTTGATTTTATCTAATTGTGCTTTGGATACTTAAAGGGAAACTGTCATGGGAAAACATGTTTGTTTTTAAAACGCATCAGTTAAAAGTGCTGCTCCAGTGGACTTCTGCACTGAAATCCATTTCTCAAAAGAGCAAACAGATTTTTTCAACAATGTTTCTAAATTAGAAATGTTTCTAAATTAGGTTTCAAAGTTTATATTGTTTACGTATATATGAAAAACCTAAACTAAATATTTTGTTGTGTTTGTTTTGGTGTTTCTGGACTTGTTTCTTGCATTCTTTTCACTTAAAAGTTCATGGCTAATTTCATGTTATGTCACCTCATAAATTGATGAGACAGGCAATCATTTTTCACATTTTTCTTCCTTTGAATATGGAACTACTGTACAACCTGGAGAAAAACAAAGTTTGGCTTCATGTTTTGCCAAGAGACTACTATTCAGTGTGAGAAATAGATTTTGGTATTTTTAGAGGAACTAGATTGCGTAGTGAGGAACAAGACTGGACTTAGACAAAATGATAACTAATCATGGAATGTGCATGATGCTTAATAAAAGAGTAAGCCTTTTGCTGTTTTTGCTAGGAAGATCATTAAGCTTGCCAAACAAAACAAAGACGTTTCTACCATCTCCTGAATGATTGTAATTGTTGAAACCTCCTGTCCATGGAGAATAAACAGAATAGACAGGTCAAATAATTTTGAACTGGTATGAAGCAAGTGTTTCTGAACATTTAGACTGGGGCTAAAGATTCTGATGCTTCCAAATAGAAAAATGCATCTTTAACCAAGTCTGAAAGTGTGAACATACCTGGTTGTCTAGGGGGCCAGTGGGGCTGCCTGCAGCATTCCCGTCAGGGACTACCACCACTTGCCCACTGCAGATTCATCACCTGCCAAATCTGAAATGATAAATGCCTGTGCTACTTCCGGGTTTGACCCATTGCACTTGGTGTGAAATTTGAATAGTTAAATGAATATGTCCCTATTTCACATTGCCCAACATAAGGTATCTTTTCTTAGTTCCTGGATGTGATTTCAGGTCTGATCTTCATTCCTGGTTTTTGCCTGCCCCTGACCTTGCCATTTTGCTGACCCTTCTAAAGTAACCACTGCCTGTTATTGACCATTCTTTCAATCCCGATTCTGTACCGTGTTTGTGGTTTGACCTAAGCCTGTGGCCTTGACTACACTTCTGTTTCCTGATCTTATACTGCATTGCATGTATGGTACCAACCCAACCTGGCCATCATTTACACTTCAAGCTCCCCATTCTACTTCTATACGTTCAGTTCCCTAGCCTGCCTAGAACACTCTCCTTTTTCCTCTCACATTAAGGTCTGATGGCATCTGAGTAGTGGAGGGCTCTTCCAGAAGCCAAATTTAGAAGAGTGAGCTGTGACTGTCTCGGTATGGTGGCTTATCAACTTTATGATCATAACTTTGTACAAAATAACCCCTGTTTTAAAACAATATGCACTTGCATTTATACTGAATTACTTATGAGACATAGGCCCAGGGAATGTGCTTTGTAAATAGCACTTCCATTATACTTAAATATACTTAGCATTTAGAGTGCTCCCACAATCCCCCTTTTGTGACTGTATCAGTATACCTTACATTACGGAAAATCCCCTATATACTGTATGTAGGATAATTGGGGATTTTTGTGTTTGCCACATACTCACTCATGGAATTCACCTACTTACTTGGCTGCTAAATGCTCGCCTTGGCAAACTTTTGTGTCACAGTAGAGGAATTCAAATATATGGGTACATTTTTCCAAATTGCTTAAAATGGCAGTTGTACTGCTCTAGATACAAAAATGATAATCCCCACTTTAACTCAATTATTTTGCAAACCAGCCCCGTGGTTTTAAAACTGCAGATGATACTTATTCAGGAAGCTACCTAAAATTATGATCAACCAAAAAGTTTGATGAAAAGGATTGTGATTTGAATTGACAGAAGGTTACTTCAACATTTATTCTTGAAAAGAGTAATGAAGTCTGTTTAGCATTCATGTTGATTTTGGATAACCTGAGCTTTTATTAGCAACTGGCCATGAAGAGCTAAAGCTAAAGCTATACAGGAGGACCACAGCGTCTTGAAGCTCACTATGCTGACAGATGAGTACAGATGAAGCCACTTTAGATGTGCGTTTGACACAGAATAACTTAACTCAGACATCCCATTTAACACAGAATATTGTGTCACAGCATCCCATCCAATTAAAGAGTTCACCATTGAAAACAATGGTGCTTTGGTATGCTAATGAAAATGTTAAATGCATTAAATGAGTTAAAATGACTTTAGATAACACAGTTTCTTCAATTAACCCTGAGTCACGACGCATTTAACACACAAATCCAAGTGGCTGCATCTGTAAATATCCTAAAGTCTGTCAAATCAAGATAATCCAGATGATGTGACAGAAACATACTAGGTCAGGACAAAAGAAAGCACAAATTTGAGCAGAACAGGAATCAGAAGCAGTGTCAAGAACAAGGCCAGGTGAAGCATGACACTCTTGAAGAATTCGCAAATTCACAATGACCCAGGAAATAAGAAAGCAGGAAACAGACTAGCAGTGTATCACCTGTCTGAAGAATTTCTTTACATAAATAGGATACCATTAAAAATAGCTGTGTGATATTTCAGCACTTTCAGGATAATGAGTAATAGCTAAATTGGCTTCAAACAGGCTGCTGACTGGAAAAAGCAACTAAAAGCAAAACAAATCAACTGAAAAGGATAAGTATTTGTTGTTAACTGTTATTTAATAGTAAGGTTTTATAATTATAAATTTATTTATATTTATTTATATACAGGTATGGGACCTATTATCCAGAATGATTGGGACCTGGGGTTAGCCGGATAATGGATCTTTCCGTAATTTGGATCGTCATACCTTAAGTTTACTAGAAAATCATGTGAACTTTAAATAAACACAATATGCTGATTTTGCTTGTAATAAGCATTACTTATATCTTAGTTGGGATCAAGTACAAACTACTGTTTTATTATTACAGAGAAAAAGGAAATGCTTTTTAAATATTTGGATTAGTTAATTATAATGGAAGATGGCCATTCTGGGAGATGGCCATTCTGTAATTCGGAGCTTTCTGGATAACGGGTTTCTTTATAAGGGATCCAATACCTGTATATTAAACTGTGGGTGCTAAATAGCAAAGTTTGTTGTGCTATTATGCTTACAGCATACAACTGCTTTACTTGGTGGGGTTTGATTAGTTGGTGGGGTTTGTCAAAGGGCCCTTTGCGGGCTCGAAACATGTTGTGCCAATAAACATAGTTTGAAGCAATCTGCCTGTATTTGCCTGTATCTTGTACTTTCGATTTTGGATTACTTATGCAACCTAGACGGAGTTGTAATACAAGATTTAAGGCTTTGAAATTATCTGCCTGAAAATTTGAGGATTGCCAGCCAAACCTTGGCTCTAGGTCAGAAGTTTGTTATACACCCTACATTTTTTTTTTATTCCTGTTTTGACCTATAACTGGGATAATGAGTGCTAGCAAGGCTGAAGGTCTGACCCCATGCACAGTCTGCCATATGTATGCAGATTTGGAACAAGAGATCCAAACTGCTTACCTCTGTGCTGGTTGGAACATTGAACACTAGAGCAACAAATTGAAACAATAAGGTTGATTGAAAGTCTTGAAAGGAGTCTCTTGCTCACTCAGCAGGCCGTAGCGGATCAGATAGTTTGGGGGGGGGAGGGAACAGAACAGCAGCAGGATGTTGAGGCAGCTAGCTGGGTGACAGTTAGAAAATCTAAGGTGGGCAAAAGGAAAATGGAGACTGATCTGGAGTTTATTTGTCCCATCAGATTCACTAGATTGGGTGAAGAAGATGGCAGTGTGAAATCTGGATTGGCAATTCTAGATGGGGCTGATTGCTCTAACAGCCAGGAGACCAGTTCCTCTAGGCATGGAGGGGAGGAAAGCAGAGTCAGGCCTAAGCAGATTGTGGTTGTGGGGGATTCAATTATTAAGAAAGTGGATAGGCTCATTTGTCATCTGGATTGCTACAATAGGAGTGTTGGTGTTGAGGTGGGTAAGAAAAGACGTGCTTTTAAGGCTTTCAAGTTAGCTGGGACAGCCAAATCATTTCTAAGGTACAAGGAGGCCAATAATTCATGCAATAAACCAATCAGGCAAGCTAAAATCGATATGGAAAAGGATATAGCAATAAGCAGTGAAAAGAATCCAAAATTATTTTTTAAATATATTAATAGTAAAAAAACAGGAAGGGGTAGGTCCTTTATTATCTGAGGGGGGTCAGCTGGTTGATGAGAACAAGCAAAAAGCTCAGATTCTGAATGAATACTTTTCATCAGTATACACAAATGAGGAACCAGCTAATGAAGGTTTCCTTGTTGCCCCAATTCTAATACAATTGATGCATGGTTCACACATGAGGAAATTCAGATTCAGACTAGAAAATGTTAAGATAAACAAAGGTCCAGGGCCAGATGGGATTCACCCCAGGGTACTTAACGAACTTAGCTCTGTGATTGCCAAAACTCTATAGTTAATTTTTCAGGATTCATTGAGGTCTGGCATGGTGCCAAGAGACTGGAGAATTGCTAATGTGGTGCCGCTATTCAAAAAGGGATCCCATTCTCAGCCTCAAAACTATAGGCCAGTTAGTCTGACGTCGGTGGTAGGAAAGGTTTTTGAAGGATTAATAAATGATAGGATACTGGACTTCATAGCAAATAATAATACTATGAGTTTGTGCCAGCATGGTTTTATGCGTAATAGAACTTGCCAGACTTTTATGAGACGGTAAGCAGGGACCTTGATTCTGGGATGGCAGTGGATGTGATTTACTTAGACTTTGCTAAAGCATTCGATACAGTGCCACACAGTAGGTTACTGGTTAAATTAAGGAATGTTGGCCTGGAACATAGTATTTGTACCTGGATAGAGAACTGGCTAAAAGATAGACTTCAAAGAGTGGTGGTAAATGGAACATTTTCTAATTGGACCAGTGTTGTTAGTGGGGTACCGCAGGGCTCTGTACTGGGTCCCTTGCTTTTCAACTTGTTTATTAATTACCTGGATGTGGGGATTGAAAGCACAGTTTCTATTTTTGCAGATGATACTAAATTGTGCAGAGCTATAGGTTCCATGCAGGATGCTGCCACTTTGCAGAGTGATTTGTCTAAGTTGGGAAACTGGGCAGCAATCTGGAAAATGAGGTTCAATGTTGATAAATGCAAGGTTATGCACTTTGGCAAAAATAATATAAATGCAAGTTATACACTAAATGGCAGCGTGTTGGGAGTTTCCTTAAGTGAGAAGGATCTTGGGGTTTTTATAGATAACAAGTTGTCTAATTCTGGGCAGTGTCATTCTGTAGCTACTTAAGCAAATAAAGTTCTGTCTTGAATAAAAAAGGGCATAAACTCAAGGGATGAGAACATAATTATACCTCTTTATAGATCCCTAGTAAGGCCTCATCTGGAGTATGCAGTGCAGTTTTGGACTCCAGTCCTTAGGGGGGATGTTAATGAGCTGGAGAGAGTGCAGAGACGTGCAACTAAATTGATTAGAGAGATGGAAGACTTAAATTATGAGGGGAGACTGTCCAGGTTGGGGTTGTTTTCTCTGGAAAAAAGGTGCTTGCGAGGGGACATGATTACACTTTTCAAATATATTCGAGGACATTATAGACAAATATCAGGGGACCTTTTTAACCATAAAGAGGATCATCGCACCAGAGGCCACCCCTTCAGACTAGAAGGTGAGGTTGTGGAATGCACTGCCGGGTGATGTTGTGATGGCTGATTCTGTTGATGCTTAAAAGAGGGGCTTGGATGATTTTTTGGACAGACATAATATCAAAGGCTATTTTGATACTAAACTCTACAGTATAGCTTTGGGCATATATGGTTTGTGTGAAAGAGTGGAGATGTTTGTGTGTGTGTGTGTATGCTGGGTTTTTAATTTGGAGGGGTTGAACTTGATGGACTCTGTCTTTTTTCAACCCAATTTAACTATGTAACTATGTAACTATGTAACCAAAGTTTGCAGTCTTCCTGGTGCCAGGGTTCGGCATGTGGTTGATTGGGTAGACAAATTATTAGGGGGAGCTGGGGCATGACCCGAATGACTTAGTACAGATTAGTACTAATGACAAAATAAATGGTAGATGGAAGACCTTAAAGTGGACGGGTCACCCGGACACAAAAATCTGTATAAAAAAAGTCCTTTTCAAACCAAACATGAAATCCAATTTCAAA
>CM044444.1:37515679-37599604 GCA_024363595.1 Xenopus borealis | reverse complement strand
ATAGGTAACTGCCCATGGGCAAATTTGCCCAGTGTTCATAAATGAGCCCCACTGTGTTGTAAAATAAGTCATAGCCTTCTTTTTATTCTTTTTCTATCTTCTTGTCTTCTTCCCCTTTCCTTTGGAGTATCAGAATTCCCGTCTCGGTGAGCCGCGTGGCCTTTGCTCTAGACAGGGAATAGTTTCCTCAGGTGTTGTGGAGAAGAAAGTTTTTCCATTGTCAGTGACTCGTAGTTTTGCCGGAAAGAATATAGCGTAATGTATTTGTTTTTGTCTCAGTTGTTTTTTGACCTCAGTAAATTTGGCTCTTTGTTTTCTCACTTCAGTAGAGAAGTCTGGGTATATCGAAATTCTGCTGTTTTCGAAATTTAGTTCACCCGCTTTCCTTGCAGCTTGCAATACTGTATCTCTGTCCTGGTAGTTTAGCAAGCGTGCTATAATTGGGCGCGGTGGTGGCGCTTTACCCGGTATCCTATGCGCTCTCTCCACAGTGAATGCTGGTGAGAAGGTTGTTTGGCTGAAGGTAGTACACAGCCACTGTTCAATACATTTTTCAGTATTTTTTCCTTCAGCCCTTTCCGGGATGCCTAATATTCTTATATTATTCCGCCGGAGGCGATTCTCCAGATCATCCGCCTTATTTTCAAGCTGTGTTAATAGCCTTTCTGTAGTGGTAACCCGAACAGGTAGTGGGTTTGTAAGATCCACAAGCTCACTGATTCTTCTTTCAGCCTCCCCCGTCCTCTCCCTTAATTTCTGCACGTCATGTTTTAAGATCGCAAAGTCCATTTTTATCTCATCAATCTTTCCCACCAATGTTGTGTGGTTTGGGGTTATAGCATTAAGGACTTCAGCTAACGTTGGTTCTGGGAGTGGGGGAGGTGTTGCGGGCCCAGTTGCTGGTGTGTTGGTAGAGTCCGTGTCTGCAGCTCTGAAATCTCGCAAATGCTCAGATGAAATTTCTTGGTTGCCTAATAAACCTTCTAAGCTATTTTCAAATCTGCCAGACTTCTGTGTTAGCTTCTGTTCAGTACTGCTGCCACCTTCTGGAAGTTAGTGTGTGCCCTTCATTTGCATAATTACATCACCAGCAGGGGACAAGATAGGGAACTCTCGTGATACGTCTAGTGGAGGAGTTTACTAAAGCTAGGAGTTTACTAAAGCTAGGCATTCTGGGTAGAATACGCAGAGCAGTGCTACAATCTGAGCATGCTCATGAACTCATTTGCATTTTGTAGTCACAGTATAGACTCCCTCAGTGAAAGAACCCATTTGACAAAGTATGGTAAACTGCTGTTTAAAAAAAAAATAAAAAATTGTAAATCTAGTTTGATTTAACATGTTTAGGTTGTACTGGTCTGATAAAATGTGTTTGATTTTGGATGTGAATGCTGTCCTTTTAGGAAAGATGTGTACCAAGACAGTTTTCACTTGTCTGCTTTTTCTCTGTAATAATACATTAGAGCTCATTGCAAGTGCAAAGCGTTAGGGGCAAAAATGAATGAAAATAGTTTTCAATATTTTGCAATGATCCATTATTTTTTCCCATAATTACATAATCTTTGTAAATTATAGAAATTGTAAAAATAATCACGGGTATAACTTCCACTCACAAGAGAGAAAGATTATGCAGGTTACAAGATCTATTATCTAGAAATGTTTGGGGCCTGGGATTTTCTTTATCTTTCCTTAATGTGAATTTGCTGTAAATTATAAAAGCAAAAACAGCATTGTTCTGCCACATAAATTGATTTTTGTTAACTATTGTATATAAGGTACTGGTATATTATTAAAGAGAAAAAAAATCAGTTAATTATATTTGTTTGGTTTGGTTCAAGGTTTTCTGACAATTGACTTCCAGTTAATGGATCCAGTACTCATAATCATACCTCCCAACTGTCCCTTTTTCAGAGGGACAGTCCCTCTTTTAACAGCTCAGTGCTGTTTGTACTGGAAAGTCCCAGAATAGTGCAAATGTTTTGTAACAATTTTGAGATAAGAAAATAAGTAATTGTAATAGTTTAGATAGGAGAAATATTTTCAAACTTTCAAATTTGGTCGAAAAATTCACCACACTACGCATGCCAAATTTTGCTCATAATTCATAATTAGTGACAGAGGCAAAAGTGCCGCAAAGGTGCCGCCCCCTCTTCCGCTCAGTGCTTAAAAAACTGTTGGAGCAGGTCAAAGGGTAGCAGAATCGCTAGTGCATTGCTCTCTGCACTAGTGAAGCTGAATTATGGGTTAAACCCGTAAGTTCAACTGTTTAAGTTACAAGAGGGGGCTTTTTGCCGTCCCTTGTAACTGGACGTTCACTGCAATCTGAATCAAGGTTCTCACCTTGCCTCATGGCAGGAGCGGCCCTGGATAGATGAAAAGTAGCAGTTAATATAACTAAATGTACCAAGACACAATTTATTACTGTCTTATAGTGGGTTTATACCCCATTGTTCACAGTAGTAATAAAAGTGCTGATGGCAATGCTTGCTTGCTTCAGCAAAATTGAAGAAATCGGAACCGCACACACACTCTATTGCAGTTGGGGAGCTTCCCCTTTTATTTCACTGAAGGTTCAACGTTTCGGGGGGGACAACCCTTCCTTCATCAGGATAACCTCACAAATGATGTGTACACACCTTTATACCCAAAAACTCCTCCCTCTTTACCCACAGTGCTATGGTCCAATATAATCAATCCAATTAAGTCCATTACAAAGTCCACAATGTTCCACCCTAAAGGTAATCATATCAATAATTCAACATTATAAGTGAAAATCATAACTACTCACAGGCGGTGGGGTTATTTTTTTCTGTATGCCCCACGGCCCTTATTATCTGTGAAGGAAAAGAAAACCAGGTAAGTATTACAATACAATTCATAAAAGACATATTCATAAAAAACATGTTAGGCTAAAATTCTCATTGAGACCTTTTGGACATAGTGTCTTAAGTTTACATATCCAAAAGGCCTCATGTCTTAATAAAGACTTTTTATCAACATTACCTGCATCATTCGAAATCTTCTCAAGTATCTGCCACCTCAATTGGGAAACGTTATGTTTGGCTTAAAAAAAATGTTTAGCTAATAAAGTTTCTTTTTTAAACCTTTCTTTATCGTTCTCTTTTTTCTCTTTTCTCTGACTAGCCCCAGTACCATCCAAATTTGTTTCTGGTTTAAAGTTACATATAACAGTTTTATGTTCATTTAATCTTGTCTTAATTGATCTGGAGATTTGCACTACGTAACCTAGGCCACATGGGCATTTTAAGAGATAAACTACCCCTTCTGTTTCACACTTAGTATAATCCCTTAAATTGATGTCATAGCCTTGACTCGGATGTTTACACACCTCCCCCATATCACTCCATTGCAATGCCCACAATTATAGCACGGGAAAGTGCCCCTTTTATTGTATACCACTCTTTGATTGGTTCTTTTCTTATAATCTGTTCTGATAATTCCATCTGCAATACTTTTACCTTTTTTTATAACTGAACAGGGGTTTATTCATAAACAATTTTCCAAAAACCTTATCATTTCGGAGAATAGGCCAGTGCAGTAATACAACCTTTTTTACAAAGGTCGAATGGGGGCCATATGTGGTTACACAAATGATGTTCTGTGGTTTCAAAATTTTCCTTTTTTTCTTTAAGGAGATCCCCTCTTTCAATTTGTAACACTTCTCTGTTAGTTCTATTCAATTCTTCCTTGTAATACCCCCTCTCACAGAACTTTTTCACCAGGGAATCTGCTTGGTCCTTATATAATTCATCAGATGATGTAATCCTTCTGGCCCTAATGAACTGGCTTTTTGGCAGTCCTCTGGTAACCCCTGCAGGATGAAAGCTATCCTTGTGCAAAAGATTGTTCCTATCAGTAGGTTTTTTGTACAAATCTGTAACAAAGATGCCATCTCTCAATGTTACCTGCACATCCAGATAATTAACTGTTTGTGGACCCATGTTAATAGTAAATTGGATGGTATCATGTACAGTGTTTATATAATTAAAAAACTCCTGTAAGAGTTCCTCCGAACCTGTCCATACTAGGAACATGTCATCCACATAACGCAACCACACCATAATAAATTCTTTATACACGGTTATTTAATATATGGGTATGCTTGCTTGCTTGCAATACCCCTGTTAAATTTAATATTAAAATAACTTATCTTGTTCAGTGTGAGATGTAAACCCCTCTGATTTCACATGTCAAATTACAGTGAAAGTGTTTTTAATAAAGAGCACTTTATTTATTTTATCTGTTCTTTATACAGGCATGGGACCTGTCATCCAGAATACTCAGAACCTGGGGGTTATCGGGTAATAGATCTTTTGATAATTTGGATCTTCGTACTTTAATTCTGCTAGAAAATCATGTAAACTTAAAAAAAACTCAATAGGCTGGTTTTGCTTACAGTAAAGATTAATTACTGTATATCTTAGTTTGGATCAAGTACAAGGTACTGTTTTATTATTACATTGAAAAGGGTAATTATTTTAAAAAATTTGGGTTATTCGGATAAAATAGAGTTTATGGAAAATGAGCTTTCTGTAATTTGGAGCTTTCCGGATAACAGGTTTCTAAATACCTGTATAGCATTGAGGTGACGCATTTTAGAGAAACTTCTCATTGTTTTGTTGCTTATAAACTAAGGACCCTATGGTGTCAGTTTCATCAAAAGCCAATTAATATTCCTGTATGTGGAAAGCAAACCACACTTAAGCTCGCCAGATCTTTTCCCAAATAGCCCGCTTTTAGGTTTGGCCAAGTACTGTAGTCTTAATGTATGAGGACTGCATCAAGAAGACAATGCAGTCCTCACCTGTGATTGGATTTTTACACCCGCCTGATCAATATCTGACACATTTTTGGAAAGATGTTAGTCAGGCACTGAGATGCCAGCTATATGGCCACCTTTAGTCTAAACTGAAAGGGGAACAAAGACTAGCCATGGGGTTTATTAAAACAAGGATTAATAGTTTCTCTTTGAAGTGACCTCTTACTCTTAATAAAATAAAAGGTTTCTTGGACATTCTTCCCTGTTTTTTATATAACCTTAAGCATAACTAGATCTAAATTCCTCTGTTATATGCATGTCTTTGTTATGTATATTTATAAGAATAGGTTTATATTGGCGCATTGTAGTATGGGTCACCTCTTTGTGTTTCCCTGTGATTTATCTGCCTAAACATAGCCCTGGTTCTTTACCTCAACTGAAAGACCATCTAAGCAGAAACATGTCATTGGAACAGCTACTTTAATAGGTGAAAGCTGAGAAAAGAAATGATAAAGACTAAAAAGAATACCATGAATGAAAATGAATCATAGTTTTATAGAAATGTCTAGCAATGTATGCACTGAAACCTTTCATCTTTCATGGATTCAGTGCTTTTCTTATTTCAAGCCCAATGTTGTATATTTCCACATCCAGAAAAGTATTGCTCTAGGCCATTACTCTTTGAACTGACTTCCAACTGTGTGCATTAAATATTCACCTTTTGTTTCCATTGCAATGATTATTTTACAAGAGCAACTGCCAATTTCCACTCTGCTCCATTGTATGCTGGAAATGAGATAGTCCTCTGATCATGAATATGCTGATGGTGTTCTTTTTATATCCAAATAGTGACTTGTAGACAAAAACCTTTAAACTGTTCAGTGAGTCACATACTAAACATCACACTTAAAGTAACCTGGATTTTGGATTCATTAGGATTAACCACTTACTGTACCTTCATGCAAGGGATGAAACAAAGGAACAGGGAAGAATTGGTTGTCAAACACTATGGGGCAGATTTACTAAATTTGTGTGAATGATTTGAAATTCACTCGGATTTTTTAAAAAATTCTAAATATCAAATAGTTATTTTGGCCACTTCGATCATCGAATTTTAAAAATTTGATTGGATCGAATGATTTGAATAGATTGAATAAAAATCTATTAGATTATCTTAAAATTTTTATTCGATGGCCTACTTTGCCAGATTAAACCTACTGAATTGCAGTATATCCCTATGGGAAGCTCCCATAGGGTTTTTTCAGCTTTTTTAGACTGAATAAAAAAAATTAGATCGAATTTTTTTTAATCGATCGCTCGATTAATCGAATATGGTTAAAACCCTTCGAATATCGAATTTGAAGGGTTAAAATTCTATAAAAATTAGATGGTCGAATTTGAGGGGCTTTTAACCCTCAAATTCAACCCTTAGTAAATCTGCCCCATAGACAACAGAAGGTTTTTGTATTTGAGAAAATCTTTTTCAGACAGTTTCCATTTTCATTCTATACACGCGAAGGGCATAAAAGTTAACGATCTCCAGTGCAGAGCAGATATCAGTTAAACTTTCTTTGATCTTTGAATATGATGGTATAATACCCATCTGGCTATAGTGCAAATAATGACAGAATATTTTGTATACAGCTCTGTTTAGATACATACAGTATTCTTAAATAAAATGCCTCATACAGATGCATGTGCTGAATGTTCTCCACGGTCATCAAAGGGGTTATAAACCCAACTGTAATGCCGCTCCACAGCGCCCCCTACTTTTCTCTAAAAGTTATTTGAAAAACTTCACTTCTACTGATCAAAAACTTCATTATAAATGCGAAAAAACTGACCAATGAGAACTCTGATTCCAGCACAATGTCAGGCATTTTGCTGTTTTCTTACATATAGAGATAATTATGTCATTTTATTTCTTCATTATATGGAATCAGACATGGGGATAAAGGACAGGCTTGTTCAGTGCTGGGAAACTGGGCTTAAAGCTTCCCACTCCAATTACAGGAACAAAGAACAGGAAGCAAGATTGATACAGATCAGCTGGATTCTAATTGGAGGATTTTTTTTGCATTCTAATGCAGCCGGTGGCCATGGAGATTTGGGGAAAAGTTTTGGAAAAATTTTATTGTGCAATATTGCTTGAATACAACCCAGATGTTGGTGGACTACAGCTCCCAGCATGCCTCAATCTTCAGTATATGTTACATTATTCTGGGATTTGTAGTCCAGCAACACCTGAGTAAAGTTTGGTTGATCAGTGCAGTGCAGCAGGGTTTACTAACCCTTTGAGTACAGGACTCTTATGTCTAATACATACCACATCTGTATTATATTCTTACTGACAAAGGGAAAGATTATAGTGATTATTAGTGATGGGCGAATTTATTCGCCTGGGGCAAATTTGCTGCGAAGTCCCGCGATTCACCACAGGTTAATAAATTAGCGAAACGCCAGAAAAGGTTCGCCTGGTGAAAATTTGCCGGCGTCTCGTTTTGGACGCGGGTGTCCGTTTTTGGACGCCGGTGCCCGTTGGACGCCCCATATTCGCCCATTGCTAAAGATTATGTAATAAATGGCACTAAGTTTTCATAGGTGCAGTAACCCATAGCAACAACTAAGATGTTTGCTTTTAAACAGGTGATCAGTAAACACTTCCTGTAGGTTGATTTCTATAGGGTACTGCACCAGGGCAGACTAACTAGTCTATTTCATGACATAAACCCATTAATCTATGTATTATATACAAACCACACTGGTATCCAAAGGCAATAACCTTATGCCAAAAAATTAATCAGACATTCCAGTCATCCTACTGTACCTAGGACATCAAAATATATTAGCCATAAACAAATTAAGCCTTGCATTATCATGTTTCATATTTATTTAAATAAGGATTTTGCTGTTAGACAACACATAAAATCCAAGAAAGAAAATGATAAATGTAATGACAAGGTCCTTCTACACACATAAATACAAATGTATTCAAAAGTGAGATAATTTTTCCTCTGAATCAGCATATAAAATAAACTCCGGAGAATCTTATTGTATTTAACTGTGTCTTTTCTTTATTTGCACAACATGTTTCGGAGAAAAATCTCCTTCATCAGGTGCTTGTTACAAAGTATCAAACAAAGTGCAGAAATTCAGACATTTATTAACCCCCAATCACCATTCAATGTCTGAATTTCTGCACTTTGTTTGATACTTTGTAACAAGCACCTGATGAAGGAGATTTTTCTCCGAAACATGTTGTGCGAATAAAGAAAAGACACAGTTAAATACAATAAGATTCTCCGGAGTTTATTTTATATGCTGATTTGGAAGAAGTGTGGCTGGACGGTGCCACAACTTTGTTTGAGAAATCTGCTATTGATTGAGTGAGGGAAAACCACATCTTATTGGAGATTCGTAATTTTTCCTCTGTTCCTTCGAGATCATTATGGCAAAAATATAGTAAAAATTTGAATGGAAAAACTTGTGGGACTTCCCTAATAGTCCATGGAAGGTGTATCTGAAGCATTCAAGTAAATTGATGATCAAGATTTTTAAAACAGTTGAGAAATTACAGCTTCATTGAACTGAATGTGACAATTCATATATACAGTTTAACACATTTTAGTTTATAGGGTTTTTTTTATATTGTACACAATATACAAGAGAATTATGAAGATTCTCATTCATCCAGGTCATGGTATATATATATAAAAAGTAACTCAAAGCAACTGGACTTGCTGAGATATTTTAATGAAGACGTTTCACTGCTTATCCAAGCAGCTTCTTCAGTTCAACTGACTGGTGTAGGGGAGTTCTCGGCAAATAGACTCTTCCAACAATCCAATCACAATGGCACACTGCAACTCTTCAGAGAGGTGACATTTGAAATTCACAGTGGTCTTGATTCTGTGTAGTTACAGTGATAGAATAACCAATGTGTCATGCAACTCCTAGACACAGGTGTTACTTGTGAGAGTTGCATGAATGGATGTGTCAAGAGTTCTGAAACCGCCGGGGAACAGATGCGAGAACAGCATTGTATGTAGCAGACAGGTGGTGTCGAAGGCCCCCGCCTCTGTTCAGGGATGGTTTCTCCACCTTAACATGAATCGCCTCTTTCACACCTCTTTCAAACCAGCGGTCTTCTTTATCCAAAATTTGGACATTGCTATCTTCTCTTGACACATCCATTCATGCAACTCTCACAAGTAACACCTGTGTCTAGGAGTTGCATGACACATTATTATTCTATCACTGTAACTACACAGAATCAAGACCACTGTGAATTTCAAATGTCACCTCTCTGAAGAGTTGCAGTGTGCCATTGTGATTGGATTGTTGGAAGAGTCTATTTGCCGAGAACTCCCCTACACCAGTCAGTTGAACTGAAGAAGCTGCTTGGATGAGCAGTGAAACGTCTTCATTAAAATATCTCAGCAAATCCAGTTGCTTTGAGTTACTTTTTATATATATAATATACAAGAGATCACCAAAAAAATTTTTTTTATTCTTAAACTCAAATAGTAATACATATTTCCGGTGGGAACTAGGTAACCAGCCAATACTTTGGTACAAAGTAATAAGAAAAATGTTTTATACTGCTGCAGAGTTACTAATCCTGTTACTAAAGCTCTATGATGCATTCAGCTGGCTGTGAAAATAGGAATATAGCCTTCTAATCTAATGCAGAGTCACAATGCGAGTGTGGATTATTGGTACTTTAGTGGGACAGTCCCTGAATGCTTCATGTTTAAAAAAATTAATATAGATTGAGTGGAAGGAAAAACTAGAGAGAGTAAGCACAAAATGTGCTGGATATTTACTGTATGTAGCAAATAAAATTATTTTACACATATCTGGCTTATCTTAGTCTCTTTTTTTCAGTTCTGCTGTCATTCAGCCTGAACAATTATTATTATTATTATTAATAATAATAATAATAATAATAATAATAATAGCAATTATTTGTTTTATTATTATTATTATTAGTGGTAGTAGTAATAGTAGTAGTAGTAATTATTATTATTATTGATAATAATAATAATAATAAATACAAGGAAGTTTTTCATTGTAACTACTTGACTTTTGGAAATAACATAGTACTGTACATTCCAATAAAACACAAATGACTACATTATGTTGCTAACATGACTACCTAAAATAACATCATCCAAAGAGTCTCTGGCACATTACTATTGATGAATATTTAAATTATGGATCAACTCTTTCACTAGATTAGAAGGTCTGCTCATGACTTCACTGACTAAAGCTGAAAGATTAGCTTCCATCATTAAGCAAATGAAACAATAAGCCTCCACTCCTTGCTTAATGGATTTACCTTCAGAGTTATCTAACTACAAAACAAGGTATTGAGCATGTTGTTAGTTCTCAAATGAGAGAAATTAGATACTCATACAACATGTGTCAAGAGTATTAACGTGCACCTCAGCTGTACATCTGTTCGTTCCATCCTTAGTAGTGTCAAGATCTTGCTTTGTTACTTAGTAGTCTTGTTCTGTGTTTAATTTAAACAAGTAAATAGCATGTTCATTATTAATAGCTGCTTTCCTGTCAAGCAACAATTAAAATGGATAAAATTAACCATGTGTAATGTGTAATCGCTTCATACTTAGTTTAATTAAAAAATAATAATAATAATATACATAACTAATAAATATACGTTTGATTACTCATTTCTAGTGATGGGCGAATTTATTCGCCTGCGGCTAATTCGCGTTGAATTCCCGCAATTCACAGCAGGCGAATAAATTCACGAAACGCTGGCATAATTTCGCCTGACAAAAAGAAGCCGGCAGCCGTTTTTTCCCGACGCTGGCAATGAACGCTGATTCGCCTATCACTGCTCATTTAATCTTCTCAATTAGTTCTCAAAAAACAATATATTTAATAAACTTTATGGGGCAGATTTATCAAGGCTCGAATTTCAAAGTGCAAAAACTTCAAATTCAAAAAGACCAACCAAAATTAATTCGATTTTTTTTCCGATTGACCAGGTCCAGTTTTGATTGATTTCGAATCGATCAATTTGAATTTTTAGCGCATTCAATTTGAAGTTTTCCCAAAAAAAACCTTGGAATTTTCCAAGTCCACCAATTGACTCCATATAGGTTCTAGGGGGCCCCCCATAGGCTAAAACAGAAAGTCAGCAGGTTTTAGATGGGGAATGGTGGAATTCAAATGTTTAAAGAGACAGTACATGATAAATTTCGAAATACACATTTTCACATTTTTTTCAAATTTAAATTGCATTTGGATTATACCCTAGTCGAGGAACACAAAAATAGCTCAAAATTCTATTTTTTTAATTCAAAAATTCACCTCTACCCCTATGTGTATTGTTGTATTTCTGATATAAGTAATTCTTAAACAACTGGACTTGCTGAGTAATTATTGAAGACGTTTCACTACTCATCCGAGCAGCTTCTTCAGTTCAACTGACTGGTATATATGCCGAGAACTTCCCATACCAGTCAGTTGAACTGAAGAAGCTGCTCAGATGAGTAGTGAAACATCTTCAATAATTACTCAGTCCAGTTGTTTGAGAATTACTTATATCAGCTATACCATGACCTGGATGAATGCAAATCTTCATAGTCGTATTGTTGTATTATTGCCCCCTAATAAATGAGCTACAGTAAAATAACCAGTATTAGTATTCTATACAAAAGTTCAAAACAAATAGGAACAAAATGTAATAGGAAACAAGAAGAATGTATAATAAATATTTTACATGTCAAGAAGGTATAAACGTTTAAAAGGGGTGGCTTTAAATATGTTATAGAATGCATATTTCTTAAACCAACTTTTCAATTAGTCTTTTGTCTTTTTCCATAATTTTTTAACATTTGCCACCTTCTTCTGCCTCTTCCAGCTTTCAAATGGGGGTCATTGACCCCCATCTAAAAACAAATGCTCTAGAAGGCTACACATTTGGAGGCCCATTTATCAAAGGTCAAATTTCAAATTAATGTGATTTTATTTTTAATTTGAATATACTCACAATTCTACTGGGAGGTTAAGAAAAAATGTTAGCGTCTAAACGGTTCCAACCCAGAAAATTTGAATCATATTTGATTAATTCATAAGTACAAACAAGAACAAATTTTTCTCTGGTTACAAAACTCTAAGGGAGGCTATTAACATCTCTAAATGGCTTAATGGACCTCTGCTATTAACTTGTACATGAACTTGGCAGGTTTTAGGTGGTGAATATTTGAATTATAACTTTGTTTGCTTGGTCGAGGTGTGATAAATCTCAGATTTTAATTTACATTAAATTAATAGGGGATTAAAATTCAAATGTGTGCATTTTGAAACTCCAAAATGCGACCCTTTATAAATCTGCCCCTTATTGTTATTGCCACTATTTATTACTCTTCTTTCTATTCAGGCCATTTTCTTTTCATATTCCAATTTCTTATTCAAATGGGGGACAGGTCCAGGGTTGCAATTTTAGACATTCCTGAGTTTGATCAAATTCGATTCAAATTTGATTTAAGTTTTTGGGTTGTTTAAATTCGACTGAGTTCTAAAAATTTTATTTTATCAATAAATTCCCCAATGTCGGAATTGAAATTCATTAACTTTAAAAAAAAAACATAGAAATTCAACCCTTGATAAATGTGCCTCTAAGAACAAAGTAATGTGGCCCTTGGAGTGCTATATATACAAAACATCTTTGGCTGCAAACTGAAGTCAGATATAACTTGCAATTAATAAGGAGCCGTTCCCAATTGCATGTTGCATTGTGGAAAAATAAAATTACATTATTGTTGACAATCATTTTTAAATCTCCAACACATAGGTTTTAATTTCTACTGGATTATGATAAAAACAGCAACATATTAATTTTGAGAAATGCTAAACTCCCCTAACATTCTTATGTCTTTAATGACAAACATGCTTTGAGAAAAATGTAGTTTGCGTTTACATTTCAGTTCTCTGATGCAGAATAAGATTTCATACTAGCGAGAACAGACAATGGAGGGCTTTCAATGACATTTCTGGTTTATTCGTTTGATACATCTACCAGTAAAGCAGCCATTTCTGTATGACAGGTATATGTGCTTCTATTTGTACAACCCTTACCATTCTGTCCTACTCCTTTCATAACCATTATCTCAGCTGTCTTAAGTGACAAACTCTATTTTCTCAAAGTTATTGTATGGCATAAGACACAGATTTTCATGTACAATTCATTTATTGTTTATCTTTTAGAATATGACTAGATGGGTATATTGTAGAGTAAATTACTGAAATGAATCGTGAGCACTTACCTATTCTTTCCAGTGAATCATTTTATACCATATAACATGGCACCCAGTGGCACATCATGGAATTTACTGATTTATTGATGCTTTAAATTTATGATTTGTATAAAGTTCGAGGATTATCCTTATTATTATTATTAGTTAACCTCTGTCCAGCGAGCATCCCGATTTCTATAGTGGAAGTTCACTATTCTCTTTTAATCTATTAGACAGTACAGTATTATTAATGGTTCACAAAACTAAATGTTTGTAGTGTCCCCATAATACAGGGTTATGGAAGATAGCTCATTATACAAGTTGATCCAGGGACTAGTCCGATTGCCTTTTTGGAGTCAGGAAGGAATTTTTTCCCCCTCTGAGGCAAATTGGAGAGGCTTAGGATGGGGGTTTTGCCTTCCTCTGGATCAACTAGCAGTTAGGCAGTTAAAATTAAAAAAAAAAAAAGGTTGAACTTGATGGATGCAAGTCTTTTTTCAGCCTAACTTACTATGTAACTCTGGAAAGATGATCTCTAGCGAGTAACCTGTTGGTGTGCCCATGGCACAGTATCTCTCCTCGCTGCTTCATTTTTTAAAATTTATTCATTATATACTGTAAATTCACATGATTCACTCTTTAACATTTACATCTCTCTTTACAATTTCTAAGTGCCTCAGAGATCCTGATTGAATGACAAAGTATGCAATTTTACCACCATTACAATATTGCAGACAGAAAGACATGAAACTTTTAATAAATAATAGTTATTTGCCTTTCATTGAAACATGGGTTTACTCATGTGTGGCAATGCTGATTCTCGCTTACAAGTTGAGAATTATAGTGTGAGACTTGGGAAAGCCAGTCTGCAGTCCTTTAAAGGGAAACTGTCATGGGAAAACATGTTTTTTTTAAAGGCATCAGTTAATAGTGCTGCTCCAGTAGACTTCTGAACTGAAATCCATTTCTCAAAAGAGCAAACAGATTTTTTATATTCGGTTTTGAAATCTGACATGGGGTTAGCCATTTTGTCAATTTCCCAGCTGCCCCAGTCATGTGACTTGTGCCGGCACTTTAGGAGGGAACTGCTTTCTGGCAGGCTGTTGTTTTTACTTCTCAATGTAACTGAATAGTACGCAGTGGGACATGGGTTTCACTACTGAGTGCTGTTCTTAGATCTACCAGGAAGCTGTTTTCTTGTGTTAGGGAGCTGTTATCTGGTTACCTTCTCATTGTTCTTTTGTTAGGCTGCTGGGTGGGGGAAAGGGAGGGGGTGATATCACTCCAACTTGCAGTACAGCAGTAAAGAGTGATTGAAGTTTATCAAAGCACAAGTCACATGACTTGGGGCAGCTGGGAAATTGACAAAATGGCTAGCCCCATGTCAGATTTCAAAATGAAATGTAAAGAAATCTGTTTGCTCTTTTGAGAAATGGATTTCAATGCAGAATTCTTCTGGAACAGCACTATTAACTGATGCATTTTGAAAAAATTTTTTTTTCCCATGACAGGATCCCTTTAAGTAAAGTAGAACTGGTGCTGTTCTTTATAAAAAAGGAAATACAAATATATAACTTTTTTGGGCTACAGACGTGGCAGTTCCACCTTTTGGATGAAAACTATTTTACATTGTTGTTTTGTGGTCCCACCTATATATTATGCATGATACATTTCCTGATTTTACACCATTTTTTTCTGGTCCCCTGAAAAATGTAAACGGGGGTTCTACTGCAATGTAATGAATTGTGGTCAGAAGTGTGTATGAATTTATAAGGGTCAATTTCTGATTATTTTTACTTATTTATTTATGTTGTATTTATTCACTGTTTTTAATTGCTTATGAAATAGTAGACTGGCCAGTCACTGATTTCTTATGTTATTGATTATATTGAATTAAAGAATATACATTTTAATACACCATCTGTGTTAAGGTATTTCTATTTTGGTTTTGGAATTTTTTCATTGGTTTGAGCCCCCAACAAGTGGAATTGGAATTGAAATTTGAAGTTCTAATACTGAGAAGTGGTGCAATTGATAGTATTTATGGATTGGCATAAAATCAATACTGCATAATTATTTAATATACTGTTTGCACAGATTAATATGGGAACATAATATCCATCTAGAACATCTACCTTTTAGTCTTCATCTAGATGTTACTACTTATTTTTCCTCTAAAACTTGCGTACATTTAGTAAGTCAAGCCTTAGTAGATGTGACTGAATGGACTATTCATGAGACTATAATACACAGAGGTGAGCAAGGAGCATGGATGTAGCATAATAAATAGAACTGGTACAGATTGCATGAACACACAGCAATACAACAGAACAGCCCAGAACAACAGTATAATTTAGAGAGGGGTTTCATGTGCAGAACAGAAGTACAAGAGTGGATAATGCTATTCAGGATGCTGAGGGGTTGTCAATTGTACCTTACTATGAGAAAATAAAGGAAGTTTCTTGTCAGTGGGAGACACAAACATGTATTTGCTACTATTATATATCTGCTATATAAAGTAAACCAGAGTGATGTTGTGACAGGGCCTGGTGGAAAGCAGTTTGGAAGTAACAGGAGGAAAATGACTGCTTCAATTCTTCAACCATATGCCCTTATTATTATTATATAAGGCACATGAGATATAAGGCAAACATAACAAAGCAATGAAACACAAATAAAGAGAAAACTATTTTGTACTTGAATTTTTTGCACAAGTGCTTCTTGGCCCATCCCCACTTAGAACTAAGGTAATATATCAGTTTAAAAAATGAGAACATTTTGTATCCTCTTCATGCCTTACTTTTCCAGGTAATGGGCCAATTATAATCAACAGCAAATATATGCAGCTAAGGGTGATGTTAGCACCAAGATACCGTCCAGGTAAATATTCCCCCTGTAAATTATTTCTTTGTTGTGTCGATTTATTCAACATGTATCTCTTCGAAAATTCCTTAGTCAGGCATCCTCTGATTGGTTTGAGAAAAGTGTAACTATCCTAGTTATAAGCAGTTGTTCTCTCTGGAAGCTGTATAAAAATACCCATGCATAAGGTGTGAGTGATTTCTCCTATATTCTTTCGTGGAATTTTGGAGTCGCTATATGATTGTTGTTGCACAGTATCTTACAGATTATAGCTGGAATCTATAGATGGTTATGAGTTAAACATCTGTCTGTAATAATACTGGCATTACAGTTGCCTTGATATGTTTGACATAGCATTTATTTTAAATTTACTTTTGAAATTACCTGACTGTGCAGCGTCAATCATGCAGCCACCCCTTAAATAAGAAATCCTCTGTACTTAAGCCTGTTACACCTTCCCATAATCACCAAAGTACCTCTACCCTGCCCATTTTTGGGAGACAATGAAGACACCCAGGATGGGATGAAAATTAACCACAGCTTTTATTAAACAAATAAATAATTAAAACATTATACATATGAACAGGAGGGTAAGTGAGAGCAGACCCTCCACCCCATTGACCAAAGGGAAGGACAGGCATGATGATGTTCCTTGCTGCAGAAGGTAAGAAAAAGAGGCCTCCTCTTCTGCTAATTCCCATTAATACCTTTTATCAATCTGACTCACTTCCTACGTGTTTCAAAACCCTCTCCTACTGATCTCTGTTAACCGTAGGTTTTTACTGTATGCCCTTCCTAGCATAGCCACAAGCTCCTTCCCTAAAAGGTATGGAGCAAACTTAATTATAACTATATTGGTGAACTAACCAAACACACTTTTTTCATTTTCAATTGGGATGTTTTTTTATACATGTGGAGAAAATCATATGAAACACCAGTCCAAGAGGGAGATCAGTAATTTGCATACATTTTCGCGCATGTGCAGCTGTGGCAAATTGGCAAAATGTTCAAACTGCGCATGCACCAATACACCAGACTCCCAGTCAGCTTTCTGAAGACCCGGAAGATGGCTGTGTGGAACTCTGCTGCATGAATCTGAGCAGAAGGGTAAGTATGGGGCATTTCCCCAGGGGCAGGCAGTTAGGCTGGGGGGAGGAGTGAGGGGGACTACGTGGGGTGGTGGGTATGGTTTTTTTTTACAGGGTTGAATTCTCCTTTAAACAGGCCCTCTTGGACTGGTGTTTCATATGATTTTCCCAATTCCCAATCCCAATTGAAAATGAAAAAAGTGGTTAGTTCACCAATATAGTTATAGTTAAGTGGCCACTTCATATGGGAACAAAATTCCAGTTTAGTGTTATCCTTTTTATGCCTGTGATGTGATGTTTTCTAGACAAGTGAATAATAAATATTCCCTGATGTAATGTATAGCAAATAATATAATGGCAGCGAGAAAAGTGCAATTTCAAGCACAAATATCATGTTTTTTTCCCACATTACAAGTTTTTTTCCAGCCCAGAATGCTGGTGTCATTGCAGGTACAATGCTCTTAAAGACACCAGAAAATAACCTTTTTTAAATATCTATCATAACATTGTATTTGAATGCCATTTATAATTTTGCCATAAAAATATTTGCCTGATGTTTTTACATTACCTTTCTTACCCCGTGTTCCTCTATGAGGGAGCTGCCATATTTGTGCAGCAGTAGTCCATTAGCATTAGAAACTCTAACTGACAGGTAAAGAATGGACAGTCAGATTGGCAACACAGTCAGGTTTAGGAACTTCAAGTTACAATTACTCATAAAAGCAGAGGTATCATCAAAAAACTATCAACATGAACTATAGGCAACTTTTAGGGGCAAATTGACTATTATTCCCCAAAATTAGCTCGATCAAATTCGTAATTCGATAAGCATTCGACTATCGAATGCTTATCGAATAGTTTTAGGCTATTATTTTGCTCGCTATGCGATTTATCGATTAATTCGTACGATCGGATACAGATCGATCGATTTCACGAAAAAAACGCGAAATTTCCTTCAATCTGTATTCGATCGAACTTCGATCATTTCACATGAATTTCGTAAATTTGCCCTGTATGTCGATAAATATTTTGACAATGTTTAGTGCTTATGATTAAGGCGCATGTGCCCGAAACGCGTCAAGCTTGTGGTGTGTTCCTGTTTTTTAAGATGACTGAATAAAGCTTTCTGGATTTTAACCTTTTTGGTGTGCGGAGGCTCTATCCTCTTCCTACTTCATCAACCCCACATGGCATGGGACGCCAAGGCCTTTCCAGCACCCGACCTCTGAATTGATCGTGGATTTTTTCTATTTAACCAACAATGACGCGGTGAGTCTGAGCGGTTGCTCTTTTTTGTATTTCTCATCGAATGTTTAGTGTCAGTATCACTTTAACTGAATTGTACTCTGCCAACTGCAATTGCTTCTGATTTGCTCAACAATGAGTGTGCTTCATGGTCTGCCTGGCATAATTTTCAATGTTCATTGTGCAAATGATATATGCAACCTATTCCTTTGGTGCAACTAAGCTACAGAGATTGATACAGTTAAAAAGTTGACCTTGTGGACATGTCTTTTTTCAATCTAACTTACTACATTACTAAGTTACATTCACTGCAATTCCAGAGTCAAGGGGGTAGATTTAATAAAGGGAGAAGTAGTTCACTAGACATCTCTAACATTCATTTGCACTCTATCGCCAGGCAAATTTTTGCTCAGGCGAATGGTCATTGATCCACAAATTCTGTAATGTGCAGATTTTACTGAACATTACGTCTTTCTCCAGAGTTGACTTCGCCACCTCAGACCAGGCGAACTGCTAAAATGAAGCTAGATCTTCCTCAATCTTATGCCAGTAACATCATATCCTGTCTGTCGAAAATGCATTAAAGGGATATTGTCATGGGATACATTTTTTTCCCAAAATGCATCAGTTAATAGTGTTGTTCCAGAAGAATTTTGCATTGAAATCCATTTCTCAAAAGAGCAAACAGATTTTTTTTATGGGCTAGACATTTTGTCAATTTCCCAGCTGCCCCAAGTCATGTGACTTGTGCTCTGATAAACTTCAATCACTCTTTAATGCTGTACTGCAAGTTGGAGTGATATCATCCCCCTCCCTTTCCCCGACCCAGCAGCCTAGCAACAGAACAATGAGAAAGTAACCAGATAACAGCTCTCTAACACAAGATAACAACTTACTGGTAGATCTAAGAACAGCACACAATAGTAAAAACCCATGTCCCACTGCGTACTATTCAGTTACATTGAGAAGTAAAAACAACAGCCTGCCAGAAAGAAGTTCCCTGCTAAAGTGCTAGCACAAGTCACATGACCGGGGCAGCTGGGAAATTGACAATATGGCTAGCCCCATGTCAGATTTCAAAACTGAATATTAAAAAAATCTGTTTGCTCTTTTGAGAAATGGATTTCAGTTCAGAAGTCTACTGTAGCAGCACTATTAACTAATGCGTTTTGAAAAATACATGTTTTCCCATGACAGTATCCCTTTAAAGTTTAAAAAACGTTAGCAACTTTTCCTTTTTTTAGGCGGGATTCCTAACTTAAACTGATTTGGCTTAACATTTTCCCCCAGACATTTGAGAGCAAATGGAACATTCTTTTTACAGTGAGCTCATGTGTAGGGCATAATATTAACTCTGCTAAAGGCGCCTATATAACTTTCATGTACCAAAGAGCAAGATCACTAGTGAACTTTAGCTTGGCACAAACGAATGCTATGCATCTTGCTATGAAATGTTTGCACTGCCGAAGTAACGCTAGCAAAAAGTCACTAGCGCTCGGCGCCCAGGACGCAACTTCACATATTAGTGACTTAGCGTAGTAGTAGCGGATTTGTGCCTGATGAAGTGGTGCAAGGTGTGCCCCAAGATCTCTGCTCACCTTCTCATAAACAGAAATTAAATTAGTCTGGCAAGATACATGCATACATTCTTAACACATTCTTATTCAGTTTTAAAATAGTATGATTGTTAATTATAGAAAGAATAGCTCATGACAGCGCCAATCGAATATGTCCCTTTTTTAGTTACATTAGGCTCATTGACATGCTAATGAGGTTATGGAACATCAGAGAGGACACACATTCTTACACAGGAAACGCTAAAAAGGGTCTCAAGACTCAATAAACTATTTAAAAACCAAAGAGCAGACAGGTAAAACGCGTTTTACCTGTCTGCTCTTTGGTTTTTAAATAGTTTATTGCTTATACAAATTTCCTATATACAAGAGCTTTCAACAAAGAAGAATTTTTCTAAGGATAGCCGTGATTGCTGGCGGTTCATTTCTTCTCCTTCTCTGCAAACTACATATTCACAAGGGACCAGGATTTGTGGTTCTTTAGAATAGCTCTCCGCAACAAGTGATAGTTAACAAACGAGACCACAGTCCTGCTCACCCTGCCTGCCTTTGCTTTGTGATGTCCCTGAGCTAGCAAATAATAGGTAGTTAAATTTTGGGACAACTTCACCGCTCTTTCTTTTCATTTTCCTTCTTTTTTCATGAATTTGAACCTGCCGATGCAATTTATTTAATTATTTTTATCTCTATTTAATCATGATCACTGGATGAATTTTTACCACTATAATTAATTGATCACACTAATTTATTGAAAATTTGGGATCTACGCTTTATCTTTCACTAATTAATTGTATTTATTGATAATAATGAAATTCCTGATTAATAACTCTGAGGAGCTTTAACAATGGAAATAAATTTTTTTAAAATCACAATCTAAATATTTTTAGCTGCACCAATTAATTGGATATATACACGTTAGAATCAATGTATTATCATTTTTGGTCTCATATCATTAATTTAATGAATGAATTGTAATTTTCACAATTTTTAATTAATTTATTGATGGTGAATAGTGGTTATAGCCACAAGTGATCAAGCCTATCCTAATCAGTACTTGAGGGGTAATCCTTCCTTTTGTTTCCCTCCCTTTGAGGGAAATATAAGAATTTGTCTTTATATATTTTGTGTTTTCTGATTTTATCAGACCTCTCAAAGTACTGAGAGATAATTAAGAAAGAATTTAGTATAAGCACTTGAATTTTCGTCTCTTCTTACTTTGTACTTAGGTAATGAAGCATAACACCAAAATGTCCCAGCATGCACTGAACCTCCCTAAACTACAGTACAGTATTTTAATTGGTGATATATTAGCCAAGATACATATATGTCTGCACATTCTTTTTGACAATTTCATTCAGTTTTTTTATATACTTCTAAATAATTTTCACTTAAATCATTTTCATTAGGTTCTCTGTAAACGGCATTTAAAACTAAACAGAATGAGTTTTGCACAGCCAAATGTACCAAAGGCCATTTAGGTGATAATGCAGCTGTTTCACTGCTTGTACCCATATGGCAATAAGTTTTTTAGCCAAAAAAGGCCAACTGCCTTGTAAGAATTTAGTAGCTTGACAAAACACTTAATCCACTAACATTTTCTTATGATATAGACATTCGGCACTATTTTCTCATCTCATTAACAATATATTTAGATTGAAAAATATAAGAACAGAGGAGAGGAGACTCAATTTCTTCATTATCTTAATTACCCATTGCATGTGTTCTAATTTTCTTTGTATTTTAAAATTCTTTAGCAAACCATTCATGCAACATTTTTATTAATACAATGTTATGGAGTCCATGGAACATCTTTTTAGACCTACATTAGCCCCTTTCATGCTAATTTGATTTGAATATGTTATCCTTGCCTAAGTCTAAGCAAATGGCCTTTAGAAAATCCCTTTAGTTTGTCTGTGTCCAATTTTCCAATCATGTAGCTGCTAGATTGGACGAGCTATTGAAAACAATGATATTGTAAGCCATTGATTTGATTGCCACATTTTCCTTCTCAGAACTGAAGCTCATCAACCGTATTAGAAGCAAAATCTCATTGTCAGAAAATTGGACTGTTATGTGGGGTGATTGTGAAATGCAGTTTGCCTGTCAGGATAATGGACAAGAAAAAGAAAAGATTCACATAAAATCTATGAGAAATGCAATCAAAGACTAATCCAAAGCAGAAGCAAGAGGACTGTAAAGGGATAAGAAAAGATTGTTTTACTGGCATTTCAAGCACCTAATTGCTGTTTCTTTCATTCTTTCTTATTTCTATCTTTTGAAATAGATTGCATTTTACTACAATTTCAATTAATGGTTCATTGTGTTTCTGAAGCTCAGTTGCCAAAGCACCACCAAGGTAATTAAAAGTACCTTTCCCAAATGGAATTATGTTTTTTTTTCTACTACTTTCCAAGATGCATTCTCGCAGAAATCACTTCTGCTATTCTACTTGGGCAGAGTAAAATGGCTACTGTCCATGTGCTGAATATTGATCTTTTCCGAACACCTGGGAGTTCTGCAGTGCTAATTTAAATGTACATTGGGTAAATATTTTCTTACAAACATATTGAATGTATATTATGTATTGTATGTGTTGTGTTTGGTAGCCGAGGATGAGGAGAGTACAGGCCATTTGTATAAACACCACATATTCCCCCTACAGTAGGAAAGCATTTGGGCAAATATAATAAACAGTAGCAATTAAACAGTATGTTTCTTAAAGCAATATATACATTCTTCACATGACATAGTCCTTGGTCCATGCAGGTAGTTTTCTTATTCTCTCAGTATGCCTTATAGGTTCACTTTCTTCAGGCCTATTGCGGTTGGCATCAAGAGTAGGAAAATGTCCTTCATCAAATGGAACATCTGCAAAGTCATATCTAGCAGGAGCAAGACGACTTGCATTCCATATACGTCCATCAGACAGTTCATATGTGTATGGTCCTCGCTGGCGTCTCACTTCAAGTGGTGTAGTAAATTTAGGTAGTTATGTAGGAACTCTGTTGTAAATAATTTCCAAGATTTCCCAGTAAGATTTGCTGTCTGTACGGCTTCTTTCAGACTTCTGTTGAATCGCTTGATTTCTCCATATGCTTGTGGGTAATACACTGAAGATTTCCTATGCACAATATTCCTCTCTCTCAGAAAGGCTTCAAACTCATATGCGACAAACTGTGGTCCATTGTCTGATATTAATTCCTTTGGAATTCCTTCTCTGCTGAAGACTGTAGACAGAAATGTTATTACTGTAGCTGATGTCACATGAGAAACAAATGCAATTTCTGGCCATGTACTATAATAGTCTATCAGAGTTATAGCAAATCTGCAGTCTATAGGAGCATCTGCAAAAGGACCCACAATATCAATAGCAAGTTTTTCCCATGCTGAATCAGGGAATGGTACTGGCTGATGTGGTGGTGTATGTGTGATAACTGTTTTGTCATGATTCTGACAAGTAACACAAGAATGAATGGCAGTTACCACATCGGCATCCATTGCTGGACACCAGTACAGTTCTCAAAGTCTTTGTTTTGTACGTAGAATTCCTTGATGACTCTCATGTGCAAGTTGTATGACCTTTTCTCTCAAGGTTTCTGGTACCAATAAATGGTGAACTCCACTGACAACATAGCCATCTACTAAGGACAGTTTGTGTCTAATCCTGTAGTAAGACTGAAGATCAGGACTGTGTTTCTTTTCAGAATTTGGCCATTTGTTTTGTAAGATGTCCCATAGTTTTACTTGAATTGGACATCTGAGGCAAGCTTGCTTAAAATCAGCAGCTGTAACTGTAGATGATAATATATCAGTCAGTGCTATAACTTCTATGTTCTCATCCAGTGTATCAGAAGCTGCAGGTAAAGGTAAACATCGGCAGTAACATTTTTCAAACCTGGTTTGTATTGATTTTGTAGTTGAAATTCAGTAGCCTTGCTGCCACTATACGCATTCCAGCTCTTCCTAGTCCCTTTGTTGTAAATAGTGTAGTTTAGGGCAGGTGCAGACAGGGAGATTCGGGGAGTTTCTGTCGCCTGGTGATTCTGCGAGGCGACAATCTCTCCGAACTGCCTTCTCCCTGTCAGCTGCCTGTTTGAGTCAAAAAGTGCCAGCGCCAATGCACACGCGGTTCGGCGATTTCCGGAATCGCACGAAGTTGCTTCGCGAGGAAACTTCGGGCGATTCCGGAAATCGCCGCGCCGTGTGTGCATTGGTGCTAACCCTTTTTGATTTAAACTGGCGGCGGACAGGGACAAGGCAGTTCGGGGAGATTGTCGCAAGGCGACAGAATCTCCCCGAATCTCCCTGTCTGCACCAGCCCTAAAGGGCTATGATCAGTGCATAAGGTAAGTTCTCTACCCCATAGGTAGGTTCTCCATTTTTCTGTTGCCCAAACACACACTAGAGCTTCTTTTTCAACAGTTGAATACTTACGCTCTGTAAGTGTTCTGGATGCAAATGCAACAGTTTTCTCAGTATGATCAGCATGGATTTGTGTGATAACTGCACCAATGCCATAGTTTGAAGCGTCTGTAGTAACCACAGTGGGTAGTGCAAGATCAAATAAAACTAGTGCTTCAAAGCTATTTTGAGCAGTCTCTGACCAAACCAGACTTGAAGTTCCATGTAGTAGTGCTCGAAGTGGCTCCACAACTGAAGCATAGTTGGGAATAAACTTAGAATACTATAAAGTAAGACCTAAGAAAGCTCGTAAGGTCTGGAAATCAGTTGGAGTAGGTGCTTGTGTAAGCGTGTTGACATGGTCAGGGTAAGGCAGTAATCCATCTTGTGAAATTATATGACCCAGAAATGGCAGCTGAGTTTGTCTGAAGTGGCATTTCGAAAGGTTCAGTTTAAGTCCTGGAGAATCAATGCATTTCAAAACCTTTTCCAGGTACCTGTCATGAAGATCCATAGTTGGAGCATAGACAATTATATCATCCAAGTAGCATTGTACACCAGGTATGTCATAAAGTATAGAAGACATCAGTCTTTGAAAACAACTTGGTGCTGAAGCCAGTCCATAAGGTACACGGTTGAACTGAAACAAACCATCATGCGTGATAAATGCAGTGAGGTCTTGGCTTTCCTCATGCAGTAATACTTGATAAGCACTCTGAAGATCCAGGGTTGAAAAGAATTTTTCTCATCGGAGAAATATTTCCTCTATGTGTGGCAAGGGATGATTATCTATAACAACTGCTAGATTTACCGAGATCAACACACACTCAAATTCCTCCAGTTTTCTTCTTTGTTACAAACAATTGGTGAAACCCATTCAGAGGATTCTGATTTTTCAATCACATCTTGCTCTACCAGTTTCTTTAGTTCCTGTTAGACAGTCTCCCTTATAGAGTAGGGCAATCGTCTTAATTTCTGGCATACTGGTTTTACATCGGGTCTCAACTTAACTTTGTGCACAAAGTTCTTTGAACAGCTAAGTGAAGTGTTGCTTTATGGTGAAATTTTAGACACAGGCTGTGTGGCAGGCACTGGTGCTGTAGTAATGAGACTATCAATTAATTGTAGGTTTAATGCAGCAAAGAGATCCCTTCCAAGTATAGCAGTACCTTTATTCACAATGTAAAAGTCATTGACAGTGCATATAAACTTGTCTGGAATAAATGTACCAGCTTTATCCATAATGAATGCTGTAACATTTGTACAAGTTGTAGATATCAGGGTTTTATATGTATAACATATAAGTAGTTATAATCAAGGAATGAAGATTATAGAACATGACACTGGAACAGAATTGCTGTGTTGTAGAAGGTTAAAGGTTATTCTGTTTTTAGGGTTGTGGAATTCTTACACATAACAGGGAATACATCTGTTATCTTGTGTCACAAGTATTCCTAGTGCAAAGTCAAGAAAGGCACATATAGTTTCCGAAATGACAGCACAGATACCATTTTGGACACTCTGCTGACTCAGTAGATGTACCTTATTTGGCTATTGTATTAAGACTGTGATTCTGTCACCAAGATGGAAATAGTTACAGTTATGCTTCAAGTTAACTTTTAGTATATTGTAGAAGGGTCAATTCTAAGAATCTTTTCAATTGGTCTTCATTATTTATTTTTCATAGTTTTTTAATGATTTGCAATTTTCTTCTGTTTCTTTGCAGCTTTCAAATGGGGGTCACTGACACCATCTAAAAACAAATGCTCTGTAAGGCTACAAATGTATTGTTATTACCGCTTTTTATTACTTATCATTCTATTCAGCCCCTCTCCTATTCATATTCCAGTCTCTTATTCAAATCAATGCAGGATTGCTAGGGTAATTTGTACCCTAGAAACCAAATTGCTGACCCTGCAAACTAGTGCTTCTGAATAAAAAGCTAAATAACTATAAAACCACAAACAATAAAAAATGAAAACCAATTGCAAATTGCCTCAGAATATCACTCTCTACATCAGGGGTCCCCAACCTTTTTTGCTCGTGAGCCACATTAAAATTTAAAAAAGAGTTGGAGAGCAACACAAGCATGAAAAAGTCCATGTGGATGTCAAATAAGAGCTCTGATTGGCTTTTTGGTAACCCCTATATGGACTGGCAGCCTACAGGAGAGAATGTTTGTCAGGACATCTGTTTTTTATGCAACCAAAACTTGCCTCTAAGCCAGTAATTCAAAAATAAGCACCTGCTTTGAGGCCACTGGGAGCAACATCCAAGGGGTTGGAGAGTAACATGTTGCTCGCGAGCTACTGGTTGGGGATCACTGCTCTACATTAAACGAAAAGTTAACTCAAAGGTGACATCTGTTTTTTATGCAACCAAAACTTGCCTCTAAGCCAGTAATTCAAAAATAAGCACCTGCTTTGAGGCCACTGGGAGCAACATCCAAGGGGTTGGAGAGTAACATGTTGCTCGCAAGCTACTGGTTGGGGATCACTGCTCTACATTAAACTAAAAGTTAACTCAAAGGTGAACAACCCCTTTAATTTTCAACTAAAATACTATAAATTGACATATTAGTTGTAAAACACCAAATACTAAATGAACACTAAAGAAAACTAATGAAAAAATTAATACAATTCTGAAAAACAAAACAGATACTGTAACTTTAAAAACTGCAAAGCTTGTAATAGACATGACAAATGATTTTGTTGACTATGGCACTCTTTGTTTTGGTTCATGTGTTTCTGGCTTTGTAGCAATGGGCTCACACAGTAACAATGTTTTCAGTCATGTCATGGTTAAAAGTAACAACTACACCTGTAATATCCATTTCCATGTTCTTTGGTAATAGAGCTCTGGTGACAGACATAAAGGCTCAGTTTTGATCTGATTACATCAATGAATAGGTTTTTGCTAGGTTGTGCAGTATGGGATTTCACTCTTTAGAGCTTAACTATTATGCTCCCGGAATTAAAGACAGGAAAATATGCATATTTTAACCTTTTGATACTCAATATAGTCAACTCCTGACACATTTCCATGTAATACATCTTTTTTGTTGAAAGCTGTATTGCAGTTTCAGCCTATCTGCCACCTCTCTTGAAATGTCATTATATATGTATAATATATTACAAAAGCAAACTCCCTGTAAAAGCCTGCACCACAGCATTCTTTATATTATTCCTTACCTACTTGTTATTTTTTTAGAATTTATATATATATTGTGTTCCAGTAAAATAAATAAACAGGACATTTAATTCCCTGGGGTTAGCACAGTGGCTCTGAATTGTTATCACCAAGGAATTTCATCTAATAAATATAGCTACTACAGCAAGTGTAGATTTTATACTCTTACCTTTAGAAAGGTTTCACTCTGGCCACTTAGTGGAAAGGCGGAGCTCATTTTGCAACACAATGCTAGTGTTCTGTTAGGGGCAGATTTACTAAGGGTCAAATTTCAAAGTTAAAAAACTTTGAAATTCAACCGCCAAAGTTTTTTAAAGGGAATAAGTCAGTTTTCGATCGAATAAAAAAACGTTCAAATGAATCGTTCTGTTCAAACGATTTTCAAAAAAATCCTTCGATTTTCCAGGACTTGGAAAAGGTTTTAGGAGGTCCCCCATAGGCTAAACTTGTAATTCGCCAGCTTTAAGGTGGTGAAGTGGCAAATTTTTTGAAGAGACAGTAATTCAAAAATGTAATTTTAAAATTTCGTCAATTCAAATGGTATTTTGGGCTTTTCGATAGTTGAAGTAGCCCAATATTGATTCAAAATTCGAATTTTTTTTACCCTTAGTAAATGTCCACCTTAATGTATAGAAAGAAAAGAGGAACAGGATGCTACTACAGTGTTTCACTGGCTTAGCAATTACCCCATAATGGACTTGTCAATTATTCCTGTACTGCAGTTGGTGTTTCTCTTTGGGATCACTGTCAAGAGATACCTGACTGCAGTCATAAGTCTGTCCCTAGATTGGAAGACATGTTTAGGGGAGTTTAATAAAAATTGATAGCTCAAATGTGCAATGTGAAAAAATTATTGATTTGTGCAAATAAATTCATACAAATAACAAAACTTCAAATTTGACACTGAATTTTTTCGAGGACTGAGCACATATAAAGGCCTACTTACAGGTAATGCAAAATGACTTTTCCAGTTAGAGGTTTATTACAAACACAGCACATTTAAAGGCCTACTTACAGGTAATGCAAAAATGACTTTTCCAGTAAGAAGTTTATTACAAACACTGCGTACTAGTGCAATCAATAACATTTGCAATAGTTCTGCCGCATAGAGTCACTAAATACATTAACCATTTACAGTATTTCTATAGCACCAACACGTTACTCATTTAGTTAACTAACTACATTAATTAACTAATATAAATACTTTCACAAAAGTAATAATACATTTGTGCAAGCAAACAATAATTTTTGCAATAGCAACTTTTATTTCATTCCCCATGCTAATTTTATGCCATTTGGATACTGCAAAGTCTTGATTGCATAAGATTAACTTGCTCCCACAAAGGCAGGCAGGGTTACCAAATGACCAGGCCTGGATTTTTGGAAAGGCCACCTAGGGTGGCAGGATTTTAGGGGGCAGCATGCTGCCCAGCTACACCCACATTGATTCAGAAACACTGGGAATATGCAGGAGATACAATACAATTTTTAGATTCCCCATGTACCAATTCCTATTGCTCCGGGCCTGATGATGAAAATTTGTTAATAAAGGGCGAAGTACGGAGCCGACGAACGGCAGTTGGCCTAGTAGCATCCGCTATGTAAATCCAACCCTGCAAATGACTCTTGTACTCAAATAGAAGGCAGAAAAGAGTTGTACATGATATAGGCCAAAGCACTAAAGCACTTAAAAATAACCAGGTACAGCAATGGAGAGGGGGTGGAATCCCTTTGATTAGTGTTTAACTGAATACATTTGGGGAATGTTATATTCACAATGGAAGTTGTGCAGGGCTCACTGGTTATGTTTAAACACCTGGTTTATCATAGCTCCAACATGGCTAACTATGTACATGCATTTCAAGAAAGAAGTATATCAAATCACAGAGAGCAATGCAAAAATGAAGCTAGCACAGCATATTCACAAATGAGGGAACACTGTCATGCAGCCTATTGGCTTCCAGCAGGAGAAGTCCGGACCAAGGAGGAAGCTTTGGGTAAAAGTCCAAGTTCGTGGTAACAGACAAGGGATCAGGCAGTAGTTCAATAGGGAGGCAGATAAATAGCAAAGTCAGGTTCAGGCAAAAGTCCAGGAATACAATAAACATGAATTTAGGAACACCCAGGAATGCTTAAAACAAATCGGGCATTGAACCTGTGACCTGGAAGGTCATCATGCTGGCATCAAGGCACCCGTGTAGGCCCACGTGGGTCATGGGCTCGGCCATCTTGAATGCAACACCACCAGAGACGGGAGCGCCATTGTGTGCTCCTGACGAACACATATCAAAGAAACTACAGTACACTAGGACAAACTGCTAATTGTCCAGCCACCTTGGAGGCAAGCTGTAGCCAGGCCCAGACTGGCAATCTGTGGGTTAGGGCAAATGCCAGATGGGCTGCTATAAGGTGCCATAGAAAGTCAGTATTTAGTGGGCTGGTGGGGACTGTTTGGGCCTCTATGTGGGCTGATTGGGCCTCTGTGTACCTGAAATGCCAGGGCCTATTTTGATTCTAAGTCCAGTCCTGGCTGTGGCCATTCATAACCAGAAGTCTGATCACAAGGGGCATTCTGGAAGGAGTTATCATAGTTCTCTATAGTTGTAGATTTATGCTCTGGTGAAATTTTGGTTTCCTTAGTTACTTGGCGGCACAAAGTGGCCACTTCATATAGAAGCAACTGGGATCCATAGTGAGACAAACCATGGTGTCCTTTAAGGTAATGTTTTTGTTGAACATGCTTCCGCAATTGATCAATATGATGGTGCCATTCCTACCAGTCTTCTCAATGTACCATGTACAGTTCAGTTATTACTTCAGTTATTACTGTACTGACCCACTTAGGACAAGCTCTGTAATTTCTAACATGCACTGGATCATTAGGAGCAAATTAAATGAATTTAAAGTCTTAGAGGACGGGGCTGAATCCATTCCTTCCTCTGTATAAACTAGCAGTTAGGCTAGTTATATATATATATATATATATATATATATATATATATATATATATATAGACTTAAAAGTTTGAACTTGATGGACAAGTTTTCAACCTAACTTAGTTACTAGTTACTATGTTGCTGTTTCCTCTCTACATCCTCAGTAAGGTCTTGATTAAGATGGTTAAGACAAGTTTTTAGGCACTGCCCCATAAGAAGCTCAGCAGGGCTGACACCTGTGGTTGGACATAAGGTAACATGCAAAGCTAATATACATTGTTCAAGTCTTGTTGACCAGACCCCATCAATAATTCTATGGATTTTGAACAATTTTTTAGCTTGTCCATTTCCCTGAAGTCAACATGGAGCACATGGTTACTGCCCTAATTAAGTTGTTATTGGTAAGTGTCTTACATTCCTCAGAAATAAAAGCAATCCATTGTTTGATACACTAACATCTAGCATTTCATGTGTTGCAAACAGCTGGCATATGGTTGAAATTGGTACTGCTGATGTCTGAGATGACCTCTAACCATTTTGAGAAAAAGCCTGTGACATCCTGCCCAGAGCTGAACCAGTAACCTGGTATTTTCCTACTGCCTTCATTACCACTAATCTATACTCTATATGAACAGAAAGCTATGGACCTAGGTGCAAATTCACTAAAGCGTGAAGCGTCTAACACCATCGCTTATTCGCCACTGTGACGACATTTTGCAACTTCGCCAATTTACTAACAGTGTTCCTGCCGATAATTCACTAGCGAAGTAGATAGACTAATGCAACTTCACACCCTTACGCCAGGCGAAGTTGCTCACTGACGAAGAGACATATCTATTACTTTTTTTAGGGTCATAGTCTGAAAAATAGCATAATTTTTTTTGGGGGGTCACCCTTCTTCCCCCCTACATTTCCTAACATACAGATGCAGTCACTGGGATTTGTAAGCTAAATGCGTTGTGACTCAGGGCTAATTGAAGAAACTGTGTTATCCCAAGTTATCTTAACTCATTTAATGCATTTAACCTTTTCATTAGCATACCAAAGCACCATTGTTTTCAATGGTGAACTCTTTAATTGGATGTGCTGTGACACAATATTCTGTGCTAAGTGGGATAAATGGGTTAGATGAGTTAAGTCACGACGCATTTAACTTACAAATCCAAGTGACTGCATCTGTATGGCAACTCAACTATACAGTGGGCACATGTAAAGGGCAATAGGACAACTTTTATTTATTAAAGGTTTCCAGGGCTTGTGCAGTGTAATGTAGTGGCTGTAACATATACTTCTATTATACGTTTAACTTTGTACCATATGAAAATTAGGCATCACTAGCGTAAATGCGCTTTGCCTGACGAAGTAACAGTAGCGCAACTTCGCTACCGTTCGCCTCCCTAAGCGCAACTTTGCATTTTAGTGAATTTGCGTAGCGCTGGCAAAACTATGCCTGTCGAATTGCGCGAAGTCTGCAAAGCCAACGCTAGCGCATTTTTGGTGCTTAGTGAATTTGCCCCCTAGTTCACTGCTATTGCTATCAGTATTGCAAGTAGGCATGGCTTGTTTTACCTGCTGATAATCTGGGCACAGGTGATAAATGTAAGCCATTAGTCTGGCTATATATATATATATATATATATATATATATATATATATAACCCCTACATTAAACTGACTCATTGCTCAATGTAGGTCTGTTAGTTCCTGGATTTAATCTTTTTATTCCATTCATTAAAGTATATATGTATTTATAATGTATTATATTAATGTAAACACATTTAAAAAAAAATTGCTTTGTAAATTTTCTAAGTTAATTATACAATATGCTAATTAGCTATTTGAGGCACCTATTTAAACCATGATGTAATTGCACACGTGTGATGCCCCTGATGAAGTATTGAAAATACGAAACGCGTTGGGCTTATACAAATAAATAGTAAAACCTTTAATATAGTCATTATTAGTTTATTTAAAAGTTTTACCCCCTAAAAAACTACACTGGACCATCTCGTGAAGTTTCCGAAGTAAGAACACGGCCCATTGCGCAAAGTGGAGAGATCGCGTGGCCAGGAGAAGCAGAGCGCTGCCCTTCCCAGGTAATACCGGCTTTACACAGCACTCATCTTTACCTAACGGCGAAGCGCAAGAGAAGCAGGACGCAACCCTCCCTAGCCGATACCGGCTCAATACTGTGAGGCACCCGCTGAGATCGCTTAGCTGATCTGCACCACGTGGAACGCCGACATTGTAGAGTAGAGGGCCCTTACCATTGACACAATGGATGCAATATAACTGTTTAACTTTACCTATGGCTGCCCTATTATTTGATGGGAATGTTTTTTGTGAAAACTTAGTATAATTAATCCTTGCATTGCAAGTACATAGTCTGTCTTGTTACAGTAATGATAGATACAGTAGCATTCCTAAAAAGGCATGCAGCATGTGCTGACCACCACATGCTTTATATTGTGATAATGATAATACATATTTTGCAAAATAGTCTTTTGGTTTGTTGTTAAGCAAATTAATGTTATCCACCTGATTGGAGGTTATGCTATCAACACTAATTTGCTATATATATATAGTGGAAGTAAAGTTATAATATTAGGAACAAAGATAGCAACATGGAGAACTAAACCCCCCAATAATAAAAACCCCTCTCCACTACCCTACATAATCCCCACCTCACTGCTTCGACCTATCCCCGCAGAGTTGATTACTTTCAGGTACAGAGTAAGCGCAGCAGGACTAGGGATGGCGCGAACCGCCGAAAAAAAGTTCGCGAACATGTTCGCGAACTTCCGGAAATTTGCGAACGGTTCGCGAACCCCATAGACTTCAATGGGAAGGCGAACTTTAACAGCTAAAAAAGATATTTCTGGCCAGAAAAATGATTTTAAAGTTGTTTAAAGGGTGCAACGACCTGGACAGTGGCATGCCAGAGGGGGATCAAGGGCAAAAATGTATCTGAAAAATCCATTGTTGACACAGCGCTGCGTTTTGTGTGGTAAAGGGAAAAAAGTCACTCAGGTGGTTGTGGACACTGTAATATTATTGATATTTAGACAGAATGTGAACAAGCTCACACAGCTAGATGGCAGTTGTTTGAAGAACACACTGGGCAAAAAATGCCTACAGGGCAAATAATGGCTACATGGTCAACGTATACACTACTACAGCGGTGGATACGGATTACGTAAAATATATTATGGCTGCTTGAAAAAAGTCACTCAGGTGCTTTTTCTGGAGACTGTAATATTATGGATATTTAGACAGAATGTGAACAAGCTCACACAGCTAGATGGCAGTTGTTTGAAGTACAGTAGATTACTAGCCAGCAAACTTACTATCCACTGTCCCTGAAATCACTAACAGGCAGCTCTCTCCCTACACTATCTCTTCAGCACACACAGGCAGAGTGAAAAACGCTGCAGGGCTTCGGTTTTTATAGGGAAGGGGAGTGGTCCAGGGGGTGTGGGGGTGGTCCAGGAGGGAGAGCTTACTGATTGGCTGCCATGTATCTGCTGGTCTGGGGGAGAAATGGCAAAATAAAAGCGCCAACTAAGGCGAACCCAAATTGGAGAACGTCGCGCGACGTTCGCGAACTTCCGGCGAGCGCGAACACCCGATGTTCGTGCGAACAAGTTAGCCGGCGAACAGTTCGCGCCATCCCTAAGCAGGACTCATGGGCGCCATCTTCTGGCTCTTCTGTATTATTCAGGAATATTAGCACATGCAGTCAGAGCAGTCTCCCAGTTTGTAGCAACTGCGCATGTGTCAAAAGTGCCACAAATTGGACCCAAAGCATACAGAAGAGCCATAAGATGGTGCTCATAAGCTCTGCACCTATGAGTAATGAGTTAGGGGCACTTTCAGGGGTAATTACCTGGGTGAAGCAGGGAGGGGGGACTATGTAAGCTATTTGGTAGGGGGGTTTATTATTGGAGGGTTTTGTTCTCCTTTAAAAAACTTCTGCTTCATTTATGTGTACATGCTGCTTTGGGACACAGAGCTTTACAGAAGCATTTTAATGCAGTGTATTATTGTAGCATAATGCATACAAAGTAAAGGGATAACGCAGTAGTCATGACTGTGGTTAAAAGTGCTTTCATCAGCACTTGATATTCTTAAGAAGCTGGCAGTTCTGTGAAGACATGCAGTAGAGTTTCCTGAAGATCCATTAAATAGGTTTAGTTGAAATTACCCGTCATGCTGCAAGAAAGCTAAGAAAGTAAATTGACATATGCTCAAGTTTATATTCTTTAGCCACAGAACAGTACAATGTACAATCTGTGTTACTTAAATGTCAAAATGTCTTTATTTACTCATTATTACCATTTCCTCCCTCCATTTTCATGGAAAGATATTAATAAAGCTGCACAAAAATATAAATAATGTATGCCTTTTAAATTCAAATTACCCTTGGATAACCGAGCTGCATGCGGGGTCTGCATTTAACAGTCACATCTGATCGTACCAGAATCACCCCCCGTAATTCTACCCTTAGGCTGGTTCAGTAAGTTCACTATATACTGAAAAACATAGCATGTCTAGCCATTTAAGGGTTTAGATCTCCTGTAACACACTGATAACAAAATAAGGGCTCCCTTTATAGGTGTTAAGTGTTGCAACAGTAAAACTGCATAGAATTAAATGGCATGTAAGCATAATACCTGTCCATGTTCTGTCAGTTTACCACCCATTACTGATGAGTGAATTTTTGCCAGACATGAATTCACGGGAAAATTTCGGCATTTTGCCATCCTAAACTTTTTTTCAAAACTGCCGCAAAAATCCATCTTGAAGGTTTCACCAAGTCACTAAAAAGTGACCAAGACAAAATTTTTACAGAGAAGAAAAAGTCACATAAGAATAAACACCATTGATTTTAATGCATTTAATGGCACCCATTACCTTCAATCCACGTCATAAATTTTTTCGCAGTTTTGCTAATTTTTCTGCAAAGAGAAAAAGTACGCTCATCACTACCACCAATTCCATCAAGGCAAAGTTGCACTAATTATTTAACTAGCATAAAATGTTGTTCCTAATTGCCGAAGGCATGCCTGTGTTGTACTGTTGCATTGTGGGTAAAAATATTTTGCACTTTGCAATTATTTCATTTAATAAATGAACAATTAAACTATAGAGAGCACAATTTTATAACCCTTTTTTTGCTCTTTGCAGAATTGCAGGTGCTCATGCCTCTGCACTCCGTTTTTTGCAAAGCTATTTTACCCTATAGAAAGAGAGAGAAAAAGAGAGTCTATAAACAAAGATGGGGGACCAGTGGGAGGGGGGCCAACTTCAGGTAACTCCTGAAAAAATGGGGGAGTTGAAAGCTCTGACCATTTAGTGATCTGGATGTGCAGTATGCTGGGGCTAATACCTATTATTGTACCTTGTACTGCCTACTATACAAAGGAGGTATGTCTTATGAAGATCACCAAGTTTATCATAAGAAGCACTGCCATCCTTAATTTTTTTTTTTTGTAATACAGCATTTAGGCTGCAGTTCTTCTACATCACTCTTCTTCAAGATACTTCTGGCAAGAGCTGCCTCCCCCCTCCCTCCTAACGTTCTGTAATTGTGTAGGGCACTGCGTATTGGCATTAGATCCCCCATTCTGATTTTGAAGTGATACACAACTTCTCTTAATAACATTGTCCACAAAATAGCTCCTACCTGCATGTTTTGTGTAATAACAAGACTGAAGGAAACAAAATGTAAATAATAAATGTGTCAAGTAAATTTTTTTTTTGCGCAACATGATAGAAAATTATTTTAAATTATTTCTTAGGGCAGGTCTCCTTTAAGAGGAGCAGCATTACCATATAGCATTCTCATATACATTATAAAGATATAGACTTTTAAACTGCCTTATGGTATCTTTGCATAGTAAAGGCTTTTATGCAGACATATAAAATCTTAAAAAGTGAATATATTATTATAGAAATATTTAAAAGTTGCAATATAGACCCCTTCCACAGATATCGAACAAAGTCAGATGAATTTATATGTACAATATGTACTCTGAATGGTCTCTGAATTAAGAAAAAGTGATCCATAAGCCTACATAATAAGCCTACATTATTAAACGTTGTCTGTAGCAACAGCATTATGTGGGTGGGGAGAGATTACAACATATAAACAAAGCAACCATTGGCATTATTCTGCCACTGCAATTTGTCTTGGTTTAGTATCTGTTTCCTTAGAGTTTAATCTTATATCATGTTATAACTGTAATGTCAGCCCAACAAACAGAAAGGACAGAAGCCACATTTGCATTAACATCGAAGGACACAGCAAAGATTTCTGTTAGAATGTATTTGGCATGAAAATGTATTTTACAGTCTTTGGTGCCCTCCACAGGCAATTATGTTGTTATTTAATAATTTTCAATAACTAATAACTATGTCATTAATCATAGATATACTGTATATGATCACTATAGTTAGTATTATTAGTATATAGTAGTATATATATATATGTATATATATATTGTGAAGTTTAGGGGGATCACAGTGGGATTTGCATCATAAATGCAGGCCACTCCAGAATGAAGGAAAAACACAGTCTGTTTTTCAACTCAAACAGGTTTTTGCAGCAGCAGAGCACTAACAACAGAAAATAGCTTGTGTTCAGCAACAAAAAATGAAACAAACAACTTACTTCAGCTGTTTTAGTGTTCAGTACACCAGGAGACTAAACAGGCTGGTCTCTTGGGCAGAGCCGGGTCAGGCCAGCCAAGCACCCTAGGCAACCTGTAAAGCCGCAGCAGCGACTGTGTATGAGCATGCGCAAAAAAGCGCATAGGCGCATGCACATGCAAATGCTGACCCACATGTGAATAGATGTGCATGTACAATGTGTGAATCAACGCAGAAGCGCATACGTAAATCGACGTGGTATTGCAATAGCAAATTGACGCAGACAGTCTAGAGAAGAGAGCGGTGGGTAGGAGGTAGGAGCCAGAGAAGGTATGTGCCCGTCACCTCCCCAGCTTTGCGCCCTAGGCATGTGCCAACTCTGCCTACCCCTAGTTCCATCCCTGCCCCTGGAGGAATGTCACAGCAGAAAAATCTCCCTTATTATCATACTCAAAACTCTGGTCACAGCCCATTCAGCAGGCATAGCACCAGGCAGCTCCCACCTGCAGCTCCTACTCACACACCTCTTCCATCTGCTTTTCGCCTCTTTAAACATCCCCTGGGTGTCCAGCCCACCTCTGGCTGGTTAACCCATCTTGTGTTTCATAAAGAAGAATGAAGCCTTAAAAATGAATATGGTAAAAACTGCCTTATTTTATATACTAAACTTATTGCATCAGCATCTCAATAGCAGTAATGATCAAGGACTTCATATTTGTCATAGGTGGTCACCATCTTGGAAAGTGTCTGCTACACTCACTTGCTCTGAGCAGCTGTTGAGAAGCCAAACTTACAGTATGGGTCATCACAAAATATCAAGCTGAAAATTAGCTTTGTCTGTAAAATAAGCTTATACTTCAAGGCTGGTTTTAAAATTGTGATGCTAGTTGTGCTGGTTTCTGAGCTGCCATGTAGTAATTATCTGTATTAATGATCAATCGGCTTTATAGTGTGATATATATTCAAGGTGTACTGTATATTTGAGTTTGCCCCTAAGCTCAGTAACCAACATCAGCACAGAGCATGTGCAGTGAATCGGCAGAAAAGAAGATTTGGAGCTACTGGGGCATCTTTGGAGACACAGATCTTTACTGCTAAAGGACTGGTTGCCTCAGGCTGGTACAGAAGCCCAAAACATAATGTACAACATTTCTAGCTTACTTCTTTAGTTAGACTTTGTTCTCCTTTAAAGGGGTGGCTCTGAAAGCGATGACTTTAAAACCTAAATACTGCCATTCACAATATATCCCCTCTGGCTTGTACTATATATATATATATATTATATATATTATATATATATATATATATATATATATATAAATACAAATACAAAAGGTCCTCTGCACTCAACCCATTAACAATATATTTAAGACATTAAGACATTTTGTGCATACAGCTACTGAAAAATGCCTACCCTTCAAACAACGGGATTGTTTGTCCATATATTGCAATATATTTAAGCTGGCCAACTACGTCAAAGTCATCCCATATCTGGCCAGTCCTACACTCAATTTTCATCTGATTCATGAAGAATTCCATTGCTTATACATTTTACAAAGGGACTAATATATATATATATATATATATATATATACATATATATATATACATACACATATACATATATATAGAGAGAGAGAGAGGGGGGGGGGGCAGGGACATGGCTTAGGGATCAGCATTGTTGCCTTGCAACATTATTCTAATGGGCTGCATCAGCATGACATTTGCATGTTTTTCCTTTGGCAGCACTAATTTCGCTCATCACTACTATTAACATCTTCAAGTAGTTCAAGGGACCTCTGCCTTGACTTCTACATGAGCGCAGCAGGTTTTAGGTAGTGAGTATGCTAATTAGAACTGTTTCCAGGGTCGAGATGTGATAAATAAAACACTCAAATTCAAATTCAAGTTGGTGGCTTAAAATTTAAAATTGTGCGTTTTGACCAAAAAAAACATAAAACATTTGAATTCAAATTTACCATTCGAACCATAGTAAATCTGCCCCGGGGTGACACATTTATCAAGGGTCAAATTTCGAATTTGAGTTTTTTAAAACTCCCATAAACACTTATGAACATGAAGTTTAACCATTCGAAATGTATCTATCAATAAAATCAATTTTTTAAAAGTTGAGTGAATAGGATTGACCCGAAAACTCAAACAAAATTTGAATCAAATTTGATTTGAGTTTTAGAAACTTGATTTGAGTTTTTTTTCTCTGAAAAATGACAGGAGGGCTGCAAACATTAACAAATAGATCACTGGTTGGCAATATGATTTGGATTTTTTTTGGGTGATACATTCCTTTAAGGTGACTTTAATGTTTTGCTGCTCCAGATGATAATGGTTATATATAATTGACTGCGTAAACAGTTTATAATACTGCAACCATAAAAATAATTAATTCAGCATCTGTCACCAAATCATTTTGATGCAGGCAAGTACAGTTTATTTTTTAAGAGAATACACTTTTTGCTTCCATTTGTTCAGATACACATTAAGGAAGATCTTGCAAAAAAAATAAATAAAATACTCTGTCATGCAGTTACCAGAGATAACAAAAAAGGCAGGGCATCCAATAAACTGTACTGTACACTATCATGAAATTTTCCATCATGCCCTAAAGATTTCAGCAGCAGTGGCAACATAAGGTATTTTATGAGCAACAGGATGACATACCAGGATAGCAGTTAGAGTTCTTAAAGGTACACTCTTAACTACCTTAGAAAAAATGCAGCACAAAAGCCCTGTACTTAAAGGGATTCTGTCACGGGAATACATTTTTTAACAAAATTACATCATTTAATAGTACTTCTCCAGCAGAATCCAGAAAGTAATTTTTCAAAATTAAAAGAGCAAACAGATTTTTTATATTACATTTTTACATCTGACATGGGGTTAGATATGTTCTTAGTTCCCAGGTGCCATCATCCATGTGACTTGTTTTCTGATAAACTTTAGTCACTCTTTACTGCTTTGCTGCAAGTTGTAGTGATATCACCCCCTCCCTTCCTGGAAGTTTTTTCATATATTATTCATATGTAGGATTATGTTCAAAAGTTATAGCGGTTAAATATGTTATTTATACTTTTTAACCATTTGAAGCTAATGCCACATTTATTTTAGGGTGTGTTCATTTTTAGGATAATAGAGGATCCCTTTTGTCTTTATTTTGCTTCCTTGGACATTTTTAATAAAAAGTGGCAATTTTACCAACATTACTAATAAATACATACATATGACCTTTATGTAGCCACCATATTTAAATGACTTAAGCGTAAGTATGTTAACGAAGAAGAAAGTAACGCCAAGGAAAATACACTAAGAAACTTTCGCAGACAAATTTTGCTAGCAAATAGATGTCAACGTTCATTTGCTTAGGAAAATTTTTGCATTTGAATGAATATGCGTAGACGTAACAAATTAACATAATACCTAAATGTGCCGCAATGGAAAGGTAACAAGGTACTGTAATCACTACCTGACACCTGGGCCGCCATTCCAGCTGGAAAAAAGCAGAAAAGGCACAGGTCACTTAGTAGATAAAACACAATTGTTATCTGCTATGTACCCTGTGCCGTTTCTCTTTTTTTCAAGCTTCAAGCCCCCATGGCTATACATCAGCTTATTTATATAAACTATAGTAGTGTTTCTAAAGCAAACACACAGCCTTTACCAGTGCAGGCAGGGTAGCAGTTTATTATATATATTCATTACTTTTAAACGTTTTAATTTTCTGGTGTTAATGTTCCCTTAAGTTGCCAGTATACTGAATTACTACACTATAAGCATATATATAAGTATATATTTTTCATAGTTTAGGAACTTTTACCTGGTGCATTGTTGTGTTTGGTAGCCGAGGATGAGGAGAGTATAACAGTGCTTTATTAGCAGGTTCATGCAGCCATTACATAACATGAGTAACTCTTACTTTCACTTTCAAGCTGTACAGAAAGTCCTGTGTATGCACCGTGACACCTGCAGGCCATTTGTATGAACACCACATATTCCCCCTATAGTAGGAAAGCATTTGGACAAATATATAAACAGTAACAATTTAACTGTATGTATCTTAAAGCAATATATACATTCTTCACGTGACATAGTCCTTGGTCCATGCAGGTAGTTTGCTGATTCTCTCAGTATGCCTTATAGGTTCACTTTCTTCTGCCTTATTGCGGTTGGCATTAGGAGTAGGAAAATGTCCTTCATCAAATGGAACGTGTATGGTCCTCGCTCTCGTCTCACTTCAAGTGGTGTAGTAAATTTAGATTGCCCTTGTTTCAGTATTACTGATTTCTTTATTTGGACTAAACATGTAACCTAGTGCGCATCTGTCTGCCATGTAATAATTCAGCTGGAGATGCTTGGGTCGTTGCATGCCATGTTGCTCTGTAGTTATGTAAGAACTCTGTTGTAAATACTTTCCAAGATTTCCCAGTAAGATTTGCTGTCTGTAGTGCTTCTTTCAGACTTATGTTGAATCGCTCGATTTCTCCATTTGCTTGTGGGTGATACACTGAAGATTTCCTCTGCTGAAGATGTAGACAGAAATGTTATTACTGTAGCTGATGTGATATGAGAAACAAATGCAATTTCAGGCCATTTACTGTAATAGTCTATCAGAGTTATATCAATAGCAAGTTTTCCCATGCTGAATCAGGAAATGGTACTGGCTGAAGTGGTGGTGTATATGTGATAGCTGTTTTGTCATGATTCTGACAAGTAACACAAGAATGCATGGCAGTTACCACATCGACATCCATTGCTGGACACCAGTACAGTTCTCGCAGTCTTAATTTTGTACGTACAATTCCTTGATGACCCTCGTGCAAGTTGTATGAGCTTTTCTCTCAAGGTTTCTGGTACCAATAAACGGTGAGCTCCACAGGCAACATAGCCATCTACTAAGGACAGTTCATGTCTAATCCTGTAGTAAGGTTGAAGATCAGGACTGTGTTTCTTCTCAGCATTTGACCATTTGTTTTGTAAGATGTCCCATAGTTTTACTTGAATTGGACATGTGAGGCAAGCTTGCTTAAAATCAGCAGCTGTAACTGTAGATGATAATATATCAGTCAGTGCTACAATTTCTATGTCCTCATCCAGTGTATCAGAAGCTGCAGGTAAAGGTAAACGTAACAAACAATCGGCAGTAACATTTTTCAAACCTGGTTTGTATTGCATTATGTAGTTGAAATTCAATAGCCTTGCTGACCATCTAGCTATACGCATTCCAGCTCTTTCTAGCCCTTTGTTGTTAGTAGTGTAGTTAAAGGGCTATGATCAGTGCATAAGGTAAATTATCTACACCATAGGTAGGTTATCCATTTTTCTGTTGCCCAAACACATAGTAGAGTTTTTCAACATTTGAATAATTACGCTCTGTCTCTGTAAGTGTTCTGGATGCAAATGCAACAGTTTTCTCTGAATGATCATCATGGATCTGTGTGAGAACTGCACCAATGCCATAGTCTGAAGCATCTGTAGAACAATTGTCAAAGCTACGTTGAACAGCCTCTGACCAAACCAGAATTGAAGTTCCAAATAGTAGTGCTCAAAATGGCTCCACAACTGAAGCATAGTTGGGAATAAACTTAGAATACCATGAAGTAAGACCTAAGAAAGCTCGTAAGGTCTGGAAATCAGTTGGAGTAAGTGCTTGTGTAACCGCGTTGACATGGTCAGGGTCAGGCAGTAATCCATCTTGTGAAATTATATGACCCAGAAATGACGGCTGAGTTTGTCTGAAGTGGCATTTCGAAAGGTTCAGTTTGAGTCCTGCAGAATCAATGCATTTCAAAACCATCTCCAGGTATTTGTCTTGAAGATCCATAGTTGGAGCATAGACAATTATATCATCCAAGTAGCATTGTACACCAGGTATGTCATGGAGTATAGAAGACATCAGTCTTTGAAAACAACTCAGTGCTGAAGCCAGTCCATAAGGTACACACTTGAACCGAAACAAACCATCATGCGTGATAAATGCAGTGAGGTCTCTGCTTTCCTCATGCAGTAATACTTGATGATAAGCACTCGGAAGATCCAGGGTTGAAAAGAATTTTGCTCCTCGGAGTTCTGAAAATATTTCCTCTATGTGTGGAAAGGGATGATTATCCATAACAACTGCTTTATTAGATTCACGGAGAACAACACACAATCGAATACCTCCAGTTTTCTTCTTTGTTTTCTTCAACAATTGGTGAAACCCATTCAGAGGATTCTGACTTTTCAATCACATCTTGCTCTACCAGTTTCTTTAGTTCCTGTGAGACAATCTCCCTTATAGAGTAGGGCAATCGCCTCAATTTCTGGTGTACTGGTTTTACATCTGGTCTCAACTTAACTTTGTGTACAAAGTTCATTGCACAGCCCAGTGGAGTGTTGCTTTGTGGTGAAATTTTAGACACAGGCTGTGTGGCAGGCACTGGTGTTGTAGTAATGAGACCATCAACTAATTGTAGGTTTAATGCAGCAAAGAGATCCCTTCCAAGTATAGCAGTACCCTTATTCACAATGTAAAAGTCACATTTTGCAGTATTTGATTCAAATTGTACAGTCACTGGCAAGCAACCACGCACAGGGATTGGATCCTTTAAGTAACTGACCAGTCTCAGGGCAGGTGCAACAAGCATATCTTTTGCAAAGTATTTCAAGAAAATATCCTTTGGTAGTATAGAAACAGCTGAACCTGTATCAAGCATCAGGTTAATGGAGTGTCCCTTGACAGCAGAAGCAGTATTGACATTGACAGTGCATATAAACTTGTCTGGAATAAATGTACCAGCTTTAGCCACACTGAATACTGTAATATTTGTAGTAGTGAGTTTGTGAACATCTTTAGTAGAACTACGGCAGACCATAGCAAAGTGACTGGACTTTAAACATTTGCGGCACTGTATAGCTTTTGCAGGACATTTAGCATAGCTTGCAAGGTGTTGTTTTGAACCACAGCTAAAGCAGTATTTCTAATTTGTATTTGCTGCACGATTCTGCTGTGAATCTCTTTCCTTAGCACTGTATTTTTCCTGTGACTGAGCATTATTAGGCCACAGTTTTGAATTCACAATCTGTACATTCCCAGCAGTTTTAGCCTCTGCCACAGCTGTTTCAATTTGGCTAGCAACTGTAATAGCCTTTGCAAGGGTCAAATCTTGCTCTAGGAGCAGTCTCTCTCTAATACGTGGTGAGTTTGTTTTTTTTCCACTATTTGGTCTCTTAGCATTTCATCTGTTAGATTCCCAAACTCACAGGTAACAACCAGCTCTCTCAAAGCTGCTACAAAATGTTCTGTGGATTCACCATTACACTGTCCATGTTGGCGGAATTTATATCTTTCAGCAGACACATTTACTCTTGGCACAAAAAAGTTCTTTATAGCAGTAAGAGCAGTTTCATAACTTTCATCAGGTGATGGTAATGTATAGAATATATGCTATCTCTCTGCCCCCAGGCAGTGAATAAGTAAAGCACGCTTTCTAGCAGCAGAAACCTCCCCATGGTCAGCAGCAATAATGTAATTATCAAACATACGGATCCAAGCAGTAAAAGGTATAGTATGCTCACCAGGGTTTGGTAGAAAAGGTGCAGGCTGCTGCAGAGGTAGAAAAGACATCCTTGTCGCCATTTGTGTTTGGTAGCCGAGGATGAGAAGAGTTTATTAGCAGGTTCATGCAGCTATTACATAACATGAGTAACTCTTACTTTCACTTTCATGCTGTACAGAAAGTCCTGTGTATGCATAGTGACACCTGCAGGCCATTTGTATAAACACCACATGCATCAGTTCCCATGTGCAGGATTAAGCAGTGTTCCTGTTGTATTTCAGCTCCGTGCAATAAATGGAATTACTCCTCGCTTACCCTCCTCTTGTACTCAGACTAATTCTCATATGTGTAATACACAGGATCAGGCACCTGAGATGGCTATTTACACACCAATATTACAACTAAAGATATAATTACATTATTTATTAGTTCAGGAATTACATTTCAAATGGTAGAATGATAAATTATTTGCAATGTACACTTATAATTCAATGATAAAAACTATACAATAAAAATCATCACAGAATCCCTTGAACAGAAGTCATTTGTTGGCAGAATGCTGCTCTCAGTCAGCCATGGTACTACTACATGGAACTACATTATAAATAAAAGTCCTGATTATTTTTGCTCTGATTAAAGTGTCCACAAGTACCATTGATTTGTCCAAGGTGTAAAAAAACAGTGTGAAATCACTAGCTCCTTGATAAATGAGCTCATAATATGTTGTATTTTTCATCAAGATAAATATGGAATGGGCAGATAATGTGCGTATACCCCATGCAGATCTTGCCTTACTTTTGCCTTCCCAAGCTACAGGGGTATAATTTATTTGGCAGGCTAGAAAATGTCCATGCAAATGTTAGGGACCAAATTATTATAAAGAGTAAAGAGAATGTTTACATAATTCTATATTACATATTGCAAGAACTAAACAGGACATTTAACCCTTTAAGTGCCAGCAGAATTTCATATTTTGGTTATGCGAAATGCCAGACGTTTTTGAAACATTTGTGCTCTCTCACTTTAGGGGCATTTTCTGAGGGGAAACCTATAGTGTACCTAGAAAAACTATACATTGTTTCTTTTTCGGGAGAAACTGAGCTTTCGAAATCTGCTTGAGTTTTGATATATTTCTACCTCTGCAAAAACATTTATAGCTCTAAATAAAAAAAAAGAAAAATAACTATTTTTCAAAATATATGCATTTATACCAGAAAAATATTTCATATTTCATGAAAATCCAACTAATTTGGAAAGCCTCATGTCTCTCGAACGTGCCAATACCAGATATGTATATACTTCTGTACAGCAAAAACTCCGAACAGTATGTGGCAAGGCAAAAAACGGCATACTTTAGATTACAAGGCCAAAAAATCCTGTTTAGGTTTACCCCATATATTTTTGAAAAGTACACATTTTGCTGATTCCAAAATGGGTAATTATGTCTCTCTACTCCTAACTACCAAGCATTAAACTTGTCTGAACATTTTTGAAAAATCACTTCAAAGGATTTATTTTGCTGCTCCGCATATCCCACACTGTATTAGGTAACAAGAAAATGCACCCTGAATATGATTACCAGGAATCCACTGAACAGTTTGATGCCCTTTTTGAATAGGTTTACCAAAGTATCTGGCATTTAGAGACGCCTTTCTGTTCAAAAGTACTGAGTCGCAAGGCTTTCTCCAATTTGGCGGTTTTGGTGAAATATCTTAAAATTGCCTCAAACCTTCAACTTTCCAGCATTATTTCGCCTGTGTAGCACTACATACCATACCAAAAAGCACCCTAAATATGTTTGATGCCCATTGTGCATAGGTTTACTAAAGTATCTGGCATTTACAGGCCCCAAAATGAGGTTTGCGCATACAAATACTCCTATGGGTAACATCAGCTAATGAAAAATCACCACATACTGTAGGAGAAAGCTCTCTGTTTGGTGCTGAATTAAAGGGGTTGTTCACCTTCAATGTCCAAATTTTATGAAACCACTAAAAATGTTCTCACTGTGTTAGACAATACATTTTCCATCAAAAGAAGTAAATAGGTAATTGTAAAAGCTAGTTTATATACCATTTAAACCTGTCTTCTCCTGTCTCTCTGATCAGTTTTCTGAAGGATGGGAATCAGGGTTGCCAGGTTTTCATTTCAAAACCAGCCAAAGACCATCAGTAGCCAAAAGCCATTTTAAAAGTAGCCCAAAAGTAGCCCAATTCATAAACTGAAAAATCGTAATAAAATAAAGTAAAATAATATAGGTATCAAATCAATTAAGTGTCTGTACTTTTCCCAATAACTTTTTCATTAAAGGGGCCACTTTTACATTTTCCCTGTAAATTGGGACAAATTTCTATAGATATGCAAAAGTGTGTAACTATTGTGGCTTACCTTTTGCATTTGCGTAAAACGCCGGTCTACTTACGAAAAAGACAGAAGATGGCGGCAGTGAACTCCCGTAGCAAGAATCTGCAGGAGGGGAGAGAGCGAGAGTGTGCGAGAGAGCAAGAGTGTGCGAGAGAGCGAGAGTGTGCGAGAGAGCGTGAGGAAATAACCTTGTGTGTGAGTGAGAGTGTGTGTGTGAGAGAGAGTGTGTGTGTGAGAGAGAGTGTGTGTGTGTGAGTTAGAGAGAGTGAGTGAATGTGTGAGTGAGAGAGAGTGTGTGAGTGAGAGTGTGAGAGAGTGTGAGTGAGAGTGTGTGAGTGAGAGAGAGTGTGTGAGTGAGAGTGTGAGTGCTATGTTAAAAAGTGGTGTGTGTGGCACAGTGAGTGCAGGAGAGAGAAGAAGAGGAGTGGTGAGTCCTCTATAAATCCAGTGCAACCCCCTGGCTGCTCCCCTGGGGCTCTGGCATTTACACCCTGTCCCTCGGCTCCCATACTCCCAGTTGTGCCGACCCAGCAGCCCTTACCTCCGTTCCGACTTGCTCCTGGTAGCAGGGGAAGCCCCAAGCGCAGCAGCAAACACTACTACAAGTCCCGACACTCCGAGCGAGGCAGCAGCAGCAGCCCACAGAGAGGAAAATCATTCCGAATCTATCCATTCCTGCTCCTCCTACCTGCAGCATGCTGGGGGCGGGGCCACGGGGCGGGAGGGACTCAGTGACTCCGTCTTAATAGACAGCAGCAGCACTTCCACCTGCAGACAACCAGTCTGTTGTCACTGAGGGGGCGGGGCCGTGGGGCGACAGGTACTCAGAGGGAGGGAGGGACTCACTGGGAGACACAGTGACTTTCACCTGCAGCCAGCAGTGCTGTCACTGAGGGGGCGGAGCCGTGGGGCGGGAGGGGACTCCGGGAGACACAAGTCCAAGTCCAAACCCGCGGCACCTATTAAAACTAGCCCAAAACAGGAACTTGTATCCTGAAGAAGGGAGGTACTACCCCCCGAAACGTTGATTAAGGTGGCATGAATAAAAGGGGTTCACTCCCCGACTGCTAAAGAAGTGAGTGCGGACCGTTTTTTACAGAAGTACGGTCCCATATAGAATATGCCATACAGTTTTGGTCTTCAGTGCTCAAACAGGACATTAATGAATTAGAGAGTGTACAAAGAAGGGCAACTAAGCTGGTAAAAGGTATGGGAAAACTTTGCTATGAGGAAAGACTGGCCAAATTGGGGATGCTCACGCTGGAGAAGAGGCACTTAAGGCGTGATTTGATAACTGTGTATAAATATATAAGGGGATCATATAACAATCTCTCAAATGCTTTATTTACCAGTAGGTTTTTCCAGCCTACACAAGGTCACCCATTCAAGAGATTCCACCTAAAGATTCGGAAGGGGGGGCGTTTTACAGTGAGAGCTGTGAAGATGTGGAATTCTGATATATTACTGTACAGTATATAAAGTAGCTTTAAAAAAGGGTTGGGTGGCTTTTTAGCAAGTGAGGGAATACAGGGTTATGGAAGATAGCTCATAGTACAAGTTGATCCAGGGACTAGTCTGACATTTTTGAGTCAGGAAGGAAATTTTTCTCCCTCTGAGGCAAATTGGAGAGGCTTCAGGTGGGGGAGGGGGGTTTTGCCTTCTGGATCAAATAGCAGTTAGGAAGGTTAAAAAAAATCAAAAGGTTGAACTTGATGGACGTGTGTCTTTTTAACCTAACTTTCTATGTTACTATATAATTATCTCTCTAATTCTTTATTTATCAGTAGGCCCAGCTGATAAGTGGGCACCCATTCTGATTAGAAGAAAGGAGGTTCTGTCTGAATATTTGGAAGGGGTGTTTTACAATGAGAACCGTAAGGATGTAGAATTCTCTTCCTAAATTAGTTGTGATGGCTGTTAGCTTTAAAGGGGTGGTTCACTTTTAAGTTAACTTTTAGTATGTTGTAGAATGGCACATTCTAAACAACTTTTCAATTAGTCTTCATTATTTAATTTTTTAAATTTTCAGCTTTCAAATGGAGGTCACTGACCCATCTAAAAACAAATGCTCTGTAAGGCTACAAGTGTGTTGTTATTGCTCCCTTTAATTGTTCATCTTTCTATTCATGACTCTCTCCTGTTCATATTCTAGTCCCTTCAAATGAATGCATGGTTGCTAGGGGAATTGGGACCCTATCAACTAGATGGCAGAAATTGCAAACCAGAGAGCTGCTGAATAAAAAGCTAAATAACTAAAAACCACAAATAAGATTTATTCTGCACTCTCCCTATACAAATCAATAAGCTGGACATAGACAAACTACAAAAAGAACTGTTCAAATTCTTCTGGAACAATAAGCACCCTAGGGTGACTAAAAAGGTCCTTATGCAATCCATTCCACAGAGAGGTCTTAATTACCCCATTCTCCATCTCTCCATTCTCCATTACTGGGTGGAGATGTCCCAGATGTCTCAAATGGTCAAGCTCCATCACTCTCCAGATAATGTACAATGGGTTTCTAACACCATTACCCCCCCCCAAAGCTTTTTTATGGTCTACACAAGATGCTAGATCCTCATCAATATCCACTAATCCAATACTGAAACACACCAGTAACTTATGGGACAAGATAAGGAATAAATAAAAGGAGATGATCCAATCCATCTCCATTTACTCCACTATTTCACAACCCAAACTTCCCTCTAGGACAAGACTTGTAATGTTTCAGCTGGTGGATAGAGAATGACTTTTCTGATATAAACAGTATGACCCCATTTGGCAAAACCATATCCTAGAAAGACCTGTGAAACATATATTCTATTCCTCCCCGTGAACATTATAGATACTTACAAATCAACCACTTTGTACAAACACAAGGGGGCAATACCCCAAAACCAAAGACATTCTTTGAACATCTCTGTGCACATCCCCACAACAGAGAAATATCTCTGATATACACAACCTCCGGTCACATGCCACTCAGGACAATAAGAAATATATGGAATGCTGGGAAAGGAGACTCAATAAGGTGCAATAGAAGACCCAGTGAGAGTCTGCACTAGACAATATCAAAAAGGCATCTATCAACACAATTGTTAAGGAAAATGCCTGTACCTTACTCCGTCAAAATTACACAAAATTTATGGCTCCAACCCTAACTGCTTCAGAGGATGTGAAAAGTGGGAGATGAACTACACATGTGGTGGGAATGTCCACTAATCTCTGACATATGGAAAGAAATATTTGCTCTCCTAAGTGCCCCATTAAAAAAAATATTGAACAGGATCACTGACTAGCCCTGCTCACCTTCAATTCTGACTCCCTCACCAAGAAAGAATTTAAGTTGTGTTTACAAATTTGCTTAGCAACAAGATGCACCATAGCTCACAAATGAAAAGAAAGCATTCCTACAATATTAGAAGTCAGAAGGAGAATATGGTGGGTGGCTTTGATGGATAAACTTACAACAATGATACACCACAAAATGGACAGCTACAACACAATCTGGAACCCATGGTTAATCTGGTTTGAAACCCAAACCCGGTTAAACCCGACAGGAATATCAACGTAAAGTACTTAATATAGAAAATAATGATGTAACTACTGTCTTGATATGTGTGACTGTGTTGGCTTTAATAATACACTCACTAAATATGAATATCCAATCTAGCGAGAATTCTACTCCACCCTCCCTTCCCTCTATCTTCTTCTTTCTATCCTCTTTTCTTTTCCTTATTTAATTTATTTTCAATATTACAGTCTGTAAAACATCATTTGACACACCTCACAGACCCAAAAGTCTATGTATGTCACTGCTTGAATACACAGAAGCAATGATTATTAAGCTAAAACAACATATTGTTAAAATGTTAAAAAGTTTAAAAAAAAACTAGAATTAAGAAGGGGTTGGAAGTCTTTGTAGCAAGTGAGGAAATACAGGGTTAAAGAAGATAGTTGGTAGAATAAGTTCCAGGGACTGGTCCTATTGCCATCTTGGATCCAGGGAGGACATTTTCCCCTCTGAAGAAATTTGGGGAGTGATATTGGGGTTATCCGATTCTGAGCCCTAGGGCCCAACGATCGGATCATAATTGAAGCTATATGGGGGGTCGGATCGTGGGACAGCATCAACGAACAGATGCAGCCGTGCTCCGACAGGATTTTTAGTCCCGCCCAATCGACATCTGGCCGACTTTCGCCCAGATATCGATCGGTAAAGCCCATCGGAGGGCCCCATACACGGACCAATAAGCTGCCAACCTGGTCTGTCGGCAGCTTTTATCGGCCGTGTATGGCCACCTTTACTCTGGCTCGGCTAGCAGTTAGGCAGGTTATATATATAACTTTTATATATAACTTACTATGCTACCATGTTTACTAGGGAACCAAGCTAACTGTCAGCAAAAAAAGCAATAGACACAGTCACATAAAACTAAGTGTGTGGATATGTAAAAATGCTCACAGGGGGCATATGATTTCGTAATGGACCCAGAGGCATCAGATAAGCTCCACCATGGTTAGTGTGTACAGGGGCCCCACTGGTGATCACAGTCTGACTTAATATCCTGTCCTCTAGGGCACATTTGGTGGTTTATATTATTCCACTCATCAAATTATTTGGAGCAACCATACTGGAGCACCATATTGATCACATGCAATCCCACTGGGAGTCCAGGGTTACACATGCCCAGAGGCAACCAAACTTGCCCAGAGGCAAACAATCATTTAAGTCAACAGTATGTACATCAGACCAATTTGCCGTTATTGCCAGGTTGTTACGCTCAATATAACTGGAGTTGAAAAAGTACTGCATCATACAAACCTCCTTTCTTATGGGGTCTCTGGATGAAAGCCCATATAATATCTTGTAGGGGAGCAATTAGCCTTTCAATAGGTCAGTATATTTATGACATAATAAGAATATCCAGCAACCTGTTCTGCCAATGTGGCTTGTCCCACATATGGTAACATTGCCATTATCCCTTTCCTTCACCTCATGTATGCATCCACAAGAAAGAAAAAAAGATATTAAAAATATAGAGATATGGAGACAGAGAGAACATGTATGTAACAAATGGCCAGGGGTAAAAACTAAAATGACAGTATAAAAGAGTCTATATGCCGAGAACTTCCCTACACCGTCAGTTGAACTGAAGAAGCTGCTCGGATGAGCAGTGAAACTTCTTCATTAACTATGTAATGTTTTATACCCTGGATTCATGAGTGTGTACATTGATTATTTCTATAAAACACACATAACATGTCAGAATCTGTGACCCTTCAGTGGTAACCATATTAAACCTCATATTATCCACACTTGGCTGCAGGCTGATTAAAAATAGCAAGGGTCTACACTCGATAACAAGCAAAGGCTTGTGGTTTTCTCATCCATGATGCAAAATAATTAGTTTAGAAATTAAAACTGTACAAGTTAAGAAACAGTTCACAAATAAGCTTGAAAAAATACACGTACAAGATCTTGCAAAATGTCATGAGCACTTAAAAGGTATCCATGCTTAGGTCTTTCTTAAAAACTCAGTTTCTCAATGCTATAATAATTGGTAACCACAATGCAAATACTCAACAAAAATTACATGCATAATTAATTTTTGATTGATCCAAGGCAGCAAATAATTTATTTTACTTTTAATGTTCTGAATGCTTTTCTAAAACCTCATTAATTCTCTTCTGATAGTGATCTTTGAATAAAATAAAATACACAATGTTCTGTAAATAACCAAATGCTTGCATTGTGCATCCTATGAATTGCTAACTGTATGAGATCAGGCAGCACAGGGATACATTTTTCTTCGAAATATGGGGTCACACCCATGCAAAGACAGAGACACATTTTCTTCAAAATAAATAAAGACTATTGTTAGAAGAAGCCCTACAAACAATCAAGTACATGTAGAGCAGGCAAAAAGGTGTTAGTCAGAGATCAAAGTTCAGACTCGGGTCAGGAGGAGGAGGGGCCACCAGGATTTTTTCTATTAGCAAAGTGGGCCAGTTTGACACTGCCTATAATCTGGCATCAAACTATGCCTGGCATCTTTCATTTTGAAAGGCCCTCTGGGTTACAATATCAAAGCAGAGCTAAGGGATAAAATAAAATATCACATTAGTATTATAAAAAAGGAAACTAGTTAATTTATATATATATATATATATAGCTATTTATAACTTGTGATGTGAAAATTAACTGCCATTTTTAATATGTGATGAGGAGAGCTAAATTTGTTTATGTCCAGCTTTAATGTAAAAGTGAGCTAATATAATGGGTCACAAACTGGTTCGGTATCTTATGTAGCTGTTTCACCTCACTCTGTGCTGGCTTAAATGGAAAATAGCCAGCGCTAGTCACACGCCACGTGTGATAAGCGCTGGCGATTTTTCATTTCAGCCAGAGCAGGGTGAGGTGAAGGCATTTGGGGAGATTGGTCGCCGCAAAGTTGAGGCTATTAGTCGCCAAGCGACTAAATCTCCCCAAATAGCCTAGTGTGTCACAGCCCTAACAGGTTCTACAATAATTATGGTAATGCTCATGCTTTTGATCCACGTACAATTAATATGGCTATACACAGATGTTAGACCAGGCTGAATCAATGGTTTTTCCCTCAGGATAATGTTTAAATGACAGAAATAACTAATGTAGAAAGATGACCCATTGCATGATGAGCTCCACACCTCGCAATGGTACACAGATCTCATTGGTGACCTATGCAGTGTCTTGGGGGGAGCACTTTATATACAGCATTACAAGGTAATTGCCTCTACTGGCAGATTCACATACAAAAGGATAATGGTTTCCTCTTTCTATGTGCTTTTCATTGATAATTATTATTATTATTTTAATAACTTATTAACACAGAAAATTGTGCCTTTCATTCTGTGCTCAAATGATAAAACTATAATTATTAAATGCATTATGGCACCATTTGCTCCCAAGATAAAGGAATTTCTTACAGAATTTTTCAGAACAATAAAATCTCCAATACAATGTATAGAGAGAATGTATAGAGAGAAAATCTACAATACATCATTAATAATAAGCAAAGATACATTAAGCAATCATGTATTTTAATGCAAAAAACTTCTTTATTTTCTGGCCCTTTCCTTTTATGTGATAATGATCCATTCAATTAAAGGGCATGGAAAGGCAAAGAAATAAAATCCCATTTTTACTTTCTTTAATGAAAAAGAAATCTATCTCCAATATACTTTAATTAAAAAATGTGTACCGTTTTTATAAAAACCTGACTATATGCAGTGAAATTCTCCCTTCATTTAGTGCTGTGGATAGGAATTGTCAGACGGTCCCTAACTTCTGTCAGGGAAACAATCATACTTATGAACAGGGAGAGCCCCTGCCTTACTTACCAGCCATTCAGAACTCAAGCAGCTTTGTTTTTTTTTATCATTTATGACGATCCCTAAGAAGCAGGGCCGGGCCAAGATATTTTGGGACCCTAGGCAAGGACTTCAATCAGTGCCCCCCCCCCAGTCCTGCATTACCATTTCCCACCTTACCATTCATATTGCCCCTTGTAGCTGTGCCAGCAGCCATCATGTTGCCCCAGGTACATGTTGCAGCACCTATAATATTGTCTCCATTTGTAGCTGTGCCAATGGCAGTCAATCCCTCAGATTGCCCCAAGCCCCCAATCTGTACCTATGCTATCGGCAGCCAAAACAATACATCTTATTGCCCATAATTTGTACCTGTGCCAGCAGGAGCCAAAAATCCCCCATATATCCCCAAACATCTGTGTACAGGGTCGGACTGGGGGGCAGAGAGCCCACCGTGCCCGTTGTCCAGGGGCCCCCCTCCGGCCCCTATCGGTGATGCTCTGTGTGTGTAAGGAGGTGCATGGCGCGCATGCAAGCACAAGAGGCGCACGTCCTGCAGGGAGACCACACGGTGTATGCGGGGCCACAAATTGTGGGTTTTTTTTGGTCAATCCCTCATATTGAAAAGCATCCACCTCGCTTGTCAGCGCAGTTTCATACTGGAGAGACTTGATGATATCAAAATTAGGCTTTTATTGAAACACACATATACTGGTTATAGCAGCACTGTGTTTCAATAAAAGCATAATTTTTGTTCTTTTGAGAAATGGATTTGTTCTTTTGAGAAAGGGATTTCAATGCAGAATTCTTCTGGAGCAGCAGTATCCCTTTAAAGGAAAACTATACCCCCGGACAATGTAGGTCTCTATAAAAAGATATTGCATAAAACAAATCATAAGTAAAACCCTGCTTCATGTAAATAAACCATTAGTAGCATGTGCCATTGGGTAATCATAAATAAAAAATAGACATTTTAAAAATGACAGCCTCCTGGGATCGTATGATTCAACGGTGCACACAAACATACTGTACCAAACAAACTATAAAATTAGGTCACATGAGCCAATTAAAAGACAGAGTTCTGTCTTTTGCTTTCACACTTCTTCCTGTTACAGTTAAGAGTTTAAATATTTCTGGTCAGGTGATCTCTGAGGCAGCACACAGACCATCACGAAATGGTGGTTCAAGGCAAGAGATGTAAAAGGTCAATATTTACTTAAATATATATTCCAGTTTGATAAGATTCTTTAATATGTCACTTAATTTGATATAAACTATCTGTTGCTCAAGTATTCATTTTGGGGGTATAGTTTTTTCCTTTAACTAGGCAATTTCTCCATTACGTTGGAACTCTCTTCCCACCTGCTGTTTTTGTGGTCTGGTAATCCACAGTGATACCACTCCACTCTTTCTAGTGTTTTCTGGCACTCAGTGATACCCCTTTACTCACCTCTAGTCAGGCATTATCTCTACACACATACACACTGTCACGAAAGGCACCCTAAATCCAGAACCCAAGCTAAGCTCCCTGGTCTCGGCTCTCATTTCTGCCTTTAACCGCCGCCTTTCACCTTGGGAGGAGCCCTCGGCTAATTGGATGCCGCCAGGCCATACTAGAGAGAGGAGCAAAGCTAAAAGGTTCTGGACAATAACTGAGGATCAAGCAGGAATCACAAAGATTGAACACCCAGGAACTTTCTAAATAGAACCTAACAACGGGCAAGGATCTGTAGACTGAGTTCCCTTTTTATACAATTTGAATTCCACACCATTGCACGTGACGTCATCACGCCGGTGCATAAACCCAGAAGTGTGCCGGTGTGTGTGCCATAAGGAAACCAGCGCTGGAAGGGAAAGGATGCATGCTGTGAGCTTCCCCGCCGGAGGCATGGCGAGTGCTCCCACATGCTTGGGGGTAAGCCACTAGACCACCAGGGAAACTATTCATCACACACACATAAAGCCACACACATACACTTTAGCTGACCCTACACTGATCATTGATTACCTGCTGCCCCTTTTATATTGTCTTGAATCTCCTGGTGGACTGTGATATGAATTATACTTTGCTAGCTAATACCAGAATTACAGTTACAAATCCTGTGATCTATTGGCCAAATTGTAAATAGTAAATATTTCACAATCAATTACACCAGCAGAATCATACACAATATCACAATTTCACATATCCTTTCATGATCACAATCAGGAGCAATAAAACAGTCTCCCCTTTTACAAATAAGTCACAAGAAATGCAGTTCACAGATGATTTTGCACAAAGAAATGTAGATTGATTACATATTCATGTTGGTTGTTTGCAGAGATTCATAAACTTTGCTATTTGCTTCTAGCAAAAGCACTACAAAAAGAAAGTCAAACAAAAAGTGATAAATACTGTATATCCCTAGAAGTCTTAGTTCAAACAGGTACCCTGGTATGGAAGTCCATCATTTATTCATTTTTATTAAACTACAGGAAATACATTATTATATTTCGTAGGTAGAGTCTTAGCCTAAATATTTTTAAAGGTAAAAAAAATTTTGTACGGTTTTCTGCATAATGCCTCCAGTGTGACTTAATGTAGTGAGCCTATATTTAGTTTTAACCTGCTAGAATTCTGCAGAACATAAAATAAAGTTTTGCTTCTATAAGATGAGGTTGTTAGAACAGACATAAAATATTGGAAGAATGACAAGCACATGCTCAACAAAGGTCGATTTTATTTTTATTATTATAGATATGCTGTACATCTTTTCACAACAAAAGCTCTGCACATCTAAAGTTTCAGCACTTTATGATTACTCAGTTCCCTTAATCATTTTTCTATCTTCTGCATTTTTTTTTAATGTTTACCCAAAGCATTTTCTGCAAAACAAATCACAATAAATGGCTGGACACTGTTCCTAACTCTTTTTTACCATGCCTTTCTGTAATGTAGAGTACCAAAACAGATTTATCCAGACATTTTTAATTACAGGAAGGACTTCTACCATAGAATCAATTTTAAGCAAACATTTCAATTTAATGATTTATTTTTTCTCTGTAATAATAAAGCAGTACCATGTAGAAATATGGGACTTGTAACTGGATAAGGGAACTTTCCATAATTTGGATGACTATACTTTAAGTCAAATAAAAAATGGTAAATATTATTATTATTTTATTAATAACATGTATTTCTATAGCATCAACATATTTCGTAGCGCTGTAGAGTAAATATGATTATACAACTAAATTAAATGAATTACATACATGCTGGTTCAAAAGGTGAGGAAGGCCCTGTGCAGAAAGAGCTTAAAATCTAAAGGGAAGGGAATGATACACAAGGGGGCAAATTTACTATTGTTCCCCAAAAATAATTTGTTTCTATTCGATATTCGATTAGCATTCGATTTTCGAACGTTAATCCAATAGTTCTAGGCTACCTTTTATTCGATATTCGATCATTCGACGATCGAATGCAAATCTAAATCATTCGAATAATTCCTACGATTCGAACAATCAAACACTTTGATCAGAGGAATCCTATTCGATCAGGACTTAGCCTCAGAAGCCTATGGGAATGCTCCCATAGGCATCTATTGCAATTCAGTAGGTCCAATCTGCCGAAGTAGGCAATCGAAGAAACTTAAAAAATAAAATCCTTCGCTGATCGAATATTCGTCCATTCGACTCTATTCGAATGTATTCGATCGTTCGACCATTCCCTATTCGATGATCGAATATGCCAAAATTCACATATTCGACCAAACGAAGAAATCCTACGTTTGAAATTCGATCGAATTCGATCAAACTTCGAATCCTCCACGTGAATTTAGTAAATCGGCCCCAAGGTGTGGGAGTGGGCAAGATCTGAGTTAAGTGGGTGAGAGATGTGGTACTATAAGTGGTATTGCATTTGGTAGTTAAGATTGAGGGTAGGCTTCTCTAAATAAGTGTGTTTTAAGAGATTTCTTGAAAGCAGAAAGGTTGGGAGAAAGTTGGACAGACAGTGGGAGAGAATTCCAGAGGAGGGTTTCAGCCCTTGCAAAGTCTTGAATGCAAGCATGTGAGGAGGTAATAAGAGAAGAGTTGGGTAGCAGGTCAGTACAGGAGCATAGTAAGCAGTTGGGTGAGTATATACAAATGAGTTCAGAGATGTAGGATGTAGATGCTTGAATGTCAGGGTCATTAATTTGAATTTAATTCTGAAGGGCAGTGAAAGCCAGTACAGGGTTTGGCAGAATGGCAAGGCAGAGGAGGAGCAGTTGCTGAGGTGTATAAGCCTAGCGGCAGTGTTCATTATGGACAGGAGAGGTGACAGTCTATGGTGGGGAAGGCCAATTAAAAGAGAATTACAATAGTCTAGACATGATATGACTAGAGAGTGAATAAGAATTTTGGCAGCATCTTGGGTGATAAATGTTCGTATTTTGGATATGTAGGAGGAGACGTGAGTTAGGAGTTCTCGGTTGAGATCAGGAGAGGGGAGATAGGTCTGAGTATCATCAGTGTAGAGGTGGTAGTGAAAAACATACAATTAGCTGTGGGAGGAAGTCTATAGAGAAAACAATAAGGGTCCCAGGACAGAGCCTTGAGGAACACCAACAGAAAGAGGTAGGGGAGAAGATGCTACTCCGTTGTAGGAGACACTGAAGGAACGATTGGTGAGGTAAGAAGTGAACCAGGACATGGCTGTGTCACGAAGGTCAAGCGAATGGAGGGACTGGAGGAGGGGAGGGCAGCTGAGAGATCTAATATGACAGATGGGATGTTATATGAAAGAAAGTAATGAAGCCAGGCCACAAAGTTGTCCAAAAATTTAGTGGTTCGTCCAGGTGGTCGATATGTGACAGCAATGCAGAGTGAAACAGGAGAAAAAAGCCTAATGCAGTGAACCTCAAATGAGGTGAATGATAAGGAAGTAACAGGTGGAAGAACTTTAAAAGTACAGAGGGGAGAGAGACGCAAACCTACCCCACCCTCAGGTCTGTTTCCAGGCCTGGTATTATGAGTAAGGTGAAGGCCCCCATAGGACAGGGCAGCAGGTGAAGCAGTGTCAGTGGGAGAAAGCCAGGTTTAAAAAGTGCAAGCAGGTTAAAGGAATTGGCAATGAAGTGGTCATCTATAGTATATTTGTTGCAAACAGATCTGGCATTCTAGAGAGCACAGGAAAGATTAACTGGGTTTTTGGGTATAGGGACAGGAGTTCTGTACTGTTGGAATTTGCACCGAAGAGAAGGAGCTTGTGGCCGTGATATAACTGGGATGGAGTAAGGGCTAGGGTTTGGGGAAATGTCCCCAGCTGCCAGCAATAGAAAGGAGAGCTAGACCAAGTGAGAGTGGGATTTCTAAGTTCTTATTTTATATGAGAAAGAGGAGTTTCCTGGAATAGCTAAAGAGAATACTTTATATTCGTCATGTAAGGAAAGGGAAGGAGAAGAAATTAGAGAGGCTGAGAATTGTATAGAATTGTGATTCGATATAGTGCAAAATGTTTTATAAAGCATGAGAGTGATAGGAGGAGAAATGCAGGATAAACCATTTTTGGAGTAAGAAGTAACAAAATAGCAGGTACAAACAAATCTGTGTTCTCCTTATTCTGGTTCAAAGTTGATGGGAGATAATCCAGTTCCTTTTGTCTTGTCAAAGCCTTGTTCAACTGCCTGGTATAGCTGCCATTTCTAAGCACTTGAGAAATATTAACACTTAGGAAATGTTAGCACTCATGCCATGCCCCAGATATGATTGCCTGAATTTATATGTAGCTGGTTAGAAAAAGCAGAGCCTAATTGACTAATTAATCGATTAACAAGCTATCAAAGGACTGAGTTTTAAAGACACCAGAACCAAGTTTGGGGCTAGTAAAATATCTCTTGTTCACTGAAGAGTGAACACAGATGTTTGTTTGAGATATTTATCAGAGACACTAGAGCAGAGTAGGCCTAACAGGCAAAAGTTATTGGGATTAACAGATACAAGTATTGATATAAAATGTATTACCAGAATAAGCAGTATATAGCAGTTGCAAGTATGTGGATGAGCTGTATTAGCAGAATAAGCAGTATATAGCAGTTGCAAGTATGTGGATAAGATGTATTACCAGAATATGCAGAAAATAAATCCAATAGGACTGTGCCTCCTATAAGGATTCATTATATCTTAGTTGGGATCAAGTTCAAGGTACTGTTACAGTGAAAACAAACTTGAACTTGTTTGATTAAAGGGCAAGGAAAGGAAAAGAACTAAAATCCCCTTTTTACTTTCTTTAATTAAATCTATCTCCAATATAGATCGTTTTTATAAGAAACCTGACTGTATGCAGTAAATTCTCCCTTCATTTAGTGCTGTGGATAGGAATTGCCAGACAGTCCCTAACTTCTGGCAGGGAAACAATCATACTTATGAACAGCAGGGGGAGCCCCTGCCTTACATACCAGCCATGCAGAACTCAAGCAGCTTTGGTTTTTTTTATCATTTATGACGATCCCTAAGAAGCCCAGACCACACTGAACATGTGCATGTAGTCTAGTCTTGCAAAGATGTATGACAAAGTTACAAGATGACAGCCGCCTGTGGCCAACTTTGAAAGTATAAATCATTTGTTTGATTAGGCTTGTGGTGCAGTAAGTTCATGTTTATGTTTAGTATACAAAATACAGCATTTATAGCCTTATTCTATTTTACACTTTCCTTGTTCTTTAAACTGGAGTCTATGGGAGATGCCCTTTCCATCATTTGGAGCTTTCTGGATAAGGGGTTTTCAGAATACGGATCCCATACCTCTATTGGATCCTAACTAAACTGAATAAAATCCTGGTGGGTTTATCAAGTTCCGATTTTATGTCAGTAATTTCTTTTACAAACTCCAAGCAAATCCATTCTGGTTTTTAAGACTTATTTATTATAACATTTTCCCAAAACTTTTCTTTGCAGGAAAAACTCAGATTTACATGATTTTTTCAGATTTCTTTTCTGTAAATCATGAAATTTTCGGATTTTACCCCTGAAAGCTCTGAAAATGTGGAATTGCATGAACCCTAGCGCACATCAAAATATCAATGGGACTTCTCACATTGACTATATATGCAACCTCAGCAGGTTTGAGATGGCGAATTTTAATATTCGGAATTTTTCATCTTCGGGGTTTAATAAATCCTGAAAAATTTGTGATTTTAAAAAGGTCTATTTAAAAAATATATACATTTTTGGGGATTTTTTGGGAATTTTTCAGAATTCAAAGCTTGATAAATAACCCTCTCAATGTTTAAATGTTTTAGCAGACTTAAAGTATGAAGCTCCAAATATCAGAAAGACCCCTATAAAAGACATGAAATGCAAGTACTCTTTCACCAAATCTGTTACCAAACCAAAATTGTTTTCTGATAGGAAAATTTGTTTATACAATACTACAGGAGATGACCAACATTAAAATGGCCTTTGAACCCGTTTCTTAAAAAAGGTACACAGAGACACATTAGCTGTGTAATGAACCTACATATTTGTTCTATCACATTTTAAATACCCCTGAGTTAACTAGTTAACTCATTTAACTGCTAATCAGGTCAGCAACTTCTAAATGGCTACTTCCTGGAAAACATGGCCCTCCAGGAGCTCTGATTAGGAATTCACAAAACTGCAACTAATTTACTCTGTAACCAATAGCAACCATAAGGAATGTAACTCTAATCCATAGACAATTGAAAAGACAAATCTAACGGATTCCTATGGTTATCTGGTGTAAAATATTTACCAGTTTGTATAGTACCCCCAAGGTGATGTTGTCAATAGCCAATGGAAAAGAAGAATAATCAAAAATAATCAAATATGTACTCTAGGTTTAAAGTTAAAATGAAATCTTAAACCAGTTCAACCATGTGCATACAGCAATCATCAATCACCCTTAAGCCCTTCCAAGAGAAAATGTAGAAGTAACACTTCAAAATAACAGTAAGGGTCAAAAAACAATTTGTCTTTGTGACGTGTTTTAATTATCTTGTTATATTTAGGTATTGATTAGGGTATATATCATATAGTACATTGGAAATCTGCTGTTCCTGTTTGTCTCTCTTTTTTCATGGAACTCTGCTCACTTCACTGAACAAAACCCTTGCAGAAGCTGTCAGACAGATTAAATGTGTGGTTCCTCAGCTGTGAATTCTAATTAGGTTTCTACAACTGACACTGGATAAATTTACAGAAAGAAACCACAATCTTAAGACTAGAATAAAAGGGAAATTATTTTATTAGAAGAAGTAAAAATAATTGCAGTAAGAATAAATAAGAATACATTTTGCAAGCAAAAAAACTTTATTTAATTTTTATTCAGCTAATTAAAAAGAAATAGCATATAGCTATTACACATAGCATGAAATTCAAATATTAAAATGGACCACAGACTGAACATCATTGCCCAATATAGGTTCTGTTTGCTAATTGCTCTTGGATGAAACTGTGTGTTTGTCTTGACCCTTTCGCCTGTTATTGAACACTATTTCAGATCCTGATTTGGTACAGTGTTGCTCTCATGGTAGCCTGCCCCCTGACTACATACAGCTTGATCCCCATTCATCTGTTTTACTCTCTGGTTCCCTTGTCTGCCCAGAATCTGAGCCTTGGTTCTCTCACTATGACCTGTCAGCATTTAAGTAGTGGAGATGGCTGTTATAGGTAGAAGCCTGAGCTGTGATCGCAACCTTGGCTCTCATTCTGGGTTTTAATACTGTTCATAGTGTATGTAGCTCATGAATATCATATTCCATTAAGCCCTCCTATGTGCATTCTAGAAGAATTCTTTCCCAAGTGACAATACAATCTGCAATACAATCTGCAAGTTGGCTCAGTGGTGAGCAGCACTGCTGACTATAGTATTGGGCCTTGAGTTAATTTTAAAAACTGCCCTCTCAGAACATAAGTAGATGTACTGGCTTCTAATTAAACTAATCTTAGTATGTGAACATGTTATAAGGAACAAGCCAAGCAATCAGAACATCCTGATACGGCCCATTTTTTATGACCTCCCAAATAAGTATATCAGTCTACAGAAAAGGGGGGCAGAGCCGTAAATGGGCTGGGGCCACATCACACGATGGCCAGAAGACAGAGAAAAAGTATTCAGTGGAGGGCCAAGGGCTTTTTTTTGCCAGTAAATTTGCAATACCGGCCCCGGCCTTGTGTATTACTGTCTGAGAAATATGCCTTTAAATTCAATAACAAAGCCAGCCAAGGTTATTACAGCAAACTTTCAGCCCTCCTGGTCCTATACAGAATAAGTGGACAAGAGGGCAAGCATAAAGAGAGAAAACATTTTAATAAAAATGCTCCTTTGACTACTAACCATTCTGATTAGCGCTATCGGGCAAGAGGAGCCTTTGGGGCAAATTCACTAAAGCACGAAAATGCGCTAGTGACAGCTTCGCTGACGTTCGCCGCACTTCGCCAGGCAAATTTTCGCCAACGCTATGCAAATTCACTAAGATGCAAATTTGCACTCAGGGCGGCGAACGGTAGCGAAGTAGTACTACCGTTACTTCGGCAGGCAAAGCGCATTTATGCTAGTGATGCCTAATTTGCATACGGCGTGAACTTAAGCGGATAATAGAGGTGTATGTTACAGCCACTACATTCCACTACACAAGCCCAGGAAACATTTAATAAATTAAATAAAGTTGTCCTATTGTCCTAAACATGTGCCCACTGTTTAGGAAATTTAGGGGGGAAGGAGGGTAACCCTAAAAAAATGTTTGCGGTTTTTCAGACTATCACCCTACAAAAGGTAAAAGACGCCAGCGTTTTTTGGGACTTAGAAAAAAATTCAAGTTTTTTTTCAAAATCTATTGTATTGAACTTCGCCAGGTCTGACGTGGCGAAGTAACGTCTAGCGTAAGAGGTAACGTTCAGAAAAAAGTTCATCTTAGTGAATTAGTGTAGTTACATCCCTTCGTCAATGCGCAACTTCACTTGGCGTAAGGGTGCGAAGATGCGCAAGTCTTTCTACTTCGCTAGCAAATTTTCGCCAGGGACACTGTTAGTAAATCAGCGAAGTTGTGAATTGACTTCATGCTGGCAAATTAGCGCTAGCGTTACACACTTTGCGCTTTAGTGAATTTGCCCCTTAAGAGTGCCCAACTTGAGGCAAAGCCAAACATTCCCCTACACTCAAGTTATATAAAAAGGAAATGAATAAATGCCTGCCAATGAAAAATTTTCCAGTTCCAGTTTCTTCTCCTGTTTTATAATGCTACCATGTATTACCACTTAGTTACTGTAAATATGCAGTATGCATACAGTCACCACTGGAAATCCATGCTACAATGTGTACAACCCTATGTATATATCATACTGTGTATTGTTAGTGAAACTGAGAGTAAAATTCTGTTTTTAAAAGCAGTGTAAATCAAAATACACACCATGATAAATTACACTGCAGTTCCATTGCCTTTTACTTGATAATTTCCCAGTCCCATTGATTTTAAAAGATAACTTTATAGGCACCCTGATATGGTGTAAAGCAATTTTATATTTCAGATGTAAATGGAAATGACTGACAACACATCCTTGTCTTCCATCACCTTTAGTACAGAGCTATTTTAACTGATCAAGAGTTAAAACTAGAAATAATCACCAAACCTGCACACTTCACTAGATAGCATTTTTCTTCTTTAGCAAAACACATAGCTGAGATTGACTTAAAATAGAAAAACCTATGCAGAAAAAATACTTCATGTTACGCAGGAGCTCTGCTTCTGCAAAAAAATAAAAACTCTAGAGAAGCAGGAGACCCTTGCCAACACAAGTCTTCATCTGGAACTTTCTACTGTGGAATTGACAGGGAGTCTGAAAATGGCAGGGAATGGTCCTAAACATAAATGAATTATTATAAATGAATTATTAGAGGCTTTGTAAAGGCAAAACTTTGCATCAATACTGTCAAAGAATGCACTGGTGTCACATAATCAGGGAGACACCAGTTATATGATACAAGGACCATCAAATTGTGAGCAGTTAGGAAGAACTCCAAATAGCATGCCTGCGCAAGGTTTACTGGGAACTGGTGCATTGCAAAGGAGGATGTCTTATCCATAAAAATAACAGGAAGACCATCCTCCACTGAGTTTATCTTGAGCAAATAATTCAACTTTTTAGCAATGATTTCCTTTATCGCTGTAATAATAAAACAATGGTTTATTTGTACTTGATTCCAACTAAGCTACATGAATCCATATTGGTGGCAAAACATGGGTGTATTTAATGTTTAAATGATTTTACGCAGACCCCAGGTTTCAGGCATTCTGGATAATAGATGCTATACCTGTATTTTTCATTGTTAGTATTTGGTGAGGCTTCCCAATCTATGATGGTACTTATACTTTAAGTATTATTTTCTTAATAGGTAATTTTATCTGCAGAAATTTTAAATGTCACATACAGTATATGTTCAAATCGTCTATCTAAAATGTCTTCTATACTTAAATTTGGTCTGGCATTTTGTAAAAAGCAATTTAAATCCTGCCATAATGATACTTTACATCCAATGCTCAATAATAGCTTTTAAAAAGTGCATTGAACCTGTCTCATATTTTAGAAAAGTGGTCACCTTAAATGCCACAGTAGAAAAAAGACACATCTTATAAGTATCCCCAAGAGTGGTTTTATCCCTGCAACAGCACATATAACAATGTGTCTGATTTATTGCAAGCCCGAGGCCTGATCTTCTAAACAGATAAGAGAAATCACCCTTTTTTTACAGACTTTTTCTCTGAAATAATGGAATGATACATGTGATGTGTTTTACACGCAATGGATGTTATTATTGACATTTATTATAGTACATAAACCATTGGTTATATAAACTACAAAACTGCAAATCTTTGCTAAAATTAATTTCTATGTGCATGAAATTCCATTCAAATTTAATATACAGTATTTTATCTGACAACAGATTGCACAAAAAGATTAGTGATCAGAATTCCTAAAATTGCAAAAAATTATATATTTCAGAAAAAAATATGCTGGAAAAAACTGCTTATATACATTACCTGCACATAGAGCACTTTTCAGGTTCTTAAAATTGTAATACTGTACATCTGCACAGCACTGCTTTAAATTAAAAAAGTACACATATTTGACTGAGCCTCAAAAGCAATTAGGTCCAAATGTTGCCTTATCCAAAATGTGAACACAGAGGGGCAGATTTACTACAGGGCAAAGTGTCTGACGCTAGTAAAAATTCGCCAGAAATCTCATCCACATGCTTAGAGGACAATTCGCTAGCGAAAAAGAGACTATCGCTAGCTTAGTTTCGTGCCCTATGGCCAGATAAATTTACTCCGCAAATCTTACAGAACATTACCTGAGTTTCCTTCACCACCTTAGACCTGGCAAATTGATAAGATGAAGCTAAATCCTCCTCAATCTTATGTCAGTGACATCATATCCTGTATGCTGAAAAGTCATAAAAGTTCTAAAAAGTGCTGGTGTTTTTTCATATTTTCAGGATTGCTTTCAAAATATCTAACTATTAAAGATTTTATGTTAATTTTTTTACAACCATTTGAGGGGCATGCCATTTTTGTTTTAGGTTGGGCTCATGTCTAGGGCAATAGAGGATATCTTTATCTTTTGTAATAATAAGTGGCCACTTCAAGCATTTGCACATCTCTAATAAAGACATCTATATGACCTATTTCTACCAGACTTAGTCAAATTGACCTAAGCATAAGTGAACTAACAAAGGGGTCCGTTTACTAAAGTGCGGTAAAAATTTGCGCACAAAATACAGACAAATTTAACGCAGAATATGTTTTCGCAAGTTTATTAACCTGCGGTAAATATAAATTTGCGAATTTTATTGCGCAAGAATATGTATTCGACAGTTATCGCATCCGCTGAAAATAACGCTACGTACATATTAACGCATGGTTTACTAAGCAGCGAAATGTGTGAAAGACAAAATTAACGTCAGAATATTCACAACATTTTACCGCCATCTATAGAGTGGCGTTAACTTATTTTTAAACTATTATGTCTTTCAGAGTGTGTTTGAAACAAAACGAATGGATTATCGTTCGTAAAGATAAAGTTTACATTCTTGTTATGTACATTTTTGCTATTGTAACACATTGTGCAACATAGTAACCATTATACAAACAATGTTTCAATGATTGAATACATATGGTGTTAAGATGTAACCACTAGATGGCGATTTTCTGTCTATATAAAGTTAGGAGTGATCAGTGTTTAGTAAGCTTGACAAAAGGCCACGGAGAGGCCTGAAACGTTGCTGACCGGGTACTGCCATGATTTTTTGAATAAAGGCATATTTTACCATTTGGTGCTGTACTTCAAACTTTTTTGGCTGACTAATTTTGGTGGAAGATGGACCACTGATGGTACGTGCACCTATTATTTGAAGTGGATTGGAAGCTTCCAGCTGACTCTAAACATTTTACTGTTAGCTTATTTTTTGGCCAGAAAAATCTCAATGGGAGTTTAATTCTCATTTAAACTGTACATTTAAATGATACAAAGAGATAACTGGTATGATTTCTTGTTCATACGATTCTATTGGCAGAAGGGTGTGTGCGTGGATGGATGAAGTATGGGTTTATATGATACATTCATGTTTGATTGGTGTCACACTGTAATGCTGTTGGATGGTTTAATCATCAGTCAGTAAAGTTTATGAGTTTTGAAGATGCATTTCTGGCAATAAATGTCACAGTAAAAATTGCCATAATTAACGCCATTATTAACGCATAAAACAAGACTATTTTCTAGAATAAATATATGCAAATGTAAATTGTCGCCAGAAAATTTGCAACTCGCTAAAATTACCGCTAACGTAAGCTGGTTCGCTAACGTAGTTACTGCAAGTGATCGCAATGACTTCTGAGCACATCGCTGTTTAGTAAACTTAGTTGCTGCAAATATTCTGGCGGAAAAATATTCTCAGCGATAACATGCGGAAACTTATGGTCAAATTTACCGCACTTTAGTAAACGGACCCCAAAGTTTCGCTAGACAGAAATAAACGCTAGCTAAAGTATGCTATGAAAGACTTGTGCTAATAATTTAGCTTTAGAGAAACTTCGCCAGCGTTCGGTTACAGAGATGCAACTTCACATTTTAGTGATTCTTTTCAGGTGAACTGGTTCCAGTCGATGCCTTTAGCGTGCCTCAAAGCTCTGCCTTTGTCCAAAAAAGGCTTTTGTAGTGATCTAGGTAAAAGATGAGCCGGGCACTCGCTCATGCTCATCTTTTACCTGGATCACATTTTAGTGAATTAGCGAAGTGGTTGTGAATTGGCACCTGGCAAATCGGTGCGGAGTATGGCGAAGCCTTCACAGGCAAAAATTTGCTCTTTAGTGAATTTGCCCTAAAGAATTTTCAAACACACTATCTGTATTTACAAAAGAGTTTTAAGCAAATCACCAAACAAATTTGCAAGAAAGAAGTGACATTCATACTGCACGCTATATACTTTTTAATGCAAATCATCCTCAAGTACACTTTATAATGGAATCACCTAAGATTTCTCGCTATCCCATCCAAAGATTTCTTAATTAAATTTACCTTACCACCCCCATCAAAATGCTGCTCTGAAGTAATACAGGCTTATAAAGTACTTGAGTAACGTTGTATTTGAAGGTAACACATTGTGTGGTGGGAAAGGTAGACTTTCCATAGATGTTCACCCCAGTATGAGGAGGGGTTTACTGGAATTCTGAATGGGCATATATGTACACAAGGTGTGTTTATGCATGTGTGCTAGTTTATTTGTATTGGTATTAATATGTATTTGAAAAAGTGTGGATAACTGAAATTTTATAACAGCTTAGTTATCAAGCATTTTTTCGAATAAACCCACACCCTTGTTTACATAGGAAATAGCAGTAACATAACTATGCTGACAGTACCGGCCCCCCATCCCCCCTCCCGAGACCAAGGGATGCGGGGCCTGGTAGTTCCGCTACTTAAATTAGATTCTGTCCTTAACCAAGCCTTTGCCATGATCAGCAAACTAATGACTTTCACCATAATCACCACCTTCTGTGTGTTCAAAAAATGCCATAAAATTTGCCCACTAAACTGTGTTTGTTAATTGTTCTCTTTTTGAAAATATTTTCATATTTATGCATTTATTCTGCTATTATAGTAGTAACAGTTAGCTTGATATATAGATTGATTTATTAGTTGCAGAATACAAGGTATCTTAAAAGTCTCTTATAATTTGTTAAAATAAGAGCAGAAGGCGAACATCTTTTGTGGGTACAGTGACATCTTGTGGCAAAAACAATGAATCCAACCAATGGAAGTGGTTAAGTTCAGCGCTGCAGTTAAAATGTTCTCTGTATGCAGCACCACGGTAAAATGTGGATCCACTTGTCCACGATAGGAAAAAAGTCAGCGGGGGTGGTGCGCTCCAATCTACTTATTTAAGGGTATTCCAATTTTCCTAAAAAGAAATATGCTATATAGTGTAGTAAGCCCGGATTTCAATGTATAGGTATAAGGTGTTAATCCTACTCACATATGGTACTCTTTAAAACCGGCATGTAATGGTCCTTGATGTGGAATGCATTCAGGCTGTGAACAAAATAAAGCTTCGATAGTGTGTTATCAGATAGACACACGAGACCCTGCAGGTTAGTTGCACTTACCGAATCTGATGTATGTGTAGAGCATATAAGCGTTCTCTTTGCAAAATCGGCGTACCGCGTGGTGAGAGATAGTCAGGCAGATTGAAGGCGATATCGCTCGGGGAGGGCTGCGTCTCTCTGTTCCTACACTCCGCCGGTATTTCGTATGCCTCGCTTGTCCTGCACCTCTCCGATGTCGGTCGGGGAGGGCTGTGTCTCACCTCTCCTTAGCTCTGCCGGTAGTCGGGGTCAGGTGCTGTGTTCTTTGAATTAGCACTGATGTCGGCTGCAGGAAAGTAGCGCTGTTCGGTTTTTAGTGCAATACAATTTGCCTCAGGGTCCAACAAGTGGTCCAATTCGTTTTTAGGAGGGAAAATTTCTAAATAAGTTAATTCCAATTTTATAATAAAGAAGGTTTTTATTCAAGCCCAACGCGTTTCGTATGTACAATACTTCCTCAGGGGCATCACATGTGTGCAATTACATCATCACTTAAATAGGTGCCTTAGGTGCTTAATTTACATATTATTCACTTTAATTGGTTAATTGACAAGTTAATTGATTTATAAAACACATTCTCTTAAAAACAATTGATTTAATAAATTAATTCTTAAAATACCATTTCTTTTTAATAAAAAGGATTGTTCATGTTAAAAAACATTTTAGGTCGATGTCTATATTAAGACCTTTGGGGGACATTGTTTTTAATTTGTAAATCCAGAAGGTTTCTTCCTGGGATACGACCTGTACAATATCACTTCCTCTCCAATGACTCTTTTTTTGTGCAATACCCATGAATGTTAGTAAGGAAGGGTTTGAATTGTGGTGGGTTTTGAAGTGTGCAGATACACTATGTGTCATTAACCCCTTTTTGATATTATTCAAATGTTCTCCAATTCTGGTTTTCATAGTTCTATTAGTCCTTCCTATATATTGTAATTTGCAGGGACATTGTAGCAGATAGATAACATTTTTACTGTTACATGTGATGAATGACTTAATATCGAATTCTTCGTTAGTTACATTGGATGTAAATTTGGTTACTTTAGTTTTGTTAGATTTAATTAGTCGACATCCTTTGCAGTTTTTGCATGCATGAAATCCATTTGGTTTGCTTAGAAAGGAAGGTTTTATTGAAGGTTTTTGGTTGTTAGGTGGTAGACAGCTTGGTGCTAATATTTGTTTCACTGTATTGGGTTTTCTGTATATGATTCTTGGATTTTTCGTTAGACATTCCTGTAGATCTTTATCTTTTTGTATTATGTGCCAGTGTTTTTTTATTATGTTCTCCAATTTTTTATGTGAGTTATTATATGTTGTGATAAAGGAGATACCGTTGTTTAATTCATTTTTTGGTTTGGAATTATTTAGTATGTCGTTCCTATTTCTTTTATCACATAAAAGTTTTGCTTCTTTAATTCTGTCTTCATTATATCCTTTGTCCAAAAATTGGTTGCTTAAAATTTTGCATTCGTTTTCATAGTCTGTTTGTTTACTGCAATTCCTTTTTACTCGATTAAATTGACTATAAGGTATATTGTCAAGCCATTTCTTGTGGTGACAGCTCTTTTTGAGAATAAACCCGTTGCAGTCAGTGGGTTTTTTATATAGTGTAGTTTCAAGTTTTCCATTTTCCACTAATATTGTTAGATCTAGGAAATTTATTTTAGTTGTGCTGTAATCGCTTGTTAAATGAATGTTGTAACGGTTGGTATTTAGGTCACTCAGAAAGTTTTTTAGGGTTTCTTCGGGTCCATTCCATATGAATATACAGTCATCGATATAGCGTTTCCAAGCTATAAGTCCTCCATCTTCATTTTTATTTTTATTTAATGCTGGTAGAATTGTTTCTTTTTCCCAGTTTCCCATAAATAAATTTGCATAACTCGGTGCGAATCGTGTTCCCATTGCTGTCCCTTTGATCTGTAGGTAATGATTATTTTCAAACCAGAAATAATTTTTTGTTAGGATAAACTCGATACTTTTTAATAAAAATTCTTTGTGTTTGCTTTCCAATGTAGTGTCTTGTTCAAGGTAGTGATTCACTGCTGACATGCCATAATTATGATCTATGATAGTATATAGGGAAGTGACATCACAAGTGCCTAGTATATTTCCTTGTTTCCACGGGATGTTGTTAATGAAATGAATAGTGGCTATAGTATCCTTTAGATATGATGGTAAAGTTACTACATATTTCTGTAAGAAAATGTCTATGTATTCGGATAGATTTGATGTGAGTGAGCCGCAACCTGATATAATTGGACGTCCAGGTGGGTTTATAGCGTCTTTGTGAATTTTGGGTAATATATATATTATTGGAGTTTTTGGATGATTAATTTTCAAATAATTATATTCACTTTTATTGAGAATCCCTTCTTTTTTTGCCTCATCTAGTAACTTAATCATTTCTTTTTTATAGTCGAGGGTTGGGTTCTTTTTTAATTTTTTATAGGTGTGTTCATCCCCAAGTTGTTTATTTATTTCATTGATATAATTTTCTCTAGTCATGATGACTATTCCCCCTCCTTTGTCGGCCGGTTTAATCACAATAGTCTTATCGTTTTGTAGATCTTTCAATGCTCTTTTTTCACTTCTTGTTAAATTCGATTTTTTTGCTGTCTCCGTAATGTCCATATTTTCGATATCTTCTAGGACCAGTTCTTTGAAAGTATTTATAAAATGGCTGTTTGCTTGTGAGGGATTGAATTCTGATTTGGGTTTGAGTGTAGTATGTGAATATGTATTACTGGTTGTTGCTTGAGCGATTTCCTTTTTTGCAAAAAATTTTTTTAAACTTAGTTTTCTAATGAATTTGTGTGTGTCTATATATGTTTGAAATTTGTTAATTGGATTGGAGGGTGCAAATTTTAGACTGTTTTGTAGTATTTTTATTTGATGGGGATCTAAGGTTTTAGATGTTAGGTTGTGGATACCTAAAAGGGGAATCCAACCAAGTTAACTAATCTACTAAGAAAAAGAACTATTGCTGCTTCACACTATCTTTCCTATATATTATCTGTTGAAGGTCAGAAATGGAATTGCTTGTGAAAACCGCATTAAATGTATTTATCCCCACCATCCCTTCTTCTTCTTAGTTCAAGCTAAGCAGTAACAGCTAAAGTCCAATGCCAAGTATAAATTGTTTGTGTGTATATGTTTGCCAAAAATCCATAACTGATGACTTTATCAGGAACTTTAATCTATTCTGGTCAGCTGTAAGGATATTACATGCATCTGCATGAATTGTTAGTGAAAGTGCAACTGTGTAAAAGTGCAGCTTTATGTGCATTAGCATTCTCCTAAAATGAGAAATTAGTGATTTAATTTTGCACTTTTAAGGCTCACGCCCTTACTAACGTACTATTTTTTTCTCTGGGGTATGTCTACTACTAATTACTATTATTATGCCTCTTACTAGGAGCAAGTTCGGTTATTCATTTTACAACCCCTCACTGCTGTTTGAAGATTTTTTTAATCAAACATTTATATGTATCCACGAACATGTTTAAGACTAAAGATTATTGGGTAAGTATCTGTTATGTAGTCATTAACAAATATTCATCTGAGCTTAACTAATAAGTTTATTGATCAGCACTTTACTTAAGGAAAGATCTGATTATTGTCATTTAGGGGTAGAATTATCAAGGATCGAATTTCGAAGTTAAAAAACTTATTTCAGCCATCAAATTTTTTAAAAAGGGGTTTTTCAATTAAAAACTGACCATATTCGATCAAATAGGTCCATTTTCAATCAAATAAAAATCGTTTGAATAACTTTGAACCATATTGCACAAAAAATTAGATTTTCAAAAGTTTCCAACAAACACTCCTTAAAGGGATACTGTCAGGGGAAAATTTTGTTTTACAAAATGCACCAGTTAATAGTGCTGCTCCAGAAGACTTCTGCACTGAAATCCATTTCTCAAAAGAACAAAAAATTTTTTTTATATTTCATTTTGAAATCTGACATGGAGCTAGACATATTGTCACTTTCCCAGGTGTCCCAAGTCATGTGACTTGTGCTCTGATAAACTTCAATCACTCTTTACTGCTGTACTGCAAGTTGGATTGATATCACCCTCTCGCTTTCCCCCACCCAGGTAACAAGATAGCAGCTCCCTAACACAAAATAACAGCTGCCTGGAAGATCTAAGAACAACACTCAATAGTAAAACCCATGTCCCACTGCGCACTATTCAGTTACACTTGGAAGGAAAAACAACAGCCTGCCAGAAAGCCGTTCCCTCCTAAAGTGCTGGCACAAGTCACATGACATGGGGCAGCTGGGAAATTGACAAAATGTCTCGCCCCATGTCTGATTTCAAAACTGAATATAAAAAAATCTGTTTGCTCTTTTGAGAAATGGATTTCAGTGCAGAAGGCTACTGGAGCAGCACTATTAACTAATGTGTTTTGAAAAAAACATGTTTTCCCATGACAGTATCCCCTTAAAGGTTCTAGGAGGTCCCCCATAGGCTAAAACAGCAATTCGGCAGGTTTAAGGTGGCGAAGGTCGAATTCGAATTTTTTAAAGAGACAGTACTTCAATTTCAATTTGAGTCAATTTTTTTAAATTTTGGCCTATTCGATAGTCAAAGTACCCAAAAAATCACTTCAAAATTAGATTTTTGACCCTTAGCAAATCTGCCCCTTAATGTGTGCAGTGTTGTTCTTAAAGAAACAGCTCTGTCAAAATAAAAACTGGGTAAACTGGTTGTGGAAAATAAAAAATGTTTCTAATATACAGGTACTTAGCTAGACAAAAATGTAAGTATAAAGGCTGGATGTCTACATACAATATCTAACATAACAAAACACTATTTCCTGCTTTTCAGATTTCTAACACTGAGTTATTCAGTGACTTTAAGGGGGTCCACACAGGACTGTTCAGTGAGTTTGTAACTGATTCTTAGCATGCAGCTCAGATTCAAAAGCAGTTATGACCCATGTGCCTCCCCCCATATGCCTGGTAACCAATCAGTGGAAACCAAGAGAGTTGCAAAGCACTCCAGCCTTTATACATTACATTTTTGCCTATGTGGAATACATTTTCAATTTCACACAGTCTATTTACCAAATTCTTTTTTACTAGACCATTTCTCTAATACTCTACGTAGAAAAGAAATAAAAATTTACTCAAATCCTTGGTTATGGATGCATTTTAGGTTCTCTGACCTCTGTTGTCTATGGCTATGTATTCCTATATCTAGATTGTGTTCTTTAAAGGGGTAGTCCACCTTTAAGGTAGTTTTTAGTATGTCATTGAATAGTCAGTTCTAAGCAGCTTTTCAATTGGTTTTCTTTTTTATAGTTTTATAATTATTTGACTTTTTCTTCTGACTCTTTGTAGCTTTTAAATGGGCGTTGCTGACCCCTTCTAAAAAACAAATGCTCTGTAAGACTACAAATGTATTGTTATTGCTACATTTTATTACTGTTATATCTATTCGGGCCCATTCCTAGTCATATTCCAGTCTCTTATTCAAATCAGTGCATGGTTGTCAGGGTAATTTGGACCCTAGCTACCAGATTGCTTAAAATGCAATCTGGAGAGCTACTGGATAAAAAGCTAAATAACTCAAAAACCAATTGCAAATAGTCTCCAAATATCACTCTTGATATCACGCTAAAAGTTTTCTCAAAGGTGATCAACCCCTTTAATGCAGGGAAGCTACATACCCACTTGGGTAACAATATATTTTGTAATTTATTGCAATTATAGTGCGCAATAGTCTCTGGCAATACCTTAAATACCAGTAAATAGTAAAGCAAGTCCAAAAAATATTGCAGAATTTTTGTAAAGATATGATGATCCAATTATGGAAAACCTCACGTCCCATGCATACTGGATAATAGAGCCCCTATCTTTATTAAGAACTATGTAGGTAACAATACATACAAGGTTTTGTGATATTACCCAGTGTAAAAAATTACATATATGTTTCAAACACAAAAACAGTTTAAATATATATCACCAGCATACTTGTATGTAAACTAGTGGAAAGCATACTGAATACAAATAATTTTATAAAATTTTGTATTTGAATTTTTAGGGGGTCAGTGTATTTAAAATAAAAAATGCAGAACGCTTCTCAAATTAAGGGGACATATGATTGAATACATTCAATCACACTAAGATCTCCTATACCCTTTGTTGAGCATATATTGAAGTGTCTACCTATGAATGTTTTTTTCTACATTTCATTTTTCAACTGCATTACTGTCTCTTTCAAACAATGGGCCAGATTCAGTTCAGTGAGAAAAAGGTTTATCACGTGAAAACTCATGGACAAGATTAAATTTCAGATACAATTTAATTAAGAAAATGTATCTCACAATTTATAACATTAAAATCCGATTGAAGTCTATGGCGAAAAAACCTGGTACTGAATTAGGAGTACAGCTCCTTTTTCTCCTCAAATTAAATCTCAAACATGAGTTTTCATGTGATAGACCATGAGATAACTTTTTTTCACTGAATCATTGAAGTGGGTGGTCCCACATACTGCTTTGCACATTTCTAACATAAAGTACCCTCCTGGTATTATAACGAAGCATCTTATTTTGATATTTTGATTATTTCACATTGATGAGCAGTTAGCCAAATGCCTTTCGTCTTGATTTTACAGTGGAAACAAGCCTGGACACTAAAATTATGTATTTTACTTTTGTTTTTATCATATCTTTTCTTGATTTTATATCATATGATTGTACTGATATTGATCAACACTTAAATAAGGTTATTTGTATGCACTATGTATATGTTAGGATTAATGAAGAATTGTGTATGTACAGTATTATGCCAATTTGATATGCAAACTTTATATTTGATTTTACATCAGTCACATTTTATGTATTTGACACTTACGTGTCTTACTATGGCACTTGTTCACTTTAATGCACTCATCACTTAACAGCAATTGTTAACAGCAGCTCTATGCTCTCTGGTGTCACTTCCTATTGATTGGTCTATTATGGGTATATATGTGTGAGTGCAATGTAATTTTGAATACACTTTGAATTTTCACAAGAGAGAGTATTGTATAGGCAGGCACCCAGGAGGATACATACTGCAGTAGACACCACAAGGTTAAGAGCAAGCATCTGTGGAGAATCAAAAGGTGATTATAAGGCACACTGAAGCAGTAAATATGAGACTTCTGCCATACAGTAAAGCAAAAGAATGAGCCTTAAATTGTTCTTATTTGGCATACTATTTGTAAGGTCATCTGGCGCCAATAGTTCAGTAGTTCATCTTGTCACAGCTCACTCATGATGAGAAAATGTTAAAGGGAACCACAAAAGAGCTGTAAAATAAAAGTTATTTTAAAATTAAACATGAAATCCTAATTCTTTTAATATAATAATAGCAGTCTGACATCGCTAACCTGATCAATCACTGTTTTTGGTAGAAATTATATTTCTACATGGCAAATATTTACTAGTAGGTGTAGTAAAGTAATAGAAAACAAACAAACTCAACAGTCATGACATGTATGCTGCTGATTCTGTGTAATTGAAACATTAACTGAGACTTGTTCAAAATAATAGCAGTATGGAGTTAGTGAGGTCATGTATTCTGTGAAAAAACAGATGTCAATTACTGCCCTTATTTAAGGAAGGAAAACAGCAAATATACTGCATTTCTCTTTGAAAAAATGGGGTAGTTCCAGAATCAGAAGAACAACATATTTTGATCAAAAAGGTTTATTGGAAAGGGGGACTTGCATAAAGCAGTGCAGAAAATGATTGGCTACTCAGCTAAAATGATCACAAATACTTTAAAATGGCAACGAAAACCTTTAACACATGGCAGCAAACAGTAAACTGCCATTCGAATGGATAGAAGATGGACTCATTGATCAGCTCTAGGAAGATCAAAGGTGGTCTAAAGTTACTAGTGAGTACTGTTATTATAAGAAGATGCCTATGTGAAGACAAGATATTGTAAAGAAGCCCATTGTTAAAAATATTTTGCCAAATAATGCATTGACTGGCCTAAAGAGAAATTGAGCAACATTTTGTGAACTGATGAAAACAAGGTTGTTCTTTTTGGGTCTATGAGACCCAGTCAATTTGTCAGACAAGCCCCAAACACTAACTTCAAGCCACTGTACACTGTGAAGACAGTGAAGTATGGTGGTGCAAATATCATGATATAGAATGTTTCCCATACTATTGTGTTGGGCCTATTTATCACATACCAGGGATCAGTTTCAAAAGATGAAAATACTTGAAGAAGTCATGTTGCCTTATGCTGAAGAGGAACTGCCCTTGAAATTGGCGTTTCAACAAGACAATGGCCCCAAACACACTAGTAAATGAGCAACATCTTGGTTCCAGACCAACAATATTTATGTTATGGAGTGGCCAGTACAATCCCCAAAACTTAATCCAATAGAAAAAAGTGTTTAAAAAGAATAACAGTATAATCTAGTGTACTGGTAAAACAGGTGTATTTGAATCTGAAACGCTACAATAGTTTAAAGGGATACTGACATTAAAAAATTATTTTTCTAAATATTAATGTACATCAAAAGTTACCTATAGCTTGTGTTGATCGTTTTTCACTGAAAGAGCTGCTTTTCAAAGTAATTATTACTTGAAGTTCTCAAGCCTGACTGTTTTGTCAACCTTACTGTCCCTTTTCAACATGTCAGTTAGAGTTTCTAATGCTAACAGACTGCTGAAGCTCAAATATGGCAGCCCCCTCATACAGTAACACCAGGGAACAGATGGGTAATATAAAAGAATCTTGGAATACTTTCATGGCAATATTATATCATATCATGCAAAGACAATATTATGATAGATGTAAAAAAAAAGGTTTAATTTCTGGTGTCAGTATCTCTTTAAGTAAATAAGCTGCTGTATATCCATGGGGTATCCATAGGGTTGCCACCTGGCCGGTATTTTACCGGCCTAGCCGGTAAAACACCTGCCAAGGCCGGTATTACAGATTTACCGGCAGCTACATGTAATACCCTTAAAAAGACCCATCGGCCAGCCCCCAATCCCCTGTAAACTTACCTTTTTCCCTTTCTTTCAGGCCGGTAAAAAAAATTACAAAAGGTGGCAACCCTAGGTATCCATCACATTTTTCATGGGAAAAAATTTACTGAAAACTGTGCTTGCTTTTAACAGTAACCTAGGCCTGTCTTCCTCCACATATCTGCACATCTGCATTGTATTTGGTGGGCTACAATTTAAGACTTAAAGGAACAGTAACAGCAAAAAATAAAGTGTTTAGAAAGAAAACAAGTGTATTTGCTTCAGAAACTACACAATAATTTATATAAACAAGCTGCTGTGTATCCATGGGGGTAGCCATTCAAAGCTGAAAATGGAGAAAAAACACAGGATACACAGCAGATAAGCTCTGAAGTAGTACAATGGGATCCTTAAGAACTTATCTGTTATATACTGTGTTTCCTGTGCTGCCCCCATGGCTATATGTAAACTATAGTTGTGTTTTACCAGTGTAGGGCAACATTTTATTGTATTGCCATTCCTTTTTAACACTTTCACTTTTTGGTGTTCCTGTTCCTTTATGGCCCAAGATGCTAGGCATCAGCATTTTTTTCTTGAGTGGGAATACAGAGATTTATCAGTGTATTAAATTGTCAGAATGTTTACTCCTATTAAAGGGCACCTGTTATCCCAAAATATTTCCCCCACCAAAGGTGCTGGCTAATTGAGCCTGCACTCCTGTTGTGGGTAAAAGGTTTTTTTTGTTTTTGAATTGCCTCCCCTGCCAGTATCTGCACATTCTCTATGTGCCCAGCGGGGTGATAACAGGCAATCAAGACTAGCATTTTTTACAGTGATGCAGTTTGTGGCATAAGCCTAGCACCCCAGAAAACAGAATGATGTCTGGCAGTCACAGTTTGACAACATGACACACCCAAATGCTGTGATAACTAATTTGAAATATAAGAAAAATTGCTCTGAATCCTTCAGTATTGCTTATTTAGGATTTTCCTTAATCTGCCCCACCTCGTTGTCAGCATATACTGGTCTGACTTTCATTGAGAATTGAAACAACAGAGAGAAGCAAGGTTAAAACTGAACTTGTAGCAGCTGCAGTCAGTCTGCAAACTGTCAATGCCTACTGTATTTCAAAATCTTGAAATAATTGGATGCAATTCAAAGGATTACTGGTATCTTGGTTTATTATACAACGCATTATTGATGGATTCAAGGAAAACTAATTATCTTAGCTTTGCGTATTATGAAATGATTAACAGCAAGAGATTGTTCACTCATGTTATTAAGTAATTTCTTAAAGTTGACTTATTTAAGCAGAATAATAACAATGTCATATACAATAGAAAACTTTCACAGGCTGTACAGAGGTTCTAATGCTATACAAATTTCCCTCTGCTTTTTAAATACAGGCTTTGGTACAATTACATATCACATTCTACTGTAAACATGGAACCTTTTCAAGTACTGGGTATGTTATTGTGCATACAGTATGTCACAGTTTTGCTGATATGCTCTAGAAGAACAACAGTGCACATCATTTGTGGTTCATTAACTCTGTGCTAACCTCTAGCTCACCAATGCCAACTTACAACACTATTTCATCAATGTATTTGCTTTTTCTTCTGTTAAAGGAAAACTATACCCCCAATGTAGGTCTCTATAAAAAGATATTGCATAAAACAACTCATATGTAAAACCCTGCTTCATGTAAATAAACCATTTTCATAATAATATACTTTTTTAGTAGCATGTGCCATTGGGTCATCCTAAATAGAAAATAGTCATTTTAAAAAATAAGGACAGCCTCCTGGGATCATAGGATTCAACGGCGCACACAAACATACCAAACAAACTATAAAGTTAGGTCACATGAGCCAATTAATAATTAATAAGTGGTATGTTGTTTACTTACCTACTTTGAAGCTTGCTCTAAACCTACTTCATTATAATCTATATATGGTTTCAGATATAACTATTGAAGGTGTTTTCAATGGCCAAATATACAGTTAACCTACTTGATAACAGAACTGTCCATTGGCACACTAACTATATTCTTCATAGCTTTCGATCTATCATTAAAATTATATTGTCAAAAAATTTAAGTGTTTTAAAGTAAAGAAAATATCATGTAGTTTTGCCCTGCACCGTTAAAATTGATCTGTTTGCTTCAGAAACACTACTATAGTTCATATAAACAAGCTGCTAAGTAGCAATTGCGGAAATTGATTGAAAAATGACTATATGGCACAGGATAAGTAATGGATAACAGATAACATATTTACAAAGCTTATATGCTATCTGCTGTGTAACTTGAGCCTTTTCTCCTTTGAATGGCTGCCCCCATGGCTACACAACAGCCGATTTATATAAGCAATAAACAATATATTATGGTGGCATGCCTAGCCCAGTATCCAGTGTAGCTTTCTTCCAAGTACTGATTGTCTACTCAAAATGCATATTACTGTGCACTAAGGTATACCCACTCACTAACATTTCGCACCTTATTGGACGGATCTAGTGCCAGGGCACCCTCTACCACCCGGGGGTCTTATACATTGTACATGCCTAGACCAGTATCCGGTGTGCTTATATCTTTTGCGCTATTATGCCCTATATCTGGCACCTTATGTCTTTTACCTATACTATTTACACTTTGTACCATAGACACATGGACAAACACCTTCAAATTGTGGCTTTGTGACTATTCCGAATAAGGTCAGTTCCTTTCTATTCTATTGACCTATCCTATTTCTATCCTGTATACTCGGAACTGACTCCTTTCTTGTCATTTATTTTGCTTTACTCTCATCCGTTTCTCCCCTCCTAAATCTGCTTCTTGACCCTGTTCCCATCCATGGGACATGTATAGATTCACCATATGCACACATCCTTACCCCATTAGCCTTAGAACCGACAGCTGGTTGCCATGGTTCCGACTCATGGTTACCAGCCTTCGGCATCTTTCTCTCCCTTAGCTCCCTCTACTGACCATTTCTTTTGTAGTGATTGTGGCTCCACACAAACCTCCCGGTTACACCATGCACACAAACCTCTTGTTACACCAAGCCCCCTGTGATCGTTACCGACAGAAGGGTAATGTCCTTTCCTGACTCCAACTATGCTGCTTTGCACAGACGTAAGCTCAGATCAACTAACCTTTTTATTAAGCAGCCTTTTCACTTTAAAATACATGTCACATTTGACTGTATTTCAGTTCTCTGAGCGTTGTATTACTGCCTATTAACGGGCCTACACTTCGCTTCATATTAGTTTTTCCCGTACCTCCACATCTGTCTGCACTTATAGCGCATAACCAATATGTATTTACGTAACTGTATTGCTCAACCAGGAAATCTTATACTTATCGGATATACATTGTTTCGTTTCTACCTTATTGATTTAGCCACAGGAAGTGGCAACTTCATTGCTGATTCTTTCATTCTGCACATAACACTGTTTTTGGTCCTTCCTATCTGCATATTTTGCTTCGGTCATTATTATTATAAACATGTTTTGTTTATTCTCCTTATATTATTTTGATGATTTTGTACCTTATTTGCATTTTATTTGTAATTCTCTGTTTGTGTATTGCCCTCCCACATCTATGACACTGTATGATGTCACACATAATTTTTTCCCGCCATTGGTGATTTAAAATGGTTGTGGTTGTTTGTTTCACTCACTTTGAGAAAGGCTAGGGACCTAGCCAAAACGTTAGTTGCTTTTTTGTTTCAATAAAACCTTTTTTCTACCATAAGTCCTGTGAGTGCAAGCTTCTATTGAGTTGATGTATATACTAATACATCTCTCTGCACCTTAGGCACCTTATACGTTTTGTGCCGGCATCCTTTGGTCCATTTATATATATATATATATATATATATATATATATATATATATATATATATAGTAAAGAAGAAGATGAGCACTCCAATCTCACTGGTCAAACATTTATTCCACTGTGCTAGTAAATGATAAAGGTCTACCAAATATTCATTGTGTGTCAACAAATAAGGAACAAAATCAGAATTGATATTTTTTTGTGTAAAGCAAGTGGCAAATGTGGAAAAGCATTAGCTGACGATACATGGGACCTTATGACTGGATTCATGGGATCTTTTCCCCCTGCACATTACCTCATATCCTGGGATCAGCACAGTTCTGCTGGAAAAGGTAGGACAAAACTGTAATGGTATGCTTGATCCCATGTGCCTTCTTGGCTTGTCTTGATGGCATCCAGATGAAGTTCTTGTCTTCCCATCCTCGTGCCCTCCTGGCCTGACTAAAAGCGTCCAGTGACAACGGTGTGTGGCCCTACACCATATGTATTTTTTGCGGATGGGCAGGGAAGGTGGAAGGTTAGCAGTCCTCAGTAGTAATGGGCGAATCCATCCAGTTTCACTTCGATGAAAAATTCGGGAATTCCCAGCGAAATTCGTGAATTGGTGAAAAATTTGCAAAACGAGTCGCGTCATGTCATTTTCGGCACGCGCGCGTCTCGTTTTTTTTTACGCCAGCCAAATTTTCGCTAGCGGTTTGCAAATTTTTTCGTCACCTATCGAATAAATTCACCAATCACTAGTCCACAGTAAATATTTAGTTGGTGGCCTGTGATCTCCATTTCCTTTTGTTGGTTCCCCTCTCTTTGTTCTCTTTGTATATTTTACAGGGCACTCAAATGGACATCAATGTTTGCCCTGAGAGGTCCTGGTACTATTCTGGTTGCAACTAAGACCTTGTCTCCCTAAGGGCATTTGAAGGGGAGGTGTCCCTTACAGGGGAGCCATATGCAAAATAGTTGGGCATGGCACATGCTTTTTAGGTTATGATCTGCTATCGTAGTCATTGGAAGTAAGTTTTGATATCTTCCTGCTTAGAGCAATGTTAACTGGTCCTGGTTATAGCTTGGCCAACAGTCAGTTTCTTGCCCTGAAGTACGTTCAGGATGTCTTTAGCTAGGAGGCTTGGCATAGGGTGTTTTAGGATTGCATCGGATTAAAGTGGACCTGTCACCCAAAAAAAATATTCAAAATCACTATTTTATCACATTAGT
>CM044444.1:37474866-37508087 GCA_024363595.1 Xenopus borealis | reverse complement strand
CCTCTGTCTACTACAGCACTCTCACCACTGCCCTTAATGAGCTTGCTCCTACAAAAACTAGACCCAAACCACTTCAACCTTGGCATACTGCTCAAACAAAAGCGATCCAAAGACAATCATGTGCACTTGAGCGTTGCTGGCGCAAATCCCGCTCAGAATCAGATTTTTGGAGCTACAAATCTGCCCTGCACTCCTTCAACACCAGCCTCTCCCAAGCCAAACAAACATACTTTACTTCACTCATTAACTCCCTTTCTAAAAAACCGGCACAACTTTTCTCCACCTTTAACACTCTTCTTTCCCCATCTCCACCACCTCCATGCACATCTGTCTCTGCTCTGCAAGATATTGCCGAGCACTTCAAAAACAAAATTGACACTATCATAAGGGACATTACACTGCTCAACCCCCCTAGACTTCCACCACCCTCCCTCCACACTCCCCAGTTTCTTCTGTGCTCCTTCACCCCTGTCACTGATTAGGAAGTCTCAAAACTTTTGGCCTCTTCCCACCTTACTACCTGCCTGCTTGATCCAATTCCTTCAAAACTTCTCCCAAATAACAACCCATGTCTAATCAAAGCCTTAACTCATCTATTTAATCTCTCACTCTCAACTGGACTGTTTCCTTCTAAACTAAAACATGCTCTTGTCATCCCCATCCTGAAAAAACCCTCTCTTGATTCATCCAATCTTGACAACCTCCGACCTATCTCTCTGCTACCTTTCGTCTACAACCGATTAACCTCGTTCCTCTCTGACAATAATCTACTGGACCCCCTACAATCTGGTTTTAAGCCACAACACTCCACTGAAACTGCCCTGACCAGATTAACCAATGACAGCCTTTTAACAGCCAAAGCCAACAATCATTTCTCACTACTACTACTTGATCTCTCAGCTGTATTTGACACTGTAGATCACCCTCTCCTCCTCCAGTCCCTCCATTCACTTGGCCTTCATGACACGGCCTTGTCCTGGTTCTCTTCTTACATCACTAATCATTCCTTCAGTGTCTCCTACAATGGAGTAGCATCTTCTCCCCTACCTCTTTCTGTTGGGGTTCCTCAAGGCTCTGTCCTGGGACCCTTATTATTCTCCCTCTATACTTCCTCCCTCGGCAAATTAATCAACTCATTTGGTTTCCACTACCACCTCTATGCTGATGATACTCAGATCTATCTCTCATCTCCTGATCTCAAGCCAGAACTCCTAACTCCCATCTCCTCCTGCCTGTCCGCTATCTCTAACTGGATGTCGCAACGCTACCTTAAATTAAACCTCCCTAAAACGGAAATGGTTATCTTTCCTTCAACTAACACCAGTAACATCCCTGAAGTAACCATCATAGTTTACAATTCCATTATCACCCCATCTCCCCAGGCCCGGTGCCTTGTGGTTATCCTAGATTCTGCCCTGTCATTCACTCCTCATATCCAGTCACTTGTTAAATCATGTCACTTCCACCTAAGGAACATATCCAAAATACGATCATTTATCACCCAAGATGCTGCCAAAAGTCTTATTCACTCTCTCGTCATATCACGTCTAGACTATTGTAACTCTCTCTTAATTGGCCTTCCCCGCTAGAGACTGTCACCTCTCCAGACCATAATGAACACTGCCGTGAGGCGCATATACCTCATCAACCGCTCCTCCTCTGCCACGCCATTCTGGCAATCCCTGCACTGGCTTCCACTACCCTTCAGAATTAAATTCAAATTAATGACCCTGACATTCAAAGCATTTCATAACTCTGCCCCTCCCTACAACTCTGAACTCATCTCTAAATACTCACCCAACCGCTTACTACGCTCTTCTATTGACCTGCTACTCAACGCTTCTCTCATTACCTCCTCACATGCTCGCTTTCAAGACTTTGAAAGAGCTGCACCTGCATTCCTCTGGAATTCTCTCCCATGGTCTGTCCAACTTTCTCCCAAACTTTCTTTTTTCAAAAAATCTCGTAAAAAGCACTTCTTTCGAGAAGCCTACACTCACTCTTAACTACCAAATACAACACTACATACAGTACCACATTTCTCACTCACTTAATTTGATCTTGCCCATTCCCACACCTTATATATAACTCCCTTACCTTTAGATTGTAAGCTCTTTCTGTATAGGGCCTTCCTCACCTTTTTTACCGGCATTGATTGTGATTGTATGTAACTCCATATGTATGTAATTCATGTGATTTAGTTGTAGAAACACGTTTACTTTAAAGCACTACGCAATATGTTGGTGCTATAGAAATACATGTTAATAATATATTACCTAACGTGCTGGGAGATGCGGTCAGTTTAGGGTTGCCACCTTTTCGTGAAAAAAATACCAGCCGTTCTATGTAATTATCATTTTTAACTATTAATAACATTGGGATCAACCATCAAAAATACCGTCCAGGTGGCAACTATAGGTCAGTTACACAAGGATAAAAAACTACTTTCAAATGTTGAAAAGTAGAAACGCAATAAGACACCAAACTAGTCCAATTAAGTGCATTTGCCTGTTTAAAAACCTGCCTTGTAGCTCAATTTGTCAGAATCAGTAGCTCAATTTGGCAGAAAATCCCGCAACCCATTTAAACGCCTGTTATGTTCTCTAACTCTTTCTAGGACGGGTTGCAACTCGACCCCATGCAACCACAAGCTCCCCACTCCCCCATGCAACCACAAGCTCCAGGAACTATCCTGGTCGATCCTTTTTGTAATAAGAGAAAGAACCAAATAATTTTACTCAATCAGTGTATAAGACTCTTTGTTATCTAAAGTCTGATTTATGAATGTTTAGCATGTAGGAAAAGACCAAATGACCCAGCAGTAGCTTTCCAGTACATACACAGTAGCCTACAGTGGTCATTACTAATAGAACAGTGATTAAAGCGTCACTTCCGTCTGTACAAAATCTTGAAACAGGGTAGTCGCTTCCGCTTGCTTTCAGGGCTCTACAGAACCTTCCGGCACTGCTTTGCTAGTGTTATTTAAGCAATTAATGGATAACTGGTGTAGGAATGCTGGTATTTTTCCTAGAATGGGTGGCAAGGTTTACTAAATACATTTCAAGAGCGTTGTATGGCCATCACAGAACAAATAATATATATATTTCTCATCTCAACCCATATCTGCATGGATGTATCAGGACAATCAGTGCTATATAGAAATAGATGTTTGAAAGGAAGGAGCAGCGTGGGTCAGCGGGAAGTACATACAATTACAAAATCAGGAATTACACAAGGTAAAAACTGCCACTGGCCAGATGGAAAATGTCGGCCGCGCCACGAGCATATCAAGGACAAAATGCGAAATGTACACTGAACAAAAATTACACAGGACAATACCAAATATATTCAAAGTTTTACATTTTAATTAACGGTAATATTTGATAGCCACCTCGAGAAACCAGTCACAGAACAGTAAGCTTTCACTGTAACTGGTTACACAAATGCTCCTAATCAAAGACGAGTGTGAATACTCCGTGACATACATACTCTAGGCTTGGTCTCTCCCGGCTACACTTTCTCTATTCGTTTTTGTTCCTCCCTGGCTGCGTAATCACTATGAAACTACGGCCCCTCCCTCTGACATGAATAGGCAGGGATAAGAAGACTACTTCCTGTGGGCAGCGGGCTTCGTGCTCTGTTTTGCTTGTTGAGATTAAATGCTTTAACTTACTACACGGAGAGTCGGTCAAGTTCCTGCATTTCTTGACATTGCATTTTCTCTCTGTGCCATGGAACTTTGATAAAGAGTGGGGGAGTCCGGTAAGTTCCCGCCCTTTGCTTTTAAACGAAAAACTGTAGATACAGGAAGAGTGAATAGCTGAGATGAAAATTAGAACCCTTAGTAATGTTGCCTTTTTGTTGAACATGAGAATGCTGGTATATTTGATTGTCCTTGGCTGTGTGCATTGTCATGTGTAATAGTGTATGCCTTTTCCCTTACCTATATGTCCCTAGTTCTCCTTTAGTATGCTGTCACTTATTTTGTATATGCTTCTCATTCTATCTGCCTTTCTATCTTGCTCTCTTTCTGCTTTTCACCAAGGCTGTGAACCTTCTTTTACTTTTGCTTTATCCCCATATGTACACACTCCTTCTCTGCTTCCAATTCAATGTTCCTCCTGCTCACTGTACTTTTTTTTTTTTTTTTTTTTTTTTTTTTTTTTTTTTTTTTTTTTTTTTCTCCCTGTGTATACCTTCCTCTCGATTGAGTTGCTTTCCTATCTTTGGAAAACATACCTGCCTCTTTTCTATGATTGTTTTTATGGGCTGGTAAAATCTGCAAATGTACTGAGTTGGCAGCATATTAGCCCATATATGGGACCATCTAAGGGGCTGACTAATATGTGGCTGAAACTGTGGCCGATATCGAAAATCCCGGTTCATGTTCTGACAGCCTGTATCCTCATCACTGTGAGCCAATCACTTGGTTTGAGAGCCTAACAATTGCTTTAACCTGATATTGCTCGCCTCAAGGATGGCATATCGGGAAAAGTTCTGCTTGTTTGGAAACGTTGCCAAACAAACAGATCTTTCAGTTTATGGCCCTTAGGGTGGTGGCAGACTGGGAGATTAGTCACCCAGTGACTAACCTACATTTCTGAAATCCACAATAAAATAATATGATGACAACACTTTGGAATAAATTAGTCCTTCAGAGTAGTTCTCTTCTGCTGTTACTTTTCAGTCTCCCAGGTGCATAAAAATGTCACATAAAAAAGGATTTTTTGGATCAGCGCCTAAAGCAAACAGAGAAAATAAAAAAACAAACATTAAGCTGCAGGCAAAACACCACGAGGGGAAAGAAACAATGGCAATATCTTCTCCTTTGCGAAACATCTGGTGACACCTACAAAAAACTTGCACACATATGACCAATAACTCAAACTCATGGAAACAAATGTGAGTGACGTGAGTGAGCCTAACAGTGGCCTGGGGAGGATACTGGTTACTTCTGGGAAGAAGGTGAAGACACTCGTTACCATTATTACACGCGTAAACCTAAATATATACAGCACTGGAAAAAGCCTTGTTTAGGGAAACCCACATCAGAATTTTTTTTTTTTTAACACAGGGTGCTTCAAAAAGAACAAAAAGTACTACACCATATTTTCAGTTTGTCTTTTTTTTTTTCTGTTGGTTTCAGGCACTGATCCAAAAAAAACTTTGTGACATTTCCAAAGTTATCTCATGAGGAAACTTCTCCTATGCATAGAGCCACACCACATGGATTCTCTGCCGGTGGAGAATCCACCACTCCTCTGCTCATCTTCTGAGCTGCTGCCATGGTGGATATTGGCAATAAATGGAAAAGCTTGCATTTCTGTGCAAAAGTCTGTCGAGTCTACCTGCAGTGCAGCAGAAGAGGGGCAGCAGATTCTCCGCTTGTGGAGAAACACAGGCCAAGATCTGCGTCATGTGGCCCTAGCCTAAAAGAGAAATGTGCCAAATGGTAGGCAGTCTCAGTATTTATAAATACTTACATGATCCCCCAGACCACTGCTCCTGTTAATTGAAAACTACATTGGCCCAGGGTACGTCTGTAGAAGCTGAGCTACAGTCTTGCATCAGGTTGGGTACTCATGGTCAGGTCGGGTTTCGAGCAAAAAGTCCCCGATTGCTTGACCTTGAGGACAGTCCGCGGGTAACCCAGCTGGTTACCCTCCCACCTACCCTTTTTTGTTCTTCCATTTTTTGGGGGGAAGATTCTGCACAAGAGTGACTTCACTTCTAGGCAAATGTGACGTCGGAAGGTTAGCTGGCCTATTTTAGGTCTGTTTGGGTATGGGCAACATGCTGTGAATTTGTGGATACGGGGTGGGTACGAGTTTTAAAAAAAATGTACCTGCGCAGTACTGTAAGCTGAGCCACCACAATCTTCCTCCAATCCTTTAGAAGTGTTTTTGGTAAACTTTTGGCCAAAAATCTGTCTGAACACTTTTGGTGTTTATAGTGCATCTAGCTCTCCAAAAGTGTATATACAAAAGCACATACAAAAAGAAAAAAAACATGAGAAGTTTCTTCATTATTAGTTGGAGCAGTCAGATGGGTTTTTCACTGTGGTGTAGGGTGGGGACTAGTGGAAACGGCCATGTTCCCAGAGTGGGGAGGAAGGAAGAATAAATGCAAGAAAACAAAATTAATCATAAAAGTGTGTAGAAGAGAAATATTGTGATCAGTTGTGTGTAGGTAAGTCTGATGCTGTGGAAAGGATGCTACACAGCAGATTCAGAAAGAATAGAAATGTGTCAAAGAGATTGTATGAATGTGTGTATTTTTTATTGTGTTTTTTTGTTTTTGCCTTGTGAGGTTTGTTTTATAGTATGCATTAGGTGTAGTTTAAACCATCAAGGATGGGTCTCCTTATCTGTGCACCAGCATCTATGAAAAGTTGGGATACTTCAATATGGAGACTGTGTTCATGGCTTATAGATAATAAAACAAAGTAAAACCAGACATGACCTATAACTCAAAAGATAAACTAAATGCTAAACATCCACACGTTAACATTTAGTCCCATGATTTGTACAAAGTATGCATAAGCTGATGCGCCCCATCCTTGTGTCATTTCTAAGTAAGAAAAATAAGGGTCTTATCCTTGGTTGGGGGGGGGCAATATTTGCTTGTATCTTAATTTGAGGTGACCTCTTACAAGAAAATGGTCTTTTGTGGACCTTCTTAAAGGGAAACTGTCATGGGAAAACATGTTTTTTCAAAAGGCACCAGTTAATAGTGCTGCTCCAGTAGACTTCTGCACTGAAACCCATTTAAAAAAAGAGCAAACAGATTTTTTTATATTCAGTTTTGAAATCTGACATGGGGCTAGCCATTTTGTCAATTTCCCAGCTGCCCCGGTCATGTGACTTGTGCCAGCACTTTAGGAGGGAACTGCTTTCTGGCAGGCTGTTGTTTTTCCTTCTCAATGTAACTGAATAGTACGCAGTGGGACATTTACTATTGAGTTCTGTTCTTAGATCTACCAGTCAGCTGTTATCTTGTGTTAGGGAGCTGTTATCTGGTTACCTTCTCATTGTTCTTTTGTTAGTCTACTAGATGGGGGAAAGGGAGGGGTGATATCACTCCAATTTGCAGTACAGCAGTAAAGAGTGCTGAATGTCTCTAGAGTTTATCAGAGCACAAGTCACATGACTTGGGGTAGCTGGGAAATTGACAATATGTCTAGCCCCATGTCAGATTTCAAAAAAGAAATATTTGAGAAATGGATTTCAATGCAGAATTCTTCTGGAACAGCACTACTAACTGATAAATTTTGAAAAAATATTTTTCTTCCCATGACTGGATCCCTTTCAAAATAATTACACAGGAGATTATGTTGGATGGTGTTTGTCAGATTGCATCCTACAATTTGCATGGATCAAAATATAATGGGAAAAATCTGATGTGTAAACTACACGGAAAACTTGCATGGAATCTTATGGTGTCTGAAAGACTTTTCTTTCTCATTGGAATACTTTGATTTTTCGATGGACGCATAAGCAAAACACCATCTGACTTTTTCTTATTCAATTTACATTACAGTAGCAATTATCAGATTTTATAGTATTCTACAAAATCTTGTGCAGTTACGGGACAAGATTTTGTCATATAAAGTTTTACATGTGTATTATGTGATACAAGCCACACCTGTGTGGAATCAATCCTATTTGTCAAAATTGTGTGTGTAATGAATTTTAGTTAGGATTAAGTACAAGTTACTGATTATTAAAGAAACAAATAAAAAAATATTTTAAAACCAGAATACTTTCTTTTAAATGGACTTGGTACTGATACCCTGGGCCAGTACTTCTGAGCAAGCACCAAAGGAAGAATCTTATCCCATTTCTATGTTCTTCGTTGGCCCTGGCCTAGAGAGAGACATACACTGTACAGTAAAATGTTTAAAAAATGTTATTTGCTTTAAATGGACTTGGTGGGAAATGGCTTTCCTGTAATTCAGGGCTTTCTGTATAACAGTGGAAGCGACACCCCCAGTTAGTATAGTCATTTGCCTAATACCCAGAGCCAGTACTTCTGAGCAAGCACCACAGAGAGAATGTCTTATTCCATTACTTTGTTCTTCTTTGGCCCTGGCCTAGAGAGACACATGCACTGTAGAGTAAAACATTTTTTTTTAAAATATTGAATTATTTCCTTTAAATGGACTTGGTGGGAAATGGCCTTCCTATATTTCAGAGCTTTCTGTATAACCATTCCAGTGGCACCCCTCCCCCCTCAGTGATTATAGTACTAATTTACCTTATACCTTAAGTGGCATTGGAATGGTATTTGAGACCACTCTCCAGAAATTAGCAGCACTTCATGCAGCACATATCCCACGAGTTGACCATTCTGGAATCTGGGTGTCATGGGCCCCCCCCCCCACACAAGCATTGTCTGCGCAAACCAAGATTGACCCATGCTCTTGCTTTAGAGAGCCTGAACCAAAAGTGACATAGCCACCAAACTGCCTTTCCAGAAGAGGAGTAGGGTATATAGATCAACACCACTGCTAAAATGCCAGTCTGAGCCTAATTTGCTCTCTAAGCTATAATTTTTTTTTAAAGAGTATTTTAAGATGCCTCTGGTTATACTAGAGGGGAAAAAAGGTTTCTTTGTTCTTTGACATTAGAAAGCTACAGCTACATACAAACTTCATGACCAAAATCAATGGAATATATGCTCATTTCCGCAGTTTTTTTCTGTTATCAGTGTGTTGCAGGAAGTTGCTGTGTTAAAATATTTATGGCATTTGTTATTCATACAGTTTATCTCTACCAGAAACTCCTTTTTGCTTATCTGGAAATTTGTTGAATTGAGAAGGTACTCCGTTTTTGTGACTTGGGTAATTTTTTTTAGAAGTCTTAATAAAAACAGTCAGGTATTCAGTTTTCCCTTGAAATAAACAGCTATTTTATACCTGCCTTTACTTCACTATTTGTGTTTTTGGGAAACTGAAGGATGATTTATAAAATGGATTTGCTAAAATATATTACAAATTTGGCACCTATTATCCAGAATCATCAGAACCTGGGGCTTGCCAGATAACTGGTCTTTCCAAAATTTGTATCTTCACACCTTAAGTCTACTAGAAAATCATGTAAATATTAAATAAACTCAATGGGCTTGGTTTACTTCCAATAAGTATTTATTATATCTTAGTTGGGATCAAGTACAAGCTACTGTTTTATTATTACAGAGCAAAAGGATATCATTTTTAAAACTTTGGATTATATCAGGGTGTCCAAACTGCGGCCCGGGTTGGATTTGAATACAGCCCAGCTTGAAACGCTTGGTTTTTGAGGAAACATCTTGTCACAAAGGATATAGGATAAAGGCCCATTGTCCAGTTAATAATAATAAGTCTATTTAAAGGTGATATTTTGCTTCAGTTTTAGATAAAATGTCAGATTAAAACTGTATTTGTCTCAACCTAGGTTCCAGGGCTTAAGATTTATTAATTTGCCTTCAATTGTTTTTCCTCATGAGGGTAACGCACGGGGTGATATTACAAATATATTGTACCCTCCATAGCCCCACACAGCTGATTAACAGCAGCATGCTAATTAAGGGCTGAACTCCATGGACGCATGTGTTTTTACTCAGCGCATCGTATTGCATGCAAATTGTCTGTGGAGTTTGGCCCCATGTATGTATATGTACAGTGGAGATAAAGTCTACACACCCCTGGTAAAATGTCAGGTTCCTGTGCTGTACAAAAATGAGGCCAAGATAAATCATTTCAGAACTTTTTCCACCTTTAATGTGACCTATAAACTGTACCACTCAATTGAAAAAGAAACTGAAATCTTTTAGGTGGAGGGAAGAAAAAAAACAAAAACTAAAATAATGTGGTTGCATAAGTGTGCACACCCTTAAACTAATACTTTGTTGAAGCACCTTTTGATTTTATTACAGCACTCTTTTTGGTTATGAGTCAATCAGCATAGCCCACTCTTCTTTGCAGAAACACTCCAACCAAATCTGTCAGATTGCGAGGGCATCTCCTGTGCACAAGCCCTCTTCAGATCGCCACACAGATTTTCAATTGGATTCAGGTCTGGGCTCTGGCTGGACCATTCCAAAACTTTAATCTTCTTCCGTTGAAGCCATTCCTTTGTTGATTTGGATGTATGCTTTGGGTCGTTGTCATACTGAAAGATGAAGTTCCTCCTCATGTTTAGATTTCTAGCAGAAGCCTGAAGGTTTTGTGCCAGTATTGACTGGTATTTGGAACTGTTCATAATTCCCTCTATCTTAACTAAGGCCCCAGTTCCAGCTGAAGAAAAACAGCCCTAAAGCATGATGCTGCCACCACCATGCTTCACTGTGGGCATGGTGTTCTTTTGGTGATGTGCAGTATTGTTTTTGCGCCAAACATATTTTTTGAAATTATGGCCAAAAAGTTCAACCTTGGTTTCGTCAGACCACATGTTTTTGGGAGACTTCAGATGTGTTTTTGCAAAATGTAGCCTGGCTTGGATGTTTTTCTTCGTAAGAAAAGGCTTTCGTCTTGCCACTCAACCCCATAGTATATTACCAAAACATGTGGGTATTCACACTCTAATGATTATGACCCCAGACCATGGGGTGTATGTATAAAAAAATCTTTACTAGATACATATATTTAAAATACAATACAGCATTATCACATTAACCGTGTATATTATACAAAGTATACAGCCATTTAAGTAAAGGTATACATACCCCCAATGAGGACAAATGAAAAACAGGCAAAATTGTCAACCTACAAGCAGCTGATACACAAGCCACTAGTGAGAATACCCCAACGTTTCGGCACCAAGGCCTTTGTCAAGGGGATTCTCAGAGAATATACACTTTTAATGTGATGATGCTGTATTGTATTTTGAATATATCTAGATGATTTTTTTATATATAAACCCCATGGTCTGGTGTCATAATCATTAGAGTGTGCATACCCACATGTTTTTCTAATATAGTTGGGGGTTTGTAGTAGGTACACCCCTGGGTTGTTGCACCTCCTTATGTTTATTGAATAACATTCAATTGTGAATAATTTGTGTGATTAGGAGTGCCCTCCATTCATGTGTATCACTCTACCCCATAGCCCAGACATATGAAGAATACGGGAGATTGTACATGAAATGATTTATCTTTGTCTCATTTTTGTACAGCACAGGAACCTGACAATTTACCAGGGGTGCAGAGAGAGGTAGAGAGAGGTACCTCTCTCTCTCTCAGAGGTACATCTCTCTCTCTCAGAGGTACCTCTGAGGTAGAGATATATTTTGTGGCATATAAGTATTTTACCTTAGAACATTTGGTTGTTTTGTTTTTGTGTGTATAGATTTTGAAACATGATCAAGGATATTCGTTTTAAATAAATAATTTGCACAGTACACCTAGGGGTAAATTTACAAAATTCGTGTGAAGGATTCGAATTCGTTCAAATACCGATCGTCCGATTTTTTCGGAGGATCGAATGTGCAAATTTGGCCTCTTCAATCATCGAATACTGAATTATCGAATAGATGATGATCGAAGGATTTAAAAATGTAAAATCCTTCGAATGCCTACTTCGCCAGATTGAACCTACTGAATACCAATAGAAACCTACGGGAACCCCCCCCCCCATAGGCTTCTTTTGCTAAGACCTGTTCGTTCGAATCGTACAAATTTTTTGGAGGCTCGAAGGCAAACGTACGATTTTTTCGTGAAATCGAACGATCGGTATCCGTTCATACGATTTCATTGATAAATCAAATATCGAACAAAAAGCCTAAAACTATTCGATAAGCATTTGATAGTCTAATGCTTATCGAATTTTGAATGGATTTGTAGGATTTTATGTAAAAAATAGTAAATTTGCCCCTTAGTGGTGAATTTTTGAGAGGTGGTGCAGTTAATACACTTGGGGGGTGTGATCAACATTAATTTTATTTCATTCATACCTATGATAGAATCATCAGTAATCTATTTATATTTTACACGGGATTGGGGCATAATATGCACAATTTGGAGAAACACACAACCAGGTTCTTGGCTAGAATTTTTTGTTTTATGGTAATTGCTTAATTACAACTATAGTGTATTATAGTCCTAGGGTCCAATGAATAAATAGAACAAATGGGATTGGACCCTTCAGACAGTTAGAAATTTAAATTTAATATGATAGCTAAAGTCGTTTTTTTTTTTTTTTTGCAATCAGCAGTGGTTTGAATATATGGCTTGTGCATTGTATTGTTACTCTTCCTATTCAACCTGCAGGTTTTGAGGTCACTGATGCCAATGATAACAAAGCAACTTTAAGGGTAGTGACCTACTGTAAGATTCGAGGAGATAAATCGCTTCTTCAGGCAACTTATCTCCCCAAAAAGCCTTATCGCCGGCTAGAATCTAAATCGAAAGCAGAATGGCACTCGTTTTCTGAAGTTGCCTCACAGGGAAACATTGGATGCCTTCGGAAAAGTAAGTGCTCGGAGTGCCATCTTGCCGGTGATTTAGATTCTAGCCATTAGGAAGGCTTTTCCGGGAGATGAGTTGTCTGAAGAAGAGATGATTTCTTCTTCTAAATCTCCATGAATCTTGCTTTATATCACTAACCTTTAGGCTTGCAGTTGTTATTTTTTATTGCTGCTTTTTTTTCCCAAGCCCTTTTCTATTCATCTTCCATTTTGACCCCAGAACTGTTCTCTAGTTGTAAACCTTTTGCAAAAGCTAAAAAAACTTATGCTAGACAAAGGGGTTGTTGCCTCTATATGAAAAATAAATTAAATTGTCTTTGCATTAAAAGCTGAAATCAATATTAGAAATAAAATAATTCTACATATATTGCATTGATTCTTTTTTTTAATTGACTTGACAGATTCCACAACTCTTAAGAGAAGTAGCATTATGGAAGTATTGCAACCTTAGGAACCAGAAGATCTCTCAGCTGTAACGAGGAACCACAGTGGTAGGTTACCCTTTATAGCTAATCCATTGATTGTGTACACAGTTTCAATATCACTGAGAGCATTAAAGGGTTGTTCACCTTCCAAACACTTTTTTGCAGTTAATTTTTTTGCCCAGAAATCAAGACTTTTTTTCAGTTGCTTTCCATTATTAATTTAATATTTACAATTTTCCAAAATTTAAGATTAAAGTTGAATGTTCCTGTCTCTGGTGTTTGTCTGGCAAATCAGTAATTCAGGTGCAGACGCTAAACTGTTAGAATTTTGCAACATTTAGTTGATACTTTTCTCAGCAGCAATGGGTATATTCTTATTTCTGGTGATCTATCTGAGAACAACTAGTTGTTTGAATGTGAACAACCCCTTTAATAGATGTGTGGTATGTTCACTGAATGAGTGGAGATATTACAGAATTACTATACTTGTCCAAGATTATGAAGAAAAGAATCTGGGGGGAGTGGGGTTATCTTCCATTGTTTTATTTCCTCCTGTGCAGAATTTTGTTTTTAGCAGTCAGGGTAATGAAAATATTTTATTCTTGGTTTGTTTACTTTTCATTTTTGGTTCTATGTCTTGTTTCCATTTTTAAAGTAGCTTGAATATGTTTTTTTAGGGATAGACCAATGCAGTTGTGACTTTTATAGTCTACATTGTGATTCGATCCTTATGCTCAGGTTAATAACCATACCAAAGAGGATATGCTGTTAAGGCAGAGATTCAGGAAGATTAGTCTGGCAATTTATCTCCCCAAAAATCCTTCCCGCCTGCTAAAATCGAAATTGCCAGCAGGATTGCACTCTTGAGTGCTTCTTTTTCCAAAGTCGCCGGAAGTTTCTTCGTGAGGCAACTCCCGTTATTCAGACAACATTGTGTTTACTAATAAGCCACAAACCCTCCCAAAATGGCACTTATATTGTGATAAACAAATTTCAGTCACTTGTTGCTGAAGAATGTGATGATTCCTTTCTTTTGTGACCTCATGTATTTTTTTATAGCCAGCATGACCATTTCTGCTAAATTCACCCTAATACTTGAACGGTCAGATATATTGTGACTGTAAGTCTGTTTTTTTTTTTTTCTATGATTCATGTCCACATGCATTTGTTTTTTCTTTAACATTTTCATGTTAAAAACAATGGCAATCAACTGCAAATTTCAGTTTTTCGGCTATGGCACAAGGGCGAAAAGCTTCATTCCGTGCCCCATCTTTGTTGATTTGAATTTGCTACACCCTGTGTGCCCCTAGCCTTAAGGTGACCATACACGGGCCGATAAAAGCTGCTGATAGACCTAGTCGACGGCTTATTGGCCCATGTATGGGGCTCTCCGGTGGGCTTCTCTGATATCTGGCCGAAATTCGGGCAGATGTCGATCGGACGGGATTAAAAATCCCATCTGAATGCGGCCGCATCTGTTCGTTTATGTGATTTGACCGCCCCTATGTCCTACCTTGTGATCAGATCGTTGGGCCCTAGCGCGCACAGATTAGCCTGATATTGCCCACCTCAAGGTAGGCATATCGGGGAGAGATCTACTTGTTTAGTGTTGCTTTCAAGGCAGGCAACCAGATGCTCTTAACGCGGCATGTAATGTGTGAGAGTTTTTATTTATTATTCTTTTATTTGTTAGGGGCAAATTTACTATTATTCCCCAAAAATAAGTCGTTTCTATTTGATATTCGATTAGCATTTGATTTTTGAATGTTAATCAAATAGTTCTAGGCTACCTTTTTATTCGATCATTCGACGATCGAATACAAATCTATTCGATCAGTCGAATAAATCATTCGACTGAACGAATAAATTAGATCATTCGAATGATTGGTACAATCCTATTCGATCAGGACTTAGCCTCAGAAGCCTATGGGAGTGATTCTATTACATCTTCTAGGCAAAAGGACCCCCCCCATAAGATATATTGGATATAACTGTTTTCCTTTATCACGTAAACACTAGGTCCCTAACATTCCAGATATCAGGTCCCGTACCTGTATTTCACGATGTTCACATCTTATCAACCATAACGAATTGCTTTAGAGAGGATAATATCTGTAAGGCTACAGTGGAAGGGAAGACTTTTTAAGGGAAGTATTTACTAAAGTCCAAATTTTTCTGGTCAGAGTAAAACCCCTGAAATGGAGAGATTTTTTTTTGTGGGGGGAAAAAACTAGAATTTTTTTATTTATTTTACCCGAGGCTGCTAAAAAGTCCAAATCTGAAAATACTACATAATACATGTCAGGTAGAAGTCAGTGGCAGATGTCCCTTTTACAATTGGAAGGTGTCATGATCTGTGCTGAGTTACGTATGATAATCTGGGAAAAAACGTCTGATTCTGATTTTTTTCTATTATTCTTGCAAATCTTGTCCCTCACCAGATTTGTTCAGGTTATGGCACTTCATTTTCATGTTTGTGGCTGACCATGCTAGTTTCAATTTAGCTGTTTAATGTGTCCAGTTGAATGGCTGTCCGTGGTATTTATATTTATAATATATACCTCATGGTATATTCCATAGGTATAAACTGTGCATAACCTGTCCAACTCAATCTTCAGCAATGACAGTGAATTCTATTACATAACTATTGTTCATTTATTGTTTATTATGAAATAGATCTGATTTGTCTGTTTGTAAATTTTAATAAGTTCCATGTTATTTTTTTTTGTATAGACCTTTTGTGGCAGTTTAATTTTCTTGTAATAAGCACACTCCAGAGATAAGTAGGAAATAAACTGGTTATGTCACACCATATCGACTATGGCTGATCAGGGTTACAAACCAACATTGTACTGAGCTGAAATTCCTGAAAGATTATGGCCATACTGATCAGCAGTAGGTTTATTTTGAATAAAGACATAATTGTCCCCCATCCTTCCTCATTTTATTCTCTAGAGAGTGAATATTTCTTTATTATAGACAAAGTAATCTCTCAGTACTTTGTTCACCCACGCCTTCCTTCCTGCAGCGGTGTTCTGCCTATTTACTTTTTTTTTACAAAAGTCAGGGGGACATCTGTCAAAATAGGTTCAGACCTAATTTTATGTTCATATTTATTGCAAAGTTGCTCAGAATTCCGTATTTCAGTCAAGTTTTTGGATGGAGCTTCCTTTTAATTTCTCATAAAAAATATTTCCACTGGGAAGATCTTATTTTTTTAAATGAATTGGAAAATTTAATGATGCTGAAGTCTTTTTGAGATACAGGTATTGGATCCCTTATCCGGAAACAGATTATCCAGAAAGCTCCTAATTACGGAATGGCCGTCTCCCATAGACTCCATTATCATGAAATAATCCAAATTTTTAAAAATGGTTTTCCTTTTTTCTCTGTAATAATAAAACAGTAGCTTGTACTTGATCCCAACTAAGATATAATGAATTCTTATTGGAAGCAAAACCAGCCTATTGGATTTATTTAATGTTTACATGACTTTCTAATAGCCAACCCCAGGTCCCGAGCATTCTGGATAATAGGTCCCATACCTGTATTTTCTGCATATTCTAAAGTCTTTTTTTCCCCTTGTCATTGCAGGAACAGCAACCATGCACTACTACCGGTACAGCACTGCAGAAGTCAGCTGTTGTTATAAGTACCTCCTCTTCAGCTACAATATCATATTCTGGGTCAGTTTTTCCATTATTTTAAATATATACCATTTAAATAACTATTATAATTTGTTGTCATACTTATTTCTAATGTAGCTGGCCAAACACGCACACAACATATGATTTAACTACTAATGTGGACTCTCAAACAGATTGTTTTCCATGGGTTAATATGACTTGTTTCTAAAACCTTGGGTCATCAAAGTGTGATACATCATTCTTGTAAAAATTCAGTAAGATGTAGTAGATGTTTAAACAAAAAGTTAGGCTATATGGTAGCACTGAGTTGAATAAAAAGGTTGTAAAGGCAGCAGAAAACGCATAATTTTCATGTGTCGGTTGCTGTTTAGGAGCCTCTGGGCAATCATGTTCAAAGAGCAACCCGAAACCTACCCCTACCCATAACAGCTGGGAACGTAGATTCTACGATTTGTATCAAGGGTTAAATGAGCAGTAACACCAAAAAAAAAAAAAAAGAGAGCTTTGCATGTATTTAATATAATGTATTTTCACTGTATATTAGTGTCTGAAATAGTGCTACAGTTTATGTTGTGCTGTCTAGCGGTTTCATATAGTGTGCCAGTGGGTGATATTATAAGATCATGTTTTTTTTTGTTACAGTTGCATTAAACTCTAGGACTATGCATTTACACATGCTGTCTTTTAGCCACATTAACATTTTGATTCTAAGAAATACTGATGTGTTGTAGAGTTTATGGATCAAACACACTAGTTTTAACACTGCAGCACCACAATATATGATATTTGCATTACTTTAAAAGATTGTATTTTTTTTCCTTTAAACAATTAGATTGAATGTCAGACCCAGGGCCACATTTTACAGAGGCAACAGGGACAGACTTCTCAGTTACTGATATTTTACACAAGGCAGAATTTTGACCTTAGGAAACACTTGAGTGAATGATAATAGTTCTCAACCTACAAAAGAGCAAGAGCTGTTATAAACTTAGAGCTTAAGCACATTACTTATCAAGTGCCATCTGTCAAGGACTTCAAAGAATAGCACAGACGGCACTGTATCAATCCCTTGAATCACTGGGCTTCTTGATCTGATCAGGCTCTTATTGTGAAGTAACATGCAGTTAGGCATCAATCAGATATGAATCCTGAAATTTAAGTTGTATATAACAGGGAGTCAGGAGAGTGGTCTCGATAGAATTACGATCTATGGCAGACAAGCACGTTCTCCTAAAGTGCAACTGATATCTAAATCTGCAGATAAAATGTGTTACAAATCATAGTTTCTATGGTCTGCAGCACATTTGGTTGGGGAGCATCACACTTTTTGTACCTCAGCCCCTACACAATGAGTACGGTCACCCTAGGAGCCAAAGTCAGGGGACAAAGCTGACCGTTTTTCTTATTTAAGTAAGCCTACTTAGGGAAAAAATACCTTTTTGCCTGAAACCCCCGAGTACTAATATTTTACAACCTTATCTCTTGTTACAGAAGTGAAAATTCACAAAAACTAGTGCTAATAAAATGTAAAATTCTTTTAAGAGGGTCAGGAGTGACGCTAACACTTGTTTCATTTACTTCTTAGTTATCTGGAATGATTCTTTTAGGAGTTGGTTTGTGGGCATGGAGTGAAAAAGTAAGTATTATTTATGTTGCTTTTGTGTACATAAATATCAAAATAGGAAATTTTTACTTGGTTTTAAAATAATCTTTCTCTTATTTCTCTCAACATTATCTTATCAAGTCCAGGACTACATTCTATGAAGGTTTTCATTCATTCACTTCGATACATCAGTGGTTTAAATTAACAAGATTATCTTATAAAACATTTCAACTTTAATCCCAATAGCTTCTTCAGTTCAGCTTTGTGGAAGGGAATTCAGCATTTAAACCCTTTACCAATAATACATGTATATGACCACTATGCAGTGGAGCCATTTATTTTAGTCAGGTGTTAAAATAACTACAGTATGCAAAAGGCTATAAACAAATTACCATCAACCTATCAATGAAGCATATGTTAATTAGGTTACATGACCATGACTGTAAATTGTATCCTTGTGTGAAATCACAAGGATAAAGAAAAGGATGGACTTTCTGACAATATTAAAAGTTGAAAAATATCTAAATTTCACAGCTAATACTAGCCAAAAATCAAGGAAAGGCCAAAACATGACAGATTGTAAGCTATGAGCAACAGCTGTGCCACCAGATTCCAAGTAACGGCTTACAGCAGCAAAGTGATGTCACTTGGCTCTTATATGTAAATATAAAGTATTTGTGGCATCACAAGTATGAAACAATGTCCAAACCTAAAACTGTTTGGAAGTGATATTTGAGATATAATATGTAATGACCAGCACACATTTGACATTTGGTTGCAGTTATATTTTCTATGCAAAAATCTGTTTTAGATGGTATTCAACTTATAGCATCTGGTATTTCTGTCCTATATAGACTAGATAAAATTATTTGCAATTGTAATTTTGAAAACTACATATTTCTTAAAAGTATAACTCCCTAGGGAGTGCTAGTCATTTCAGCTGTTTTATTTTGTGTAAGAGTAATGCCTTTTTTTGTATTTGTATAACTAACTACCTCTTCTCTTGTTTCCTAGGGCATATTGTCAGATATTACAAAAGTGACGCGTCTCCATGGGTTTGACCCAGTGTGGCTGGTCCTGGTGGTTGGTGTCATCATGTTTACTCTTGGTTTTGCTGGCTGTGTTGGTGCTCTACGAGAAAATATCTGCCTTCTGAAATTTGTAAGTGTAAGATATTAAATGTAATTGATTAAATTTACACCAACCTTATTTTATTAGTGTATTTTGTATGGGATAAGTAAATTTTCATATGGCAGCAGATCAGGGAGAGGTGATAGATGGGGTTTAGTAGAAATGTTTTCTGTCATTTGGAAGTCCAGTAGCTGCTTTAACAGTTAATATATAAAGTTCCTAGGTAAACCGTCGGTGAAGACTTGTTATAAATCCAAGGCAACAAGGACTGAAAGATGACCCATCACCCTGATATAAAAAGCTGTAAAATAAATGTCCTAAATGTCAAATGAAACCTGAAATCCCAATTTTTATTAAAGCATACCCACCTGTTATAAATGCATTTAAAATCTCAGCTGACAATCATATAGAGGTGCGGTTCATTGTGGATTATAGCTTGTTCAGGTTTTTTTATTTAAAAAGAAACCGATAAATTTGGATTTTGAAAAATAACCCCCTTTGTGTTGTGGTTGAGACTGATATTTTGGCAGTAGCCTCTGTCAGAAAACAAAAAAAGCTATAGTGGTACTCTCCTCCAATATATCCTTGAGGAGTAAATGCTTACATATATATAGAGAGAGTGATATTAAAGTCTAGGAAAGGCTTAAAAATGCCCTATATTCGAAACTGTGAACAGCAGTTACTGTTTTTTTTTTTGTTTTTTTTCTTTAAGCAAATTAAAGTAGTAGGGATTGACTAGAGGTGGATTGTTTCTGCTTTTATTTGTTTGTCATTGTGTATGTTGTATAAAAATCATTATATATAAATAATTATATGACAATTAATTTACAGTATTTGTTTGTTTTCTCTATAGTTTTGTGGTACCATAGTCTTGATTTTCTTCATGGAGCTCGCTGTCGCAGTTCTGGCGTTCCTCTTCCAGGACTGGGTGAAAGACAGAGCAAAGGATTTTTTTGAGAACAACATAAAATCATACAGAGATGATATTGACTTGCAGAACCTCATAGATTCCCTTCAAAAAGCGGTACAGTTTTGCTGATCTATATGTTCATCTAGTAGTAATTGGGGGTATACCACTGCTGTGATGTGTGTGTGTGCTTATATAGATTTATTTGCATGAAAAATAAAGAAAGCACTGTACAATTCAGATTTCTAATAATCACAAGAGTTTTTTACAATATGCCCATTGGGGTGGAAGGATTCTCAAGGGCTCTGATTTAAAATCCCGTAGAGCAGAGTGGTTTTTGACTTCACAGTCAAAGCAGTCATATAATTTGACAGATTGGCAAATTATCATCTTTAATGAGCGTACCACCTTGTTAACTTTTCTGACAGTCAGAAAAAGTTTATAGGAAATGTATGATTAATCAAACAAACTGCTGTGCACTGTGTATATATGGATATAAGTTGATATACTTGTATATGGAAGCACAAGATCTCCCTTTGCATTAGTCTGCGCTATGCCTTTATTTTTATCTTAAACGCAAAACCAGGTAGTGAATGGATATTTTGTATCTGGTTTTGGAATAAAAGTATTCTACTGAATTCTGTGGAGAGATGTTCTGCTTTTCAAAGAATTGCCTTATTCATCACCTGAAGATGAAACTTCAGGATTGTTAAAAGATTTACAGTTGTAACTATATGCATAAATCACATTGTGAGGCGCTTGTTTCATTTGCTAAAGGAGTTTCATAAATCAGCACACTTTTCTATGGTCTTTATCTACAATGCTACTGTTATTTCTATAAGTCCAATGTAATCATATCTGTTTTATACCAAACACATGAGGTGCAGTGATATGCATTAGCTAGTAAATTGAAAGCAAATTGAACTGTGAAGAAAGGGTAGAAGTTGTAAATCAATTGATGCAGCGCACAGCAGTTCAGGGAGCCCTGTACTTGCTCTTAACACAGCAAGTAAATAAGAGTATGGCTCTGCTATATCCATATGGCCGTTATAGGTCTGCATTCTGTTCCCATTTTGTCCCTTAAAGGGATACTGTCATGGGAATATTTTTCTTTCAAAACACATCTGTTAATAGTGCTGCTCCAATAGACTTCTACACTGAAATCCATTTCAGTTTTGAAATCTGACATAGGGCTAGACATTTTGTCAATGGTCATGGGACTTGTGCCAGCACTTCAGGAGGGAACTGCTTTCTGGCAGGCTGCTGTTTTTCCTTCTCAATGTAACTGAATAGTATGCAGTGGGACATGGGTTTTTACTAATGAGTGCTGTTCTTAGATCTACCAGGCAGCTGTTAACTTGCATTAGGGAGCTGTTATCTGGTTACCTTCCCATTGTTCTGTTGTTGGGCTGCTGGGGGGAAAAGGGGAGTGGTGATATCATTCCAGCTTGCAGTACAGCAGTAAAGAGTAATTGAAGTTTATCAGAGCGCAATTCACATGACTTGGGGCAGCTGGGAAATTTACAATATGTCTAGCCTCATGTCAGATTTCAAAATGAAATATAAAAAAAATCTGTTTGCTCTTTTGAGATATGGATTTCAATGCAGAATTCTGCTGGCGCAGCACTATTAACTAATACATTTTGAGAAAATTTCCCTTGGCAGTATCCCTTTAAGCTGCACCTATGATTATAAAAGCTTCATAATAAAAAGTTTACCAGACATAAAGACTTTTTCCAAATACTTGCTATTTTTCTAATAATGAAGTCTAAAGATTCATATTTACTTTCTTTCTAAGTCTGTAAACTGTTCTAAATTGATACATTTAATTAATACATCCTTGAGTTTCATTTAAGGGCACCTATTGGGGCAAAATTATACCCCCAACCAAAAGTGCGGGCTGATAGAGCCCGCATTCTGGTTGGGGGTTTCACTTTTTTTTTTTTAAATATGCCCCTCGCAAGCGCTAGCGGCCTCGCTCAGGGAGGGAGCTCCCGTAGCGAGCAGCCGTCTCCCCATAGGCGCGCATGCGCAGAATGAAAAAGCAGTGACAATTCTGGCTGCTTTTCATTCAGCGCTTGCGCGTGACGTCATTAAGACGCGCGCCTGCGGGGAAACGGCTGCTCGCTCCGGGAGCTCCCTCCTGGAGCGAGGCCGCTTGCGAGGGGCATATTTTTTTTAAAAAAATAGTGAAACCCCCAACCGGAATGCGGGCTCTATCAGCCCGCACTTTTGGTTGGGGGTATAATTTTGCCCCAATAGGTGCCCTTTAAAGGCAGCTGTTAGATTTAGTACAATAGTTGGTAATATCTCACAGATGGTGCTCCAAAATGTATCCATTAAATATAGCTATTGAATGTAGCAAATTTACTGAGCTGCCAGACTGAAACACCAGAGGCAGGAACATAAAATTTCAGTTTGGCAAAATGGTGTAAAAATAAGATAGAAAGCAGTTGAAAAAAAAAGTCTTCTTTCTGGTTATATAACTAAACTGAAAAAATGGGAGGTGAACAACCCATTTAACTTGCTTCACAATTAGCAGAGGTCCCAAAACTTTTAATATTCATGTATGTTTTGATCTGCTGATTGACAGGTTGGGGTCTTTGGAATTTTGACCCTAGTAAGTACTTTTACACTGGTAATAGCACTCTATGCTAAGGATTTATATACCATCAACTACATAATATCTAAATATTTGTTCGCTCACAGAACCAGTGTTGTGGTGCTGTGTCCCCAGATGACTGGGACCTGAATGAATACTTCAACTGCACTATTGACAATCCAAGCCGTGAGAGGTGTGGTGTGCCTTTTTCCTGCTGTGTTCCCGATCCAGCTGTAAGCCTGTGTCCCAGTCTTTCCATCACTTGATATGCTGTAGATCACCTGTACTATCTTTAAACCAACCCCTATTCATTCGATAAAGATCATTTAACCCCAAAATGCACATGCGCTGTTAAAGGACATGCCGGCACAAAAAAAGTTTTTTCTTGCCTATTAAAAAGCCACAATTTATAAGCAGATTTTATATATATATATATATATATATATATATATATATATATATATATATATATATATATCCAGAAAAAAGCGATAGCCACCAGGGAAAGGGGCAAACAACAACTGCTTTCAATAGCAATAGATATAAAGTAACTGCAATATACACTAATAACAAATTTGCAGTGGTTTTTCCAAGTTGCTTAGAGTTATGTTTTAGACAAAACATTTTTTGGGTTTGTATGTCCTTTAATTAGGCATGTGTACAAGATAAATAACACATATTACACTGTAATTATACTGTAGTTCTACATCTTCAAAATGTTCTTCTATTATGAAACTTTGTTACACTAAATATTAGTACTGAGTATATTATATTGAAGGGATTTATTCTGGGACTTCTGCTTTCCAGAGAATACTTGCAGAGAATCCTTAAACTGCAATTTCCCAGAATCCATTACTTCAATATGCATCAATGTGGGGGTGGGTTGAATGGCTTTGAAATAGTCTGTTAGTCATAGGCAGACTATCATGTTTTCCTCCCAATGCGTGGAATTCGGGTTACAGATAGCTTTATGTCCCTTTTCTACATAAGACCAACTAAATGATCTCTAGTGATAACGGGGATTGTACTTCTTAAGTCTGGAAGTGAAGCTAAATAAAGTAATTTAAAGTTTATGTATTTACTGTCATCAATTTATAACATGTTTTACCATAATTTATGTTTAGAATTTTTTAAATATGTACAGGATTTACAATTGTAGATGCAGTTCTGCAACATTTTGGTGATCTATTTCATTGTGTTGTTGCTTAATAGTTTTCCTCTTCAATTTATTTTCACAGCAAACCGTTGTGAACACACAATGTGGTTATGATGCCCGCAGAAAGGTGAGAAAATGTTGAAAACTGAATGTTTGATTGAAGCTACTAAGTAATTCCATTTTGTACTACAGATACAAATGTTGTCATTGTTTCTTTACCAGAAACCTAATGAGAGACCCAATACAACATTCTCAAAAGGCTGCATATCTGCAATGGAGGCATGGTTACCAAGAAACATATATATTGTGGCTGGAGTTTTTCTAGTGATCTCAATTTTACAGGTAGGTTCTGCTAATAGATGTCTTTACAGCTCCATTAGGCTTTCTAGTGCTTGTAGAAATGTATATAAATTATGTATAAGTACTGGGTAAATAAGTAATTACTTTAGAACCTACACAAAAAGGATTGAGTGAACATGTCAAAGAAAAAAAGTAAAGTAGAATAGACGTGTGACTGATCTGGGGAGATTGATCAATGCACATTGCCTGATCCCTTTTTTGATGTAACTTTATGCTGTTTTCATCTGATTTTTTTTTTTCCATATAATTCTTAACACAGGGCATGTTAATTATAATATATAAACCATGGGCATAAAATAACTAGGCATATTTTCACAGCAACACATGCCTGTTTGACACAATACAGCTAGAATTTTCAGAAGTTACCCATTAAATTAGCACGAATACATCAAAATATTGGTCTTCAATATGGATGCTATGGCATTGAAGTAAGAATGAATAATCTAAACACTAATGCCTCCCATAAATTGGGTTTGCCACTAAAGATTTTTTTCTGGGAGGGCGCATCAGCAAATGTGTGAATATATTTCTTGATTTCACTGAAATGTCCTACAGTTTACTTAATTTCTAGAATAAATTGATTTATAAGCATAAATAAATAAACATTTGTTGGGGCTTAATGAATGCTGAATCTGTTTATAGTAAGTAAAATTGTAAAACTAAGCATATTTCTTTCTCTATTAGATATTTGGTATTTACCTTGCTCGGACACTGATGTCAGATATTGAAGCAGTAAAGGCTGGCTATCGCTTTTAAGGACAACCCTCTTCATGTGAAGTCATTACAGAGACATTCTGTATTTTTCCCAATTTAAATCAATGTTTGCAATTAAAGATCTTACAACATTGCCGCCATTAATAATGATCTGTAGGCTGTCTACGTTTGCACCCATTGTAAGACCCTATGATTTCAATTCATCCTTCAAAATGTAAAAGGATAGACTTCAAATGATGTTATTGTTAATATCTCGTCAATTATTCTCCCTCCTGGAACTTCTCCAAGAAGACTACTTACTTTGCTTTAAAGAAGGTTTTCCTGGAACTCTACTTTTCTGGGTTTACATTTTTTCCTTCAGAATGTCTTCAGTGCTTATTGATGGGCAGTAAACATTCCATTCAAATGATTTCTCTGTACAAAGGCGTCTTACTAAGTTAAGACATGTACAGTAATTTCAGTTATGCTGCCATTGATTTGTTGAGGTATACCTTTTTGGTTTGTCAGCATCCCATTAAGGAGAAATGTTTTACTATATGATATTTAGGGAATCAAATTCTATATCATTCAGTTCATTAACTATTTATGGAAAGTAAAACCAAGTAGTCCACTGAAATTTACAGTTTAAAATCTAATGATAATAGACCTGCTTTATGCAAGTTTTCCTTACAGCTTGAAATCAAGTGGGGTATTTACTAAAACTTAAATTTTTCTCATTTTTTATAAAAAAAAATTGTGCTTGGAAAAGTTACAACAAAATAATAATTAAAATTATTCATCATTTTTTAATGAAAACCACAGAGAAACCGCCCAAACCCATAAAAATCACAAATGGAACAAAACATCTTCCAGTTGTAAACTGGGCATGTGCCATTGACTTTTATATGACTTCAGCAGGTTTTAGTTGGAGTATTTGTCAGACTTGGATTTTTAACATCTTTGAAGCATAATAAAAAAAATGTTTTTCCTTCTATTGAGGCTTAATCAATAGGCCCCACAAAAGTTTCGTCTAGTATTTGCGTTCTTTGTAGTTCACTCTTGGAGAAATATAGGATAGCCCAAGGAACCATTTGTACTGTGAAAGGTGAATACATGATTCTCTGTTGATAAAAAAAGCTTTCAACAGCATTTAGTAGTATTTTTTGAAAACCACTAAATTAGGGCACGATAAGCGTTTTTACCAGAGATTCAGTTTTATTGTAATGTTTATTTTAAATACATTTTTATGTGTAAAACAAATATAGCTTTGTCTGTTTCTTTGCAGATGTCCACAGAAGTCTATACATATACCCATTTTTAATATATAAAGTATTGTATACATACTTCTGCACACATACACCAAGGGATGTGTGCCCATTTGGAGTCATTTGTTTCACATGCACAAAAAAGTATCAAAGCTAATACAATTTAATGTGGCACTTCTAAGTTGCAGATTTATTGTATAACTGGGAGGGGCCTTGTGCCACACTGTCAAGTTCATACTGAGGTGGTCCTGTGCTTAGAGCTGTGTTTGAATATATTGTTAGTAGCAGGCAGGGTATGATCCAATGTCACTCCAGCCATCTTGCTGCAGTTTTTGATTCACTGATTGCATAATCGAGATTTGCAGAGATGAACAGCCTGTTCACAGGTGTATGTTTATGTTCTATAGATGGCAAAAAATCATATACTGGGGTATATTTATAAAGGTGTACCAGAAATGGTATTTTGGTGTATTTCAAGGGCATTTTTTATACACGCTTATAAATCTACCCTATTATGTAACCACTTGGTGTTTATTGGTCTTTGTATATCGTTTAGAAGTTACCAAGTGCTTAAGGTGTGCTTAGAACCTAACTTCAAGTGGTTATATTAACGTGTGTGCATGTACCCTACAGTCAACAATATCCAGTGTGTATGCAATTTTCATAGAGCTGTCGGTCAAGTTCCGAGTCTACTGGAACTGTCTACATTGTTGTGCAAATTGGGGGGAGCAGATGTGTAATGTTCATTACACATTGGTTATTATTCAGACAAATTATATTTCAATATGTGCTCAGCAGATCAATTTGGCACCTCATTTATTATTAGCAAGTACAGTACTTGGCTCAGAAACACATTCACATGTTTTAGAGTTCATCAATACACTCCTCAGGCATGCTACTGTGAATGTGGTTAAAGTGGACCTTGTCATTTACAGCTACATTTTTCAGCCATTCTGATTAGGCTTCCCTTTGGGCAAACAATTGGATGCCACATAAAAAAGCCCATGCACCTCTTGCGTGACATCCATGATAATCTGGGTGCAAGACTTCCTCCTGTAGTTTAGAAAGGCAGAAAGCCACTGTCTTTGGGTTTTTATTTTTAAGCTATATTCCTTTCGGCATAGAAACACTGTCATTTTTACTGGTGCTTGACTTTTGCTACTACAGATACCTTTGTAAATAATATTTAAAAAAAAAAAAGTTTTAAAACCATGTTATTTGTACTAAAATTGAAAGTCTTCCTTTGTGCATTTGTCTAAATTATATTTCCTTTCTAGACTCTGTATATAGGTTACAAACTCCGCATTTGTAGCATGTTTACAAATCTAATTTGTGGCTTTGCCATCTACTAATGTTCTAACACTGAAGATGGTAACGTACATTGTCTGCTCTTCTATTGTATTCTTCCAAATATCAATCCCCATACTTTCATATTGTGTCATTCTGCATTTCATTGTTTCCAAGCCAGTATGTTATCTGTACAATAAAAGAGAAACTTTCCAAGCCTTGTATTTGATTTAGACATTGTGTAATCGTTTGCTATCATACAATGTTTGTTTGTATTACGATTGTCCATTAAGGTATTTATCTACTTGGGCTTGGTAGTGCCAACACCCATGATAATCCATTTCTTATATCAACTTTGAGTTGGTTGATAGTGGATCTCTGCTTGAAATTGACGTGTTTCATTTTGAGCTGAATCTATCTTCCTTGTGGATACTTTCTGCTCCTATTTTTTATGTATTGTCCTGCTTTAACAAAAATCTGTTCTATTTAGTGCGTTTAAACACTGCTTCCAGTTAATCAGGTGGATATATATGTGTTGTGAGAATTCATAATCCAACGTACACACTAGCCTGCATTGTTGACATTTAGAATGAGGGATGTATGGCAATACAGGTGAAATTATGTACCACATATTATGCACCATTTACATTTTGCACAAAAATGCCAATTTTGTACGTGGAAAATTGAGTACACCCTAATAATTTATCACTAGTTTAAAAATGTAAAATTAGACTTTGTTGCACCTGATCACGTGCAAATGATTAGATCTTAATTAAACCTGTGCGGTATCACCATGCCTAGATCAAAACATGTCTTTGAGGCCTTTTGAAAAAATAAAAAGCCGCGTTTGTTGGGGTGAATGCGCAGCGTTGCGCAGATAGGACGGGATCCCTTCCACCGAACACCCCGCATGTGAGGACACAAAGCTTACATTGAGCTTAGAGAGACTTCATGCTCCAGGACCACTAGACACGAAGATTGGTCTGTATATGTTTTCTTCTAAGACTTGCGGGATATAGAGCGCATTGAAGGCATTATTGTCGGCTTGACTGTTTCAACGCATATACCAATGCACTGGTTGGACTGGAACAAGATGGCGGTGATCGTACTGCTTATGGGACATATGATTGAGCTTGTTTAAGGCTACTTTGTCCAACACGATCTCATCATTTCAGTCCAATCTCACTATACGCTAACTTTTTCTCCTTCTATGTTGCGCACTTACCCGCAATGGAGCCATCATTAATAGACTCTCGAGGCCTAGTTGTGAGGCCACGTACTGGCCAAACTATATGCCAGTGATTCTCATTACTTTCTCTCACAGCCGGATTTCCACATTTCTAGTCTGTGGATTTATAGATATTGTCTTTCACTGTTGGGACATACAATTTGCTATTAGAGCTATTGAGCTCTTTTTAAGAAGCAATTTATTTATGGTAGTAATTTCATACAAAGCATTTATGATATATAGCTGATGTTTTAAGGGATCCCTTCCACTCTTAGCAGCGCTGCTTTGGTTTTAACTGTGTGTCATTTTAAACTTGTTTGACTTGGCGGCGAATAAAAATAGCTTTTTAACCATATATTTGTATCATGTAACATATTACCCTGACATATGTGGGTTGGAGGTTTAGCCCTCTAATTTCTTTCGACGTTCCCCCTTTTGAAAAAAAGATATAGATGCCTATGAGTCTGTATTGACAGTAGAGATGGGACATTAGAAAAAGGCTTAACATTTTGATCTACATGGAAGGTGTGCCTTGAGGAAATCTTTGTTGTCTGAATGAACATCATGAAAAGACTAAAGTGTGTCCATGAAAACCTAGGCAAAGCCCAAGGCTTGTGGAACTATGAGCTCTTGACAAATAAGGAAAAGGAAAAACAAAACAAGGAATACAAAATGGCCAAGTCAAAGCTTAGATCTAAATCCCACTGAGACATTGTGGGGGCAGGGCCAGGCACTCTAGGATACCAGGCCAGCCACTTCACCACCCACACATTCGTGACTGAGCTACAGGAAGAAGAGGAGGCAGCAGCCATGAGGGGACAAGGATCAAGACTAGGGGTAAGTAATGGAAGAGGTGCGTGCCTACTGCCCCCCACCTTTGCGCCTTAGGCACTTGTCTCTTCTGCCTACCCGTGGTTCTGGCCCTGTGTACGACCATTTGAAGTGAGCTGTGTATGCAAGAAATCTCTTGCAAAACACCGGCAGTTGGTCTATAAGGACATATGGGATTTGGAATGGCTGAGTATATGGGGTTTCTGTTTTAACTACAAATTGGGTTATATGTTTTTCTGCTTCATATCGCCTCTACATGTGGGCAAATATGTGAGCTAGAATAAATCTAGCTCTGAATTATTAAGCTGGAGTATATGGGACACTGCGTTGAGTGCAGGGCATATAGCCTATTCCTGCCCTAGTAATTCCAGCACTGAGCCTGGAATGACCTTTCTAGGTATGGTATGTCACATGTTTTAGCATCACAGGTAAAAAATTGAAATTAGACATGGTTTTAATTCATCATAAACAATCACAATTTCCTCTGAGAAAGCATATTAAAGTATATACAAGTGATACATGTAAATGATTGCAATACAACATTGGTTATTATATGTGATTGTTATAGTCACTAATTTTATTTCTTAAAGAGATCTTTGCAAAGATAAAGTCTCTGCTACCAAATGCAGGATGGGTTGCTGCAATTTGTTTTAGGACATCTCTGGCCCAGCTTGTTCCTGAAGAGAAAGGTAGGTAAGTAAGTAAGTCGTGTGTGTATATATATATATATATATATATATATATTCTTGATCTCGGAATAAAAAGAGAGAAAATTAGATATTCAGATCAGATCAGTTGTACTGTAGCACATTCCTGTGATAGTCTAAAGTCCACACAGATCATACCATGTGACTGGTTGATCTTCCACAACCAAAACTATGCATTCATTTTCATGTGCATTTGCTATTGAATTTAATATTAAAACAGATTAACTTTCTTGGATCAAGACAGCTTAAGAAGATAGAATCTTCACTTTGATGTTCGAGAACGCATTTGTAATAGTTATGTACAACATTTGCGATTGTTGCTTTTTCCATTCACTAAACATAAAAAGCTAAAATAAAATCTAATTTGCCTGTCGCCCATGAAAGGACTGATCCTTGTAGTTTCTTAAGAAAATAATTGTTTTCTGTTGTACAGAACAGTAAACATGACAACCAGAGATTTACATTCTCTGAATGATAAGGGTTGGGATATATTTGAATCTTGCTGATATTTCTACCCAGACACAGTATAGAGACTTTTGTTACTTGCCAAACAATAAGGAAAATTAGTACAAGTATGGGATCCATTATCTAGAAAGCTCATAATTGTGGAAAGGCTGTGTCCCATAGACTTCACTTTATTCAAACAATGAAAATTTTAAACAAAAATGTCCCTTTTCTCTGTAGTAATAAAACCATATATGATCTAAACTAAGATATAATTGATCCTTATTGGAATCAGAACCAATGTATTGGGGTTATTTGGTTTACATGATTTTCTAGTAGACTTTAAAATTATGGATACATCCTTTTATCTGGAAAGCCCCAGGCCCCAGCATTCTTGATAATGAGTCCCATTTTTGTAGTGCAGAAATATGCTAGATTGTACAGCCATCAAACATTTTTGCAGATGGTACAAAAAGAAAATGACATGGTCTTGATGAAAAGCTGCCATTAAGCAGATTGTCAGTGGTGGAATGCTCAGAGCAAAGAATGTTCTGCTGCAGGAATAAAGAGGCATGTGCAGAGCAGTTAGGTGATATAAGCAGAGAGAGAGGAGCAGTTATTTATATCTTTGAAAACAGGCAACACTAAGTACTTTGATTTTAGTGCTTGTGAATTATATATTTCTTCCACGTCCCTCCATGTCAGTACACATGGGTATTGCCCCTCCCAGACCCGGAGATAGGACCTATAACATAGCCAATCAAAATTAACCATGGCCTATAAGACCTCATGACTTCCTCCTCACCCCAGTTATTTTTTGTCCTACTGGACAGGAGATAGGATCTCCCTCCTCACTCTTTTTTTTTTGGTGAATTTTGAGAGAGATCAAATACAGTTTTCTTTTGTATTTTTGTTTATTTATTTTTTTTTAACTCTGTGGACACAGAGGGATGATTCCCAGGTAATGGAGAAGAATTTACCTGATGCCTCAAGATGCATAATCTGTAAATTATCGCTTATTGGGATGAAATGCAGGTGTGGGCATACCCATGGTCCTAGCCCTGTGCTTAAATAGCCTCCCTGCTAGATGTCCAGCAAGGCACAAGATTTAATCTACTGCTGTTTGGGAAGAGACACAGGTGTGGGCCTCCCACATTGTTGCATGTGAGCCTGTTGGCTCCCTTTTATTCCTTTTTTGAAATTACATGAGGCTTCACAGAACTTCTGCCAAAGGGCCATGGGTATGGATATGGGCTAGTTTTAACAGCCTGAATCTGGTGACTATGGTTCTCCAGTATCACGAGTATGATTCTTCAGTATCCACTGTGTATGTTAAAATGCTCAGTGCCCTGAGAAGTCTGCATGTTAATTAGCTAATTATGTCCCTCAGCTGAAAGCTATCAGGGCTTTGGCTGGAGTTTCCATTCATCTACCCAATCACTATCTGCCCCTTTGCTATTGCTGTTTAATATTTGAAGTGTTGTATGGGTGAACCTGCATCCTCTGTGCAGACAGAGAGGTTATTTTGGCTCATGCTACAAGGCACTTCAGTAATGGCTAGAGGTGTGCGCTGTTCAAGCAGTATGGCACCTCCTTTGAGTATTCTTGCTGACAAGCCTGAGCCATCTGATACCTTCAGTACAGGCTGGTGAATCTCTGCTAAAACAGGGTGTTGCCTGCATCCGGTGAGTAAGATTTATCAGAATCTTCGGTGTGTTTGAAACTATCATTACTCTGGGAAGTCTGCATGTTAATAAGCTAATGGTATCCCTCAGCTGAAAGCTATCAGGGGTCTAGCTGAAGTTTCCATCCTGCGGACTAGTCACTATCGGGTAAGGGGCATATACTCATCTGGGTTTTCTGGTTATTGTTGTAACACAGAGGTTACATTTGCCTTTTTTTTTTTTTTTTTACACAAGGTGCTTGCAGGGTTGACTGTAGTCCTGCACTGCTGAAGCAGTATGGTACCCCCCAGGACTGGACTGGGATTCAAAATAGGCCCTGCCATTACTGCTACAAAGAGGCCCAAATAGCCCCCACCAGCCCACTTAATAGTCACTTTCTATGGCAACTTACAGCAGCCCCTCGGACAGATTGCCAGTCCGGGCCTGGTACCCCCTTCCATACATTGGATCTGCTCTATGCTGTAGCTTGATGTCATTAAGCCCCACAGTGGATTCTTTTGGGGTCCCAAACACCTAGAGGTTTTGTGGCTTTACTTATTTTAAGATTACTCTTATTTGGACCGCATGGGGCCCCTTTATACTCTGGGCCCACCTGCAGATGCAGGGTCTACTTCTCTGTAGTTACACCACTGAGTCTGCTCTTAAGAAGAAGCCTTCCACCAAGGATGTGACTGGAGTTTTTATACTGTCTAGCACATATATTCTGTTTGGGTGCCAGTGTTCCTCTAACTTCTAGGTCCACTGAGATCTTGGGTGGTGAGCCTGAGTTCTCTGGTTAGACGCAAGAGTGTGCTCTTTTACACCTGG
>CM044444.1:37426400-37454048 GCA_024363595.1 Xenopus borealis | reverse complement strand
GTATTGTTTTAGGATGGGAGGGTGCAATTACATGGGTCAATTCTTTCTTCTCTTACTGCCTTGCTATATATTATCCTAAAAAGGAGTTGCATTTAAACACAGCAGAACTCTACTCTACAGTATGAAGGAGGTAGTAAACAGTAATTGCTAATTTATAGAAATTAACATGTATCTGCTTTGATTATTTTGATTACATTGCAAGTGTTTTTTTGGCAACATTTAGCTTAGGTTTTTTGACTGTTGAATTTGATGCATAAGTCTCCACAGAAAGTCTAATGCCATACCTGTGATTTGCTATAACGGAGGAGAGATGCAAGCAGCCTGTTAGCTTCTCCTCGTACCCCACCATGATCTTTGGTTTCACACCACTGCACAAGTCTGGTCAACATCATGGAATTCTGCCCCAATATCATGGCTGTGTCAGCTTCACAATAAAAAAAAAAAGTTAAGTGTGTTAGGTTAATCAGATTAAACACTAGTTAATAGTTGTGTTCAGAATAATAGCAGTGTGTTTATAAAAAACCAATGAGTCTTTGTGGGGGCTTCTTGCTGATACGTAGCTTGGCTATGTCTTCTTATTGTGACAATACTCACAGGTAACTTTAGACCTTCTTTGATCTTCTTGGAGCTGATCATTTTGGCTTATTCTATCCATTCAAATAATAGTTTTCTTCTATGTCTTTCAGGTTTTGGTTGCCATTTTAAAGCATTTAAGATCATTTTAGCTGAGTAGCCTATCATTTTCTGGGCTTCTTTAAATGTTTTCCCCTCTCCAATCAACTGAACAATGTCTGGAACAACCCATTTTACAAGCTATTATTACACTGAACACGGCTATTATTTTGAACAAGCCTCAATGTTTCAGTTACACTGAATCACAGCTCCCTCTGTCATGTGATTCTGTTTGTCACAAATGATAGTATTTAATATAATTTCACATAACAGGGATACACTAACTAAGGCATATACAGGTAGTTACTTGGTGGATCAACATTAATCAGGTTCTTGTGTACCTTGCCCATCAGTCAGCATCCTCAAAGTCCCCAATAGTTTAAACTGCACAGGAGGCATCTCTGACCTCAAAAGCATCTGAATTCTATCAGCAACTCCTTCCTTTAGCATCTGTACTTTATTCATCACTGGAAAAACAGGACACAAAAAATAAATTTTGTTGTGCACTTCACAGATTTTACAACCCACAAACCAAACCTGCAAAACAGACAGCAGACAAAGATCTTTATAAGTTATTGTGAGAAAGACTTTGAAGAGACCTTCATGGAGATAGTGCTCCATTTCTTATAAAGAGACCTCAACAATCCTGAATCTATTTTGTTAAAAAAAGTTATGATTTATAAGATAGATATACAGTATATATATATATATATATATATATATATATATATATACAGTATATATATATACAGAACTATGAAGAAAGACCACACTCACAGGTCAAAGGCTGTTGTATTAGCCGAAACGTCAGCTCTAGTTTCTCTCTCTCTCTCTCTCTCTCTCTCTCTCTCTCTCTCTCTCTCTCTCTCTATATATATATATATATAAATCTATCCAGAAGAATCCGCACTCACAGGTCTTACTAATTAAAATTTAAGTTTTTATTTTTAAGACCTGTGAGTTCGGATTCATCTGGATAGATTTAGTTAATTTTGCCGTCTCTGCTCCCAGGCATCTTTACTGCAGTTATCGAGAGTGCCGGTATCAGAGTGGAACATATATATATATGTTGAAAAAGACCCTAATGAGGGTCGAAACGTCGGATGAGCGATAATAAACACATTGATTCTTCACGAGACATGGAGTGCTGGCCCTTCTATTATATATTCCCCTTTTAATTGCTTCTATAGAGCCTACAGTGGCATAATATATAATAATTTGATGCAATGCTACAGTGTTTGATTACTCACGTGACTGATTGCCTTTCTACTCAAAAAGGTAGGCATTCCAAGCTATTAGCCATTAGCCTTCCACAGTATTTTCTAAAAAAAGATTTACCAGGTCTTTTTATTGGTGTGTAGGCAGCCATCTCAGATCATTGTGCCTGATGTGTGCTTTCAGAAGGAGTCAGTTCTTCACAATGGAACTGCTTTCAGTTCAGTTCAAGCTATTGTTTCTCCTACTAAATGTAACTAAAGGAGTCACAACTTTGGTTAGACAGACTTATTGAGTATTGTTCTCATTTCTATCAAGTGATGTGGCATGGGAGCATGTTTAGCAATGGAGGTGTTTTCTAATTACTTTCCCATTATTCAGTTGACCAGGGAAAGAAAGGGGGTGATATCATTCCAACTTGCAGTGCAGCAATAATGAGTGACTGATGTTTATCAGATCATGAGTCACATGGCTGAGGGCACCTGGGAAACTAACAACATGTCTTCTTGCCAGAGGAGCACTATTAACTGATGCATTTGGAAAAGACAGGATCCCTTTAAAGTTAATTTAATATTTCATTTATAATGTCTTGGTCATATGAGAGTCTTTTCCATAAACTAAACTAATGTAATTTCTATTTTCTTTTGTTAGTAGTGAAAATAAGGAAGAAGATTGGTTGTTCTCATTTACAGGGACCTTTGGTTGCATGTCATGCTGTGATTCTGTTTATTGCAGTGCTTGTCTGCTCCCACCCCTTAGGCATTTAGAGAGTTGCAGAAAATTGTGATCTTTTATAAAACAAAGTATTATAATTATAACAAATATACAGCCAATGACCCTCTCTACTCAATATATCATTTTACAGTATATTCCCTCAGGCCTAATACTGAGAACAGAGCTCTGTAACAAAACTGTCAAGGATTTTAGTAAATTATTATCCATAAGTTTCTTGATGGATTACATTCCAAGTGTCCTTCTGTTATGTTAGATATGATTGATGACTTGCATAAAACTCCACCTTGCAGCTTTTATCAATTACGTGAAGAAAATCTCTTTTAATACTCTTATTCCTTTCCGCTCCAGTTTCTTAATAGATTTTGGAACTGTCAACCTTAGAGCTGAGCAACTCGTTAATCAGCTTTTATAATAATCCGTATATGTGAAAATATTATTTAACCCTTTATAGCCCTTTGAAGGAAATGACAGTACAAATATTTTCCTGAAATTTTAACCACTTGCACAAAAATAATTTAGAAAATACAAAATGTCTTAATTAAATTCCTGTTTCTTTTATTATATAAGTGAGTTTGGTGATGGTTTCTTCTGCTTTTTGTCTTTTCAGATTGCTAATGGAACATTGTAGGGATTGGGGCAAATACAGTAAAAGCTTTTAATGTGTTTAAGAGACCCCTTCCTTTGGTTAGTTTACCAAATGAGGAATTATTTGACTGATTGGACTTCAAGGTAACATTGATATTACATTCTCAACATTAACTACAAGAGGGAAAACTGAACTGAACAATGTAGCAGATTTTGAGTTAATTTTTTTTAAATTGTAATTGTAGAAAATAATTGTGTGATTGATTCTTTTTTTCTCTGATTGCAATTTTTTTCTAAGTCAACTAGCAGACACAAATCATTTGTATTCATCTGACAGTTTTAAACGTGACTCACTATAGAAACTAAACACATATTATCTGCCAAACTTTTTCATGCCAATTCCAATTTTTCATTCCAATTTTTTTCATTGATCAATCTTGAAAATTCAAGTTTGAAGAAAAAAAAAAAAGAAATATAGAAACACAGAATTGCTGGCATTTGACTATATTCTGTGCCTAAGGGGCAGAAATACTAAGGGTCCAATGAAAATTCTAATAAAATTCGAATTATTTAAATTCAAATTTTGGAGTAGTTTTGGGCTACTTCGACTATCATATAGCCCAAAATTCGATTTGAAAAAAATCAGAAAATTCTAATTTCGAAATACTTGCCCTTTAAAAATACTTCAACTTCGACTATTCACCAGCTTAAAGCTGCTATATTGCCATTTTAGCCTATTGGGGATGTCATAGAACCTGTCCTGAAAAATTTTCTAAGTTCCAAGAATTTGAAGGATTTTGCGGAGAATTGTTCGAATTGTTCAATTCGATCCAATGATTCGAACAATTCTCCGTTCGAATCATTCGATCGAATTGAACAATTCGAACGATTTTTTATTCGATCGAAAATGGACCTATTCGATCGAAATAGATCCATTTTAAAAATACTTCAAGGGTCAAATTTCGAAGTTTTTTCACTTCAAAAATTCGGCCCTTAGTAAATCTGCCCCTAAGTGTCAGAGCTTCTTATTCACCCTTAATATCCATAAAAGTTTGTCTCTCATATGCCTCAAATATTTGGTCTGAAAAAAAATATGTAAAAATTAACACCATGAAAGGAAATGACGTTAAAGGAACAGTAACACCAAAAAATGAAAGTGTATTAAAGTAATGAAAATATCATGTAGTGTTGCCATGCTCTGTTAAAACTGATCTGTTTGCTTCAGAAACACTACTATAGTTCTTATAAAAAAGCTGCTGAGTAGCAATGGCGGAAATTGAAAAATGGCTATATGGCACAGGATAAGTAATGAATAACAGATAACATTATGTTTTACAGAGCTTATCTGCTATCTGCTGTGTAACGTGAGCCTTTTCTCCTTTGACTAGTTGCCCCCATGGCTACACAACAGCTTATTTATATAAACAATAGTAGTGTTTCTGAAGCAAACACTGCAGTTTTACCAGTGCAGGGCAACACTGCATTATATTGTAATAGTGTAAACATGTAATAGTAAAACAGTACAATGTACTTGATCCCAACTAAGATATAATTAATCCTTACTGGAGGCAATACCAGCCTGTTGGGTTTACTTAATGTTTATGTGATTTTCTAGTAGATTTGGGGGCAGATTTATCAAGGGTCGAAGTGAAAATTTGAATGAAAAAAATTCAAATTTGAAAGTAATTTTTGGGTACTTCGACTATCAAATAGGCCTATGGGGACCTACTAGAACCTTTAAAGGAGAGTTTTTGAATGGAATTTTTTTGGTGAAATTCAAATGATTCAAACGATTTTTATTCAATGGAAAATTGACCCATTCGATCAAAAACGATCCGTTCTCGAATAAAAAAATACTTTTTAAAAAAAATTTGATGGTCGAATTTCTAAGTTTTTTCACTTTCGAAATTCGACCCTTGATAAATATGCCCCTTAAGGTATGAAGTTACAAATTACAGGAACATCTGTTATCCGGATAGCCCCAGGTCCCAACCATTCTGGATAACAGTCCCATACCTTATTTGAAAATACAGCGTAATGTTATGCAATGATCTGTAGTTTGAGGTGAAACTTCAATTATTCCCAAAATAAGAGGCAATATCTCACAAGACACAGAGAATCATCAAATAATTTTACCCTTTAATTTACCCTTTATCTGCCTTTCTCAAGTTTATCTATATCTGATAGTTGAAATTTGTACTTCCAATGTGACAAAAAAAATAGCATACATAGTGCATATAGATCTAACTTATATGGAAAAAATATATGATGAGATGAGTAACAACCATACCTCTTGCATTCAGAATTTTTTATAAGAATGTAACCAATAGTGTACCTGGTATGGCAAGATTCCGTAATGCACTAAGTGCAGCATGTTGCACAGCAGCATCTCCATTCTCCACATGCTTTTCCAGTAGATCCAGTAGCTGGTGCACCACCCCAAGCTGTACCATACGAACACAGTTACTGTCTGATAAAAAGAATCCATACTCAGAAGCACATATAGATATTTGGCTGGTTATGTTTTTTCTGATATATGTTGACAAGGAAATGCTTCAAGGAGAACTAAAGCTTTAACAAAGAATTAGGCTAAAAAGTTGTGTTTTGGGTCCACCACCAAACTTTAGGAGTGAAAACCTGTGCCTCTGAATATACATCTAGTTTCTCCCCATCTTATTTTCTGCTTATTCACAGCACATACTCAGTGCTGCTGTCAATTACCTGACATTAGGACCATCATAATGTGTTCTATATACTGTATAAGATATAGAAATAACATAAGGCTGATTGGTAATTAATTTAGATTGCATTACATGTCAGCTCAGAAAGCAGTGCAGTTTGCATCAGAATTTAATAATCAGCCTTGTAGCATGATTTGCAACAACCTCTAAGCTTAGCTTTTTAACAGCCTCCTAGATCATACTGAGCAAGTTTAGCATCACTGACAGTTCTAATCAGATCCAGGATTGTGAGCTCCTGTGCATAACTTTGAAAGCCTGGATTATTCCTGTTATACAGATACACCTTTAGGCATGGTCAGTAGGTTTAATATACAAAATACGGCAACTCTAGCCATATTAATTTTTAGGGTTTAGTTCTCCTTTACGCAGTCTCAGATGCGGTTTGACTTATATATGAAAGATTTACTAAGACAACCACATTAGTAAAGTAGTTTTTAGCTATATATGATTATATGATTATCCTGTATTTATATAACAGTAACATGCTTTATGCAGTAAGACTCATTCTTATGTCTGTATTATGGTTCCTTGGGCATGTGTTATTAAAAGTGGCCACTACAAATATTTGCACCAACATCTCTAAAAAAAGACATCCATACAACTTTTATGTACCGATGAAAATTAAGAAAGTGGATAACCTTATCTATATAGAGAAATAGCAAAATCCTTTTATACAGAGTACAAACTGAGGTCTGACATAGGTTAGAAGGAGAATTTATCAAAATTCAAAAAATGTTTTTTTAAAGAACCCCACTCGTAACTGCTGAATTCAATGAAGTATAATCTTAAAGAAAAACCTTTTTTTATAATTTTTTAAATACACTCATAAAGTGCAGTGCAATAAATAGTTCATTCAAGAAGTCATAAATTCATTAATTTAAAAAAAAAAATAATAATTTATGCCGAATCTAAATTAATCAAATTAATTAGAAAACCACGTGAATCAAATAAGTTATACTGTGAGATAATGAATTAAGGTGCTATTTTAACAGACTGCCGCACAATAAATTTATTATATGAAATGTAAATCAGATTATATACATTAATTTAATTCCCATTAATATTTAAAACCAATAGAAGTATGTGATTTGTGTCAAATTAATCAATTAATAAAGTGCAGTGCTATGAATAGACCAGGTATACTTGAAAATTCTTAATTAAAAAGGATTAATTAAAAAAAATATTAATTAATATGACCAGCATTTAGAGGTGGATTAAAAAAACTTATTGCTAAAATCCATCAAAAGATTCATGAAAATGGAGATTTTTGAGATGGAACATTTGAGATGGGACACCACAAAGTAAAGGCAGGACAGGGTAATCGAGAGTGGCCTTGATTTTTACCTTGCCCTACTAACTAAGGAGAACTAAGCAATCCCTGAAAAGCCACAAATCCAAGGCCCCTTAGAAAGGAAAGAAGTGTCTCAGAATAGAAGAGGATTAAATGCACTTAGAACAATTCACCCCTCACTCGTAATTGAACCCAGACCAAATTAATAAGATAAGTAAAGTAGAGGATCAAATAAAGTAAAAAATCCGCCGATGCACGTTTCGCTAATGAGCTTTTTCAAAGCGAAAGTTGGATGAAAATGCTGCAAGCTGCATCTTCATCTGACAGTTGTGTCAAGTCGCATCAACCCTGTGACACCATCCAACTTTTCTATTACTTACCTTGTTCCTGTCGCATCCGTTTTAGCACTCGGTGTTGGATACGCCGAAAACGCAAGTAAGTTGGCCGTGAAGTTCTGCCCTAAGGCATGAGCCGAATTTCCCCCTGCCAGTTTATAGTTCTGAAACCTGCTGGACACCAGTTCCTATGTTCATACGATCCAGTCTAACCCTGTTCCAGGACTCTCCTGTGTTGCTATTACAGATTCTTGTTTTCCTTTGAACTCCTGAGGCAGCAAGTTATTCTTCTACTTTATGTTTGCTAATAAAAACTCTCTGTCTGCAAGCATCTTTGCTAGTTTATTCCCTCTTAGTTCAATTTCCCCTATATGTAATATAAGGCACTAAGTTTGCCCAGGGGCAGTAACACATGGCAACCAATAAGATGCTTGCATTTAAACAGGTGACTAGTGAATGCTACCTGCTGATTGGTTGATATAGGTTACTGCCCTTGGGCAAACTTAGTGCCTTTTATTACCCCATTTAAATATTAACCCAGTGGCCCTTCTGGTCATTCCTATATGAGGTTTGGGCCACTGGTTGTGACAGAGCCTCAGGAAAAAGTATTACATATATCTATCTATATACCGAGTATCAGGGCTGGAACTAGGGGTAGGCATTAGGACGCCATCGCTGAGGGGTGCATTTTAAGGGGATTTTTTTTCTTTTTTTTTCTTTCTGTTATGCTTATTTAATAATTTATTCATAGCCGGGCACCGGGCGAAAGCCATCTCCTCCCTCCCCTTCTGCCTCCCTCCCCTTCTCCCTCCTTCTTGCCGGCAAGTAACAATTCCTGCCTCCTTCTGTGCGGAGCGTCAACGCGACGTGCGTCAATGATGTCACTGGTCGACGGAGAGAGGGAGGGAGAGAGTTGGTGACCTAGGCTTGCTGGTGCGGTTCGCGATCTGTGTCAAGATTGGGGACAATATGCTGGCTGTTGGGCATGGGCTTGTGTGCAAGGTACAGGGGGGCTGCTGGGTATGCTGGAACCTTATTTTTGTTAACATTACATATTTATATAAAGAAAAGTTTCATTCGTTAATATGTTGTGCACTTTGGGACAGATTTACTAAATTCACGTGAATAATTCGAAGTTTGATTGAATATGCAATTGAATATGCAAATCAGGCAAATTCAAACATCAAATATTCGAATTTGAGTAATTTGAATATTCGAATAAAATTTTATTAGAATATTCGACTATTCGATGGTCGAATTACTTCCCCTTTAAATTTTTATTTGACCACCTACTTGGCCAGAACCAAGCTACCGAATTGGGAATCATTAGTTTTGATCGAGTAAAAAAAATTCGATTGATCGATTAAATCGTTCGAATTGATCAATTCGAATGATTGATCAAATTTTTTTATTCGATCGATCAAATTGCAGTAAAATCCTTCAAATTTTCAAATTCAAAAGATTTTACTTCCCTTTTATTCATATGGTCGAATTTTGGTTTTTTTTTAATTCGAAATTCGACCAATAATAAATCTGCCCCTTTATTTAAAAACGTAAAAGGTAAGGTGGAAAATGGTAATGCAGAATGGGGGCACTGTTTGAAGCTCTTGCCTAGGGTGCCAAACTACCTTGGCCCAGCCGTGTCGAGGATGTACTACTTTACCGGTAGGATTGTATCTGCAGAAATGTGGTTTTGCCCATGTACTGTATTATATTCTGCTAAAGTGCAACTTACCATTCCTTGCAAAGTTTGCAATAGTGAGTGCCCCAGTCATCTGAAGGAGAGTGTGACGTGATGTTAGCCAAAACCCAATGTTCTTGTACACAATGCCATTTCCATTGTCAAAAAGTATTTGCATAGATTCATCTGTCAAACGATATAAACAAAGCCTACATTTAAGTTTGACATTTGGAACAATTAAATAAAAACTGTATAATATAATCTAATATGTTAGCAATGTAACCTTGATTTTCTAGAGATTTTTAAAACTTTTAAATATCCCTGTGCAAATGACTATGAAGCACAGATATGGCATTCATTATCAGGAAACCCGTTATCCAGAAAGTTTTAAATGAAGTAAGACCATCTCCCATAGATTCAATTTTAATAAAATCATTGTACTTGATCCTAAACCATAGTTAATCCCTATTTGTGGCAAATAACAGGTCCCATACCAGCATTTAGTTTTTTAAATTGTATATCTTACCACCAAGAAGCAGGGACACAATAAGATCTGAAGAAGACTTAATTGTGCACATATCCTCTGGCTGAAAGCTGTCCTGTAGACTCTGTATAATTTCACATAATGTCTCCTGTACAGAGGCATCTACCAGTTGTAACTTTAGGGCATCTACAACGATGAAGAACGAAGATTTTAAAACTCTGAATGCAGTGAACTATAAAGCAAGCATATTATGAAATGCAGTCTACAAAAATATGATTTTATATAATGTATGTTTAATAAAAAATATAACATCATCAAATAAACAGATCGGTATATTTAAAGTAGTTCAAAATTAACTCTTCAGGAACATGTACAGTAATTGTCCCACTTGACACTGTTTTTGGTAATGACCCTGATCCTGTGTTCAGTCCAGTAGTGTGACCGCCTTTGGCCTCGGGAGCAGGGCCGGATTTAAATAATGGTCGCCCCTAGGCCCACTGCTGTTCCTCGCCCCCATACTCAGCCTTTTATTTGCAAATTTTCATCATCAGGACCGGAGCAATGGGAATTGGTGCATGGGAAATTTAAAAAAGTATTGCATCTCCTACAAATCCCCAGTGTTTCTGAACCAATATGGGTGTGGCTGGGCAGCATGCTGCCCCCTAAAATCCTGTCACCCTAGGCCTGGGCCTAGGTGGCCTTTCCACAAATCCGGCCTGCTCGGGAGGAGCCCTCAGCTACTCAGATGCCACCTAGACTTAACAAGAGGTGGAAGGCGAAAGTTCTGGCTAGCATGGGGCACAACAATTAAGCAAAGTCTTTGGGCAGAAGGTCACAGGATAGGATGGAGGCAGATAACATAGTCAGATCAGACTGGGTCAGGACAGACAGAGTCAGACAGGCCAAGGTCAAAACCAGGAATACTAGCAGAGGGATCATGCAGGAACGGAGTCAGATAACAGGCAAAGGTCAAACCAGGAGATCAGATCAGAATGGTCAGGCAGGCAGGGCCGGATTAAACTAATCATTTTTACTATCAAGCCCTTTATATCTCTCAGAAGGCGTAATTAATTTACACTCCATTATGATTGATAAAATGGTTAATTGATCAATTCATTCATTAAAATATCAATAAAATTTACACTGGCACTTTATAGCACTTTTTTGAAGTTCACTTCTAATATCTATCATATGACAATTCTTTATATTAATTGACTTATTCTTTTTGACATTTAGCACTCTTTCTATTCTATGGGATCCATTTTTGAGTCTTTGCACTTAAATTCCCTTTTTATCTAAAACTGAATAACTTACTTTTCAAGCCTATTCCCAAATATGGAACAAAATATAATCAATCAGGATAGAGTAGACAAACTGATTGTTTACAAAGACTGGGCCAATTGGATCCTCTTCCTTTAAGGATGTATTTAATACACTGATAAAATTATACAGTACATTGATATTGATAAAATATCAGTGAGGGAACTTTATACTTGGTGGGAAATTTCTTAGGGGTTTGCGTATTAAGAATTAAAGATTAAAATTAAAAAAAATCACAATTAAAATGAAAAATTAATTAATTTAAAGTTAAAAATTAAGAAATGCTTTAAGTGATGATGAACTGTTTATGACTAAATGTAATCTCACTGTTCTATAGAATCTTAGAATTAATAGTTTAAAAGTTGAAATCTTGTCACCAGGAATCTGAAATAGAGTTGGTACAAAATTCTTTTTGTGAACATGAGGATAGAGCAACCTTTGATGAATTCAATTCTAATCTTAAAAATACGTTAAATAGACTGAAGGAAACCATTATAAAAAAGATGGCCCAAAAGCTATCCTGTGATAAATGTGACTATGAGGAAAATAGGGTTTTCAATTGGTCACGTTTTAACAAATGCTTTTCAACGGGTCCGGGTAATAGGTATGTGACTAGATCACCTAGAAGGTCAATTTTAAAAAAAAGAGTTCAATATGTGAGTTTTTTTAGTGGGGATTTTGGCACCAGTGGGAGTGATAAAGATTCAGATACAGTCTCTAGCTCACCCTCTTCCTTTACCTTGCAGGATACAAGAGAAACCAGAGCATTAGCAGCCTTCCGAGGAGTCAACTGTTAGATCACTACAACAGCAAAAAAACCCACAAGGGCCCATCTTTGAGAAAATCAAGATGGTCTGACATAATAAAATGAGATCAGAAATATCATAAGAGGAGAAGGGGGGAACCAGGAAGCCCAAGGTCAAAACTTTGGGAAAAGAGGAAGCGATTTTAAACCATTAAAAATCCCTCACAAACTCAGAATTTTTGGTCTTAAGAAAAGGACTCTCCTTCGCTTCTTCTGATAAGTATGATTTATTCCAGACTGTTGTAGATGTTAACAATTTTGTTAGAACAGTATTGCTTAAAAAACATTTCTGGATGGAGGAGGATGTAGTATCTGTACAAGCTTCTGTTCTATTTATGATACATCTAATATTGTCGAATCTAGACCTTCTGGTGTACTTCCCGTTATGAAAGAGTTGTGTACTGCAGATATTTTTGAGTTTGAAGATGTGTGTGCTAAAATATCATTAGTATCAATTCAAAATGAGAGTGGAGAATGTTGGGGTAAAGTAGGTATGCCCATAGATGGGAATCACGGAACATGTTTTAAACCTAAATCTAATTTCTACCACACTCATCTTAGGACACCCACGATTAATATGTTTTAGAAACAGGTGGAAAAGCACCTATTCAAGCTACATGAGAGCCTTTTACAAGTAGCAAAAAATAATTTAACCACCCAAGAAAGCGATGTTCTTTTCAAATTAGAATCAGATTCAATCATTATTCGGAATGCAGACAAAGGTGGTTGTATTGTCATATTGATAAATCTGACTGTTTTAATGAAGCTGAAAGGCAACTCTTGCATAGGAAGACCTATCAACTCTTTTCTACCAATCCCATCAGTCAATTTAAGCTTGCTCTCTCAGATATTATACAAATGGGGATATCAGATGAGGTAATTCATCATCAAACTGCTAAATTTTTGTATGTTAGTCATCCAGTAACAGCTGTTTTTCAATATTTACCTAAAGTGCATAAAGATGTTAGACCTCCTCCAGGGCGACCTGCAGTTGCAGGAATCTGCTCACTTGGTGAGCCTTTGTATGAGTTTTGTAACAGCAGGCATGTACAGCACTTATGGAATCCATTGAATGGAAAGACACATTGGGACACAGAGGATGTGTCTTCTTTGTATTCCTGTATCCCTCATGACCTTGGTTTAAATGCAGTCTCCTTTCACTTAAATGGATTCAGTGCATACAATACCCGGCTGAAGTGCGAAGTTCGGCCTATCATACGCCAACCTTTACCTTGGTTGGTGGGAGTATACATATATTTATCAGGGTGACAATCTTCATAAAAAGTTTATTTATTACTATGGCAGATATACTGATGACCTGCTCTTCATTTGGAGACTTTCATTAGAACAATTTGACAAATTCTTTGTCTCATCTCAATTTAACCTTTACTAAGGAGTTTCACTCCGATAAGATCATTATTGGGATATCTCTTTTATGGCAGGATAACATCGTATTTTTCTACTTTGTATAGAAAGAAATGCTCAGGGAATAATATTCTGTCTGCTAAATTATCTCATTCACCTCATACAATTAAGAATATACAGTACCAGTTGGATCATTTTTACAGCTTAGAAAAATATGTTCTGACTGTTTTGTCAGTAAATCAATTGAAATGAGAGACCAGGGGATATCTTTTGTCCAATTTAGTTGAAGCTTTTAAGAGAGCTATGAAAACATCCAGGACAGGTTTGTTCAAAAGAAATAAGGTCCATGAGATGAATCTGACTAGTACTTTTTCTAATGCCCCTGTTATTGGTACTTTTAAACAAAAGAGAAGTAAAATGGATCTTTATGCTCAAAACAAGACAACATAAGGGTCTGAATTATGCCTTTGATGTGTCTTGTTATTATGATTAATTTATGTGTATATATACGCCTGTACAGTTGTGCTCATAAGTTTACATACCCTGGCAGAATTTATGATTTCTTAACCATTTTTAAGAGAATATGAACATTAACACAAAACTCACTCATGGTTAGTGGTTGGCTGAAGCCATTTATTGTCAAACAACTGTGTTTACTCTTTTTAAATCATAATCACTACACAAACTACTCAAATGACCCTGATCAAAAGTTTAGATTCCCTAGTGATTTGGCGTGATAACATGCACACAGCTTGACACAAAAATATTAGAATGGCTATTAAAGGTAACCATCTTCACCAGTGAGCTGTTTGGTTGTAATTAGTGGGTTTGTATAAAAGGTCAATGACTTTCTGGACTCCTGACAGACCCTTACATATTTCATCCAGTGCTGCACTGATGTTTTTTGGATTGTAAGTCATGGGGAAAGCAAAATAATTGTCAAAGGATCTGTGGGAAAAGGTAGTTGAAATTTATAAAACAAGAAAGGCATATAAGAAAATATAAAAGGAATTGAGAATGCTAATCAGCAGTGTTCAAACTCTAATTAAGAAGTGGAAAGTTAGGGGTTCTGTTGAAACCAAACCACGGTCAGGTAGACCAACTAAAATTTCAGCCACAACTGCCAGAAAAATTGTTCGGGATGCAAGGAAAAACACACAAATAACTTCTGGTGAAATACAAAAAATACTGGAGGAAAATTTGCAGTCATCAGCCTGGAAGCTGCACATGGGATGTACTTGGACATTCCAACATGACAACAATCCAAAACACAAGGCCAAATAGACCTGTTATTGGCTACAGTAAAATAAAGTGAAGGTTCTGGAGTGGCCTCTCAGTCTCCTGACCTCAAGATCATTGAGCCAATCTGGGGAGACCTCAAACGTGAAGTTCATGCAAGACAGCCCGAGAATTTTGCCTGGAACAATGGGCAGCTTTACTGTCTGAGAAGATAAAGAGCCTCATTCACTGTCACAAAAGCTTTCATTGATTTTAAAGAGTGCAATACACTGTATTAAGAACTGGTGAGGGAAAATTTTGATCAGGGTCATTTGGGTAGTTTGTGTAGTAATTATGATTTAAAAGAGTAAACACAGTTGTTTGACAATAAATGGCTTCAGTCAACCACTAACCATGAGTGAAAGAAAAGTTTTTGTGTTGTAATTCATATTCTCTGAAAACTGGTTAAGAAATCGTAAATTCTCCCAGGGTATGTAAACTTATGAGCACAACTATATATATGTATATATGTTTTTTCCTCTAACATTTTCCTCCAATTCCCCTTCATTCCTCATTCTTCATATGGAGTTGTAGTTTCTTTTCTATGTATATAATTGTTTTATATACGGTATATTCTTCCTCCGATATGCATGCATGTGTATATGTGGATATATTTTCTCTTAATATTTTCCTCTAACAATTCTTATTCATTATATGGAGTTAATTTATTTTACTGTGTGTTAATCTAAATCCAAATGTCATGGGTAGATTTGAATCCATGTAAACCTCGGTCATTTTGTCCTTGTGCAGCAATAAATGCAGATCAGTGCATTTTGCTTCCTGTTCTGATATTAATATATAAATCATTTTAGCTGTTAGCTTGTGCTACATTTCATGTTGAGATGAGCCATGCATACATCCTTCAGTTAAGTCTTGTTGGGTGCATGTGACTTTTTAGCTGATGCACTCTGCACAGATGGCTCCCACTGTTCATTACTGGTGGCACACTTCAAAGCTTCTGAGAAAGTCTAATTGAAATGAAAGTTATAAGCACGTACCATTTTCTGCCAGTATTTGGAGAACCTCAATAATAATTTCAACTCTTTCATGATTTTTTGCTCTCTTCAGCTGCTTTACCAGCTGCCCGGTAATACTGGTTTTGCTCAAAGCCTCCTTAGCACTGTCTGCAACAAAAATAAATCATTTAATGACATGCCCACATAAAATGCTCTCCCTCTGGACAGTGGTTGCCAAATTGCTCCTTAATGTCAAATAACAGGTGTGACTTAATTTAGAATAAGAAAATGCCCCTAATGATACCATACATTATTTAAAACATAAAGATTACATTAAGATCAGTTTTTTCCAGTCACTTTTTTTCTGCTAAAATCAGGGGGGGGAGTTAATGAATAGGCTATTCTAGACTACAGCCTAAGGGCTTATCTAATATTATTCTGCACTGCTGGGCCAGAGGTCTGGTCAGGAGAGGTGCATGGTACCTGCTGGGAGAAGATTAGACAGCCAGACAAGGCAAATAGTGTGCAAGGTGTGCGTTTGAGCTATCTATGGTATCTTGGGTTCAACATGTCTTAGAGAGCTTTGGCACACACTACATGCACACATACCTTGTCTAGCTGCCTAATCTTCTCCCAGCAGGTACTTACTGTGCACCCATTACGAATGGACTCAGGACCAGCAGCTCAGATAAAAATAAATGAAAATAAAATACAAATAATAATTGAAGGATGCTAGACCATGGACCCCTTGTGACTCTGATTAATTGTATACTGTATTTCTAAACTTGTGGGAGTAGCCTAGGGGCCTTACATGTCAATAGTGCGCCAATGGCTAATACTACCAGGCAGGCCAATAATACAGATTAATTTAACAGTAACCTACCCCAGCATGTAAATCTTCATACAGATGCCACTAAACTTCCCTCCTTTTTGAAGGACACAAACAAAACAATTTCATTCTCAAAGACAAGATAACTGCAGTATGTTCAATTTAGACAATAAATCACTGTATATGGTAACTGATCATTGTAAACTGACAATTGTTTCACAAACTGAAAATGTATTCACATAATAAAACTATTGCAGACCAACAAAAGGTTATTTTTACATATTTATTTTTATTATTTATAGGGGTTCAAAATTGCTCTTTTTAGGGTTCCAAGGTGTAATTTTTACTGCTTGTGCCTTTGTTGGCATATCTGGTACAAGGTGCAGAGTGCAGCACTTAGAAGTCCTTATATGTTTTATGTCCTTAAAGGGGTTGTTCACCTTTGGGACAATAAAGCTAGTTTAAAAGCCCAAGTCATAAAAAAAGTTTTTGTCATTTATCTTTATTACCTAAAATGTTTGATTTCAGAGATACATACCATAGAAGCTATGGGTCATCTCTGCCAAATCTCTCTCAGTTCTCTTCTGTGTTTTGGGATCGCTGACACTCTCTGAAAAAAAAAAAACCAACAGGTTGACATATAAAGAAGTTGACTCTGTACATAGCATGCTAGCTTTCTCTCCTGCTTCATTTGCATATCTTCAATTCCATTGGCTGACAAGATTCAGCCAATCGGATCAAAAATATGCAAATGAAGCAGGAGAGAGAGATAGCATGCTCTGTGCAGGTTCCATCCTCAACTTCCTTATATGGCAACCTGTCGCTTTTACACAGAGCATGTCCCACAATCTTGGATTCATAGGAGAGAGAACTGATAGATTTTGCAGAGATGATCAGCTTCTATGGTATGTATCTCTGAAATCAATCATTTTAAGTAAGGTTTTTTATGAATGGGCTTTTAAACTAGCTTTATTGTCCCAAAGGTGAACAACCTCTTTAAGTCTACTTAAAACTCATTTAAACATTAAATAAACCCAATAGTATAGTTTTGTGTAAAAAATTAATTATTAATTGTGCCAGAGTTAAGAGTAACCCTGTTGTGTAATTACAGAGAAATTTTTTTTACATTTTTAAATATTAGAATTATTTAATTAAGATGGAATCTATGAGAGATGGCCTATCTGTAATTCTGAGATTTCTTGATACTAGCGTAGGGGACTGATAAAAATATTCCCTTTTCCTGTGCATTCCCCTAAGGATTTTGCACAAGTGGGACCCTTAATCTAAATAAGGGAGTAATTCCCCATTTCCTGGGTCACAGTATGACCCCCTAGCCAATCTGGTTTGGCCGCTAGGTGGTACTGTGTGATAATGTATAATGACTGTGTCATTCGGTCTCAGGAATTTTTGCCTTCTGCAGTGACTTGAGTGAATTGAAGTCATATGTGGAGTCCTTATTAGTGTAGGACTAGTAATGGCTAGCTAGACCCTGTAATAGTGTCTCCTGTAGAGCCAGCCAGGCTGTGGGGTCCACTGAAGGAGTAATAGAAGGGATTAGATCCCAAGGGCATTGTTGTGTTGTCAGGTAACCATAGACAGGAACCTGGGTTCCACATAAGAAGCGTCCACAGAGAAAACAGGACAACAGGACATATGATACAATGTAATTTCTATACTGCTTAAAAGGGTTAGAGTTCAAGCTACTGTTGAAGTGTAATGGCTGCAAATACATGCTAATAAAGTACTATTATACTATACTTATCCTCGGCTACCGAAACATAACAAATTGGCGACCTTTTACTACCTTACTGCTTGGATCTGTATGTTTGAAAATTACATTCTTGCTGTTGACCAAGGGGAGATTTCTGTTGCTAGAAAGAATGCTTTACTTATTCACTGCCTGGGAGCAGAGGGACAGTAAATTGCATTACCATTACCTGATGAAATGGCTCTTACTGCTATGAAGAACTTTTTAGTGCCAAGAGTAAATGTGGTTGCTGAAAGATATAAATTCTGCCAAGGTGGACAATGAGCCATGAGCTTTCTTAGGTCTTACTTCATTGTATTTACTTTGCAGCGCTGCCAGATATGCTGGTGCTATATAAATACATGATAATAATAATATGCTAAGTTTATTCCCAACAATGCTTCAGGTCTGGAGCCACTTAGAGCACTAGCACTACTATGTGGAACTTCAAGTCTGGTTTGGTCAGAGACTGCTCAACATAGCGAAACAGTTAATTGTGAACAGTTCATTGCTAGCTTTATTTGATCCTCCACTACCCACTATGGCTGCTTCAGATGCTTCAGACTATGGGGTTTGTGCAGTTCTCCCACAGATCCATGCTGATCATACAGAGAAAACTGTTGCACTTGCATCCAAAACCCTTACAGAGACAGAGTGTACTGTAAGTATTCAGCTGTTGAAAAAGAAGTTCTAGCATGTGTTTGGGCAACAGAAAAATGGAGAACTTACCTATGAAGTAGAGAATTTACCTTATGCACTGATCATAGCCCTTTAACTACACTACTTACAACAAAGGGACTAGGAAGAGATGGAATGGGTATAGCTAGATGGTCAGCAAGGCTACTGAATTTCAACTACAAAATGCAATACAAACCGGATTTGAAAAATGTTACTGCTCATTGTTTGTCACATTTACCTTTAACTGCAGATTCTGATACACTGGATGAGGACACAGAAATTTTAGCATTGACTGATATATTATCATTAGTGATGGGCGAATCTCCCGCGTTTCGGTTCGCCGAAAAATTTGCTAATTTCCAGAGAAATTTGCGAATTGGCGAAAAAATTCGCGAAACGAGTCGCGTGTCGCTTTTGTCATTTTCAGCGCGCGTTGCGTCGTTTTCGGCGCGTAGCGCAGGAATTCGCCCCTGGCGAATAAATTCGCCCATCACTAATTATCATTTACAGTTACAGCTGCTGATTTTAAGCAAGCTTGCCTCACTTGTCCAATTCAAGTAAAACTACGGGACATCTTACAAAGCAAATGACCAAATGCTGGGAAGAAACCCAGTCCTGATAGTTACATAGTTAAATTGGGTTGAAAAAAGACAAAGTCCATCAAGTTCAACCCCTCCAAATTAAACCATATGCCCATAGCTATACTAACTGTAGAGTTTAGTATCAAAATAGCCTTTGATATTATGCCTGTCCAAAAAATCATCCAATCCCTTTTGAAAGCATCAACAGAATGAGCCATCACAACATCACCCGGCAGTGGATTCCACAACCTCACTGTCTTCACTGTGAAGAACCACCTACGCTGCTTCAAATGAAAGTCCTTTTCTTCTAGTCTGAAGGGGTGGCCTCTGGTGCGGTGATCCTCTTTATGGGTAAAAAGGTCCCCTGATATTTGTTTATAATGTCCTCTAATGTATTTGTAAAGTGTAATCATGTCCCCTCGCAAGCGCCTTTTTTCCAGAGAAAACATCCCCAACCTGGACAGTCTACCCTCATAATTTAAGTCTTCCATTCCTCTAACCAGTTTAGTGGCACGTCTCTGCACTCTCTCCAGCTCATTTACATCCCTCCTAAGGACTGGAGTCCAAAACTGCACTGCATATTCCAGATGAGACCTTACTAGGGATCTATAAAGAGGCATAATTATGTTTTCATCCCTTGATTGTATGCCCTTTTTTATGCAGGACAGAACTTTATTTGCTTTAGTAGCTACAGAATGACACTGCCCATAATTAGACAACTTGTTATCTATAAAAACCCCAAGATCCTTCTCACTTAAACTGGAAACTCCCAACAAACTGCCATTTAGTGTATAACTTGCATTTATATTATTTGCATAATGCATAACCTTGCATTTATCAACATTGAACCTCATTTTCCAGTTTGCTGCCCAGTTTCCCAACTTAGACAAATCACTCTGCAAAGTGGCAGCATCCTGCATGGAACCTATAGTTTCAATTTAGTATCATCTGTAAAAATAAAAATCGTACTTTCAATGCCCACATCCAGGTCATTAATAAACAAGTTGAAAAGCAAGGGACCCAGTACAGAGCCCTGCGATATACCACTAACAACACTGGTCCCATTAGAAAATGTCTTTGTAAAAAATGTCTTTTAGCCAGTTCACTATCCAGTTACAAATACTATGTTCCAGGCCAACATTCCCTAATTTAACCAGTAACCTTCTGTGTGGCACTGTATCAAATACTTTAGCGAAGTCTTAGTAAATCACATCCACAGCCATCCCAGAATCGAGGTCCCTGCTTACCTTCTCATAAAATGAAATTAAGTTAGTCTGGCAAGATCTATTACACACAAAACCTTGCTGGCACAGACTCATAGTATTGTTATTTGCTGTGAAGTCCAGTATCCTATCCTTTATTAATTCCTCGAAAAGCTTTCCTACCACCGACGTCAGATTGACTGGCCTATAGTTTTGAGGCAGAGAATGGGATCCCTTTTTGAATAGTGGCACCACATTAGCAATTCGCCAGTCTCTCGGCACCATGCCAGACCTCAATGAATCCTGAAAAATTAAGTAGAGAAGTTTGGCAATCACAGAGCTAAACTCGTTAATTACCCTGGGATGAATCCCATCTGGCCCTGGACCTTTGTTTATCTTAACATGTTCTAGTCTCTTTTTAATTTCAGCATGTGTGAACCATGCATCATTACATGTATTATTATAATTGGGACTATTAATAAGAAAACCTTCATTAGCTGGTTCCTGCTTTGTGTAGACAGACGAAAAGTATGCATTCAGAATCTGAGCTTTTTGCTTGTTCACATCAACCAGCTGACCCCCCTCAGATAATAAAGGTCCTACCCCTTCCTGTTTCAATTTTTTACTATTAATATATTTAAAAAATAATTTTGGATTCTTTTTACTGCTTACTGCTATATCCTTTTCCTTATCGATTTTAGCTTGCCTGATAGCTTTTTTGCATGATTTATTGGCCTCCTTGTAGCTTATAAATGATTCGGCTGTCTCAGCTAACTTGAAAGCCTTAAAAGCACGTATTTTCTTACCCACCTCAGCACCAACACTTCTATTGAACCAAAGAGGTTTTGCTTTGCAACAACGTTCCTTGCTTACAAGCGGAATATACTGACATGTATATTTATTAAGCAGCATTTTAAATACTTCCCATTTTTGTTCAGTGCTTAACCCTGTGAAAAGCATTTCCCACTTAATATGTTGCAGAGATGCTCTTATACTGTCAAAGTTTGCACGCCTGAAATTCAATGTTTTCGTTACTCCCTTATAGAGTTGCCTCTGCAACAAAATCTCAAAGGAGACCATGTTATGGTCCTAAATGCTCACCCACACAAATCCTAGAGATGAGTTCAGTATTATTAGTTATTACAAGATCCAAAAGAGAGTTATTCCTAGTAGGTTCTTGAACGAGCTGGGATAAAAAGTTGTCATTTAGCATATTTACAAACCTACTAGCTTTATCAGTCTTGGCAACCCCATTATCCCAGTCAATGTCCGGACAATTGAAGTCACCGATAATAATAACTTGAACTAGCTGTGAAGCCGCTTCTATTTGTAAAAGTAACTGGGCTTCATAATCGTCACTTATACAAGGTGGTTTATAGCATACACCAAAGTTTTCTTTGTAACCTTATGCCCAGTCGAAATCTCTACCCAGAGGGATTCCAAACCCTTACCAGTTTCCTTAAAGTGGACCCGTCACCCCAAAAAAATATTCAAAATCATGTTTTATCACATTAGTCAAGCAAAATGAACATTACTTAAACTATATAAATTATTTTAATCTTGTTTCCTTCAGTCTGGAAATTCATAATTCTAGCAAGCAGGCAGGAGCCATTTTGTGGACACTGTTATTAAGGCAAGCCTTGCATCATCTCAGAATCTTGTTTGTGCACCAGAATGGGGGACCCAATGTCTATCTCCATGTCCTGGCTACACAATTAAATGGTTAAGAGAACTGGGGGAATGTGTGGGGAGCAGTGACATCTAGGAAGTGCTGAATGGAAAGTGAAAGTACTTATCTGGTAAACTGTATGCCCCCCTGGTACTAGTACGGGAGGGAGCTCCCGGTGCGAGCTTGCTGGCGCTGGCGGGGGGCAATTTTTAAAAAAAGTATCAGTACCCCCGACCAGAATGCGGGCTCTATTAGCCCGCACATTTGGTTGGGGGTAACTTTTTTGTACCATATGTTCCCTTTAACTCATTTAATGCATTTAACCTTTTCATTAACATACCAAAGCACCATTGTTGACAATGCTGAACACTTTAATTAGATGGGATGCTGTGACACAATTTTCTGTGTTAAATGAGAAAAGTATGAAGTCTGTGTTTAGTTATTCTGTGTCAAACACACAATCCAAAGTGGCTTCATCTGTATTTATGAAGTTTACATTTTGTTGTGAGCTGCTGGTTTTAGAATTCGCATACGTAAAATGCCTGAAGCAAAAGTTTCCTCTTGCAACTGAGAAATATGCAATTTATGCAGTCCAAGGTGCTGCACCTTGTTAGAACCCTCAAAATGGTCATTAAAATTCCAATGTGAATGAGTCACTGAGGTGTAAATAGGATATTTAGTGCTGTATCATAATCTCAAATTGTAATTATATGAACAACTAGCAATGAAACTTTTTTGTACACAATTCCATATGCACCCCCAACTGCTTTGTTTTCTGGTGTGTCTCTATTTTCTAGAACAAAAAGTGTGCTGTAGACTAATACAAGCATACAGCAACTGAATGAATACTGAGAGCCCTGGAGATCTGAAAATAATTTTGGATTATAAAGACTTAATTTGCCCTATTTAGCCCGAGTGAATATTTGCACAGAGGGCTCTGTGGAGTCTTTTTAGTTTACCTTGCAAGAGCAAATAATATTTTAAACAGTAAAAAAAAAAAAATACATAGCTGTTAATGAAAGTTATCCAATAATTGTTTTGCAAAGTTTATAATATACATAGTACAGTGACATCTTGTGGTATATTTAGAAATCACATGTGTGATCTGTATACAATACTCAGAGCACTTGTTATATAATGGGCGAATTTACTAAAATTCCCTTAAAATCCCTCGAATCTCTTCAAAATTCGATAAGCATTCGACTATCAAATGCTTATCGAATAATTGTAGGCTATCTTTTTCCTCAATAATCGATTTCTCGATGAAATCGTACAATCGAATACCTATCGTTCGATTTCATGAAAAAATCGTACTTTTGCCTTCGAGCTTCCGAAAAATTTCTACGATTTGAACGATTGAGGCGTTCGTTTCGAGCAGGTATTTGCAAAAGAAACCTATGGGGGGGGGTTCCCATAGGCATCTATTGGTATTCGGTAGGTTCTGGTGAAGTAGGCATTCGAAAAAATTTAAAATTTTAAATTTGAATTCGATCAAATACCAATTGTACGATTTTTTCGGATATTCGAATATGCAAATTTGGCCACTTTGATCATCGAATACCGAATATTTAAATTATCGAATGATTGAATATTCGATCATTCGACCATTCGTTGATTGAAGAAAGTGGCCAAATTTGCATATTTGAATATCCGAAAAAATCGCACAATCGGTATTCGATCGAATTTTAAATTTTTCACACAAATTTTGTAAATTTGCCCCTTAGTGTGATATGGATCATTTATTGCAGTGTCACAATTGCTCAGTGCTTTAAAATGATTTAACTTGGGGAGTGCTGGAGAATAGCCTTGTGTGAAGGGAAAGCTTAGTCACTTTCAGGCAGGGCTCAGCTGACATTTTTCATTGTTTGGGGGGGTAAGTTGCAAGTGGACAGACTGACATTTTCTAGAAGTGAATGAGGGGAAAATTCACTAAAGCGTGAAGCGTCTAATGCTAGCGCTTATTCGCCAGCATTACATCATTTTACAACTTCTCCAATTAACTAACAGTGTCCATGGTGAAAATTCGCTAGAGCAGTAGATAGATTAGCGCAACTTCGCACACTTACGCCAGCCAAAGTTGTGCACTGATGAAGTGACGTAACTACACTAATTCAGTAAGATGACCATTTCACTGAACGTTACCTCTTGAGCTAGACTTTACTTCGCCAGGTCAGACCTGCCGAAGTTTGATACAATAGATAGGAGTTTGAAAAGAAATCTTGAAATTTCCCAAAAAAACGCTGGCGTCTTTGACTTTTTTTACGGTGATAGTCTGAAAAATAGTGTAATTTTTTGGGGGGTTACCCTCCTTCCCCCCTACATTTCCTAACATACTGTATGGCAACTCAACTATACAGGGGGCACATGTTTAGGGCAATGTGTAGTGCAATGTAGTGGCTGTAACATATACTTCTATTATACTTTCAGATTCATGTAATATGCAAATTACACATCGCTAGCGTAAATGCGCTTTGCCTTGCGAAGTAATGTTAGCGCAACTTCGCCTGTGTCACGTACATTATATTTTATCAGTATTTGCTGAAGTGATTTATTTTACACACCAACTTAGGACCTGGGGCCCACCGGGACTGCTGTCCACAGCCCCCCTCGGCCGCCCCGGCCCTAATGCATCGCCCATGCGGCATAGGTATGCGAGGACAGCACCAGCATGCAGAGCTGGGGGGGGTCTGGCCCGGCAGGGGGCCCATAAAAGTCGGGGGCCCACTGAGTCCAGTCCGACCCTGCACCAACTAAAAATTTGAATTTGTCTATAATCACAGCCATTGTTCATGCTGTAAAAACCAGACAGCCCTGGGATTTATATTATCCTTCAACTCCTGTGTACGTGTCAATGAAGGAAAATATGTATATTTGTTTGATCAGAGAATTGGAAAAGTAAGCAATTTCTGAACATTGTGCAAATATGAGGATATAAAGCAATAGTAAAAGGCAACCAGCTGAGGAACTGCCTGTTGGACAATAGTGACTTTTGAGTATTTGTCAGATTTAATAGACAGATAAATGCCCTGTGTGCATCAATGCTTGTCCAAGAGGAGCGACCTTTACTTGTACTAGAGAATACTACTTATATGCACACAATGATGCTAGTACTAAAAACCGAAATATGTGCCTCCATAGTCTGTGATGTTTTTTCTTTTAAATAAAATTGGCATCTAATCTCATTTATACACACAAGACACTCAGTACCAGCATTATGGTTTTAAAAAGTCGGCTAAAAGCAGAAGAATTCTCAAAATACTGGCACACATGGAGATTTTTTGTAGTACAGGCATTTATCCAGAGTGCTCAGGACCTGTGGTTTTCCATATAGCAGATCTTTCCAGAATTTGGATCTTTATACCTTAAAGTGATACTGACACTAAAAAATTACTTTTTAACATATGAATGTGCATTAAATGTTATCTATAGGCCATGTTGATAATTTTTTGCTGAGAGGGTTGTTTTGTATATAATTGTTAGTTGAAGTTCCTAAGCCTGACTCTCTGACACTGACTCCTGCTGCATAAATATGGCAGCCCCCTCATACAGGAACATGGAGCATCAGACAAGTAATGTAAAAGCATCATTCAAATACTTGGCAAATATGGCTAAGTTAGAAGTAGCTTTCAAAGCCAATATTATAATAGATGTAAAAAAGAGTTTAATTTCAGGTGTCAGTATCTGTTTAAGTCTTCTAGAAAATTAAGTAAACATTAAATAAACCCAAGTACAAGCTACTGTTTTTTTTAGTACAGGTATTGGACCTATTATCCAGAATGCTTGGGACCTGGGGGTTTCCGGATAACTGGTCTTTCCATAATTTGGATCTTCATATCTTAAGTCTACTAGAAATCATGTAACAATTAAACAAATAAAATAGGCTGGTTTTGCTTCCAATAAGGATTTATTATAGCCTGCAGGCAAGGAGAAAAGTGTCTTGTTAGGGCCCTTACACACGGGCATTTGTTACTTGCTGTGACAGCAGGCCATTAAAGGTTTGTGGATTTGTGCAGGATAGTGTGTATGTCTGTCCCAGATTTGAACAATTTGAACAATTTCTGGTAATGAAGTCAGCTCGTGGGCCAGTTAACGAGCTCAGCAGACTCTAATCTGCTGATCCAGGTTGCTATAAGAATTCCCAGCCTGCAAAGGGATTCGCTCCACCCTGGAACCAGTTCTGATGTGAGATATCAGGCTAGGGAGTGCTGTGAAAGATTTGTTTTGTTCGGTAAGCAAACTTTTGAGGTTCTTGGGTGAAATACAAAACGTTTATTTGTGTGTGGTAAAAGACTGCTGTTGCTAACATAGAGACCAGAGCAACGCAAGGTTGTTTCCGGCCTGATAGTCAGGGAAGCCTGAATGTATAGTTAGCTGGCAAGGGTTTATTTTGCTGTTTTGTTGTTTTTTCTCTTTTTATGTTTAAGCCACCTCTTAATGGTGTAAACAGTGCCGTTTAAATAAAAACCCACACGTGTATTTCACTCAGACCCATCCTTCTACTGTGCCAGATTTATTTGGTGTACTCATCCAGGGAGTCACCGGTATCCCGTTACTGGGCTAATCCCTACATATGGTGTCGGATGCGGGCAGATCTGTGTGGAAATGGCCAGTATGGAGGAATTATTGAGGCAGCTGGTGTTGGCGAATGCAATTCAGCAAGAGGCGCAGCAGCAGTTTCAGCAGAGTATGGCTGTACAACAACAAGCCCAGGCGGAAGCAGAGGCCCACCACAGAGAGCTAATGTTACAGCAGGAGCAGTGCCATCAACAGCAGATTGAGGCCATTGTGAAACAACTCCCACTGAGACAGCAGGCTACAGCAGAAGGTAGTCCCAGCAGTACACCATCATACAGGGAAAGCAGTTTATTACCCAAGATGACTAAAGATGATGATCCTGAGGTGTTTCTGACAACATTTGAAAGAACTGCTGAGAGGGAGTCCTGGCCAAAGGAACAGTGGGCTGGCTTGCTGGCCCCCTTGTTAACTGGTGAGCCCCAAAAAGCTTACTTTGATCTGGAACCTATGGAGGCCAGAGACTAGATTAGAAGTACATCGAGAAAATTTTGCCACCGAACAGTTAAAAGATCCCACTCTGATAAGAGCACAAGAGAATGTGATAGAAGTAGATGGGGTCTCTGTTAACCCAGGTGAGAGGGTTGCCATTCCGTACTTTATAATAGAGAGGGATTTGTTGTACCGGGTGTCAAAAAAGGAAGAAGAAATTATTGAACAGTTAGTGGTTCCTAAAACATACCGAAAGCTGGTATTGGAGTTAGCCCATGGGCATTTGTTGGGAGGACACTTGGGAACAGAAAAAAACAGAGAAAGAATTGTACAGAGGTTCTACTGGCCAGGAATAGCTAAAGAAGTAGAAACATATTGTGCTTCCTGTCCTGTTTGCCCCTAAGCCACATTTTCCCAGTCCCCTGGTTCCACTACCTATCATTGAGGTGCCTTTTGAGAGGATTGCTATGGATCT